>CAMZMU010000042.1:78920897-79330720 GCA_947311845.1 Poa pratensis | reverse complement strand
TCAGTCATGGCAAATGGCAGGAAATTATGTTTGTGTGGTGGCATATAAGGTGTATTGTTGATTGTTTGATGGCAATTTTAGGGCAGTCATCCGTTGGAAAAAGACCAAAGGTGCCCGATATCAGATCCGTAGAGTACAGAGGTACGTGCAAATTAGCGATCAAGACTGGCAAGGAGGGAGTGAAGAATCCGATACCTGGGTGAGGAGCTCCCATGCATACCCGATGGCCTCCTCCTTGAAGTAGTCTCGAAGGACCAGTTCCGAGCATTCGAATAGGTGTGGTGGTAGGTGTCCTTGCAACGTCGTCGAGGTCGTTGTGCTTGCCGCCAGCGCGGATGCACTTCTGGGTGTTGCAGGCGCGTGCAGCCGGCCGAGCTGCGAGTCCGGGGCGGCGGTACCGAGGAACACGGGCTTGAAACTGGTTCATCCCGGCGTTGGCGAAGAGTAGCGTGGGGTCGTCGACGGGCACGACGGGGCTGGACGGCCAGGGCGTGTGCGCCTTCGACTTGAAGAAGTCGATGAAGGTCGACCGGACGCGGCGGCCGGCCACTCCGTTGACGCCTCCATAGGCGGTCGGGCGGTGGCGGCCGCGGCGAAGGAGGAGAGGTGGAAACGGCGGGCAAAACCCTAGCGCTGTGGATGGGTGGGGAGGAGGGGGCGGACTCGGAGACTGTGGGTTAACGGCGGGCGGAGTGCGAGCTGAGGAAGGGCGGCGATGCGGGAGAGAGAAGCGAGGTGGTGGCGGCGCGCCACGCTGTGCGAGGGAGAGAGAAAGCCGCCGCCGCCGCTGCTGCAGGATGGGGTGCTAGGGATGCGAGACCGATTCAGGGATAGGGATGACTCGCGAGTCGCGACGGGATATCTTTTTTTTTGAATTTTTCATACTTGTATTCATACGTAGAGGAAAACATAACAAGGCCAGATACAAGCAAAGAAAAAACAAGGAGGATATAGAGGACGTCGCTGCTGCGACACACCGTCTTCAACCTCGAGAACCTCCAGCACGCGCGAGCTCCACCGCCAACGACGACGAAGAACGCGACCGCCCAGAGCCCTCCACCACGGAACGAAAGAGCTCCTTGCCCTAAGGCGTTGATGGGCCGCATCAACCACCAGCTCCGACGAGCTGGATCTGAAGACGGAGAATCGACCATCGGCCGGGGACATGCCCCAAGCACCTTCGCTCCCGACCTGGGGCCAGCGCCACCACCTCAGCAGAGGCGCCAGATCCATCAGCTGCACACCACCCACCCACACAACAGCCGCCTCGCACCTCCTCCTCCATCCTCCTGTACACCCGTCACGAGCCTGCCGCCGACGCCGGAGAGAACAGCGACAAAGCAGTGACGCACCTGCAGCCTGGGAGCGCCGTCGACGACGACACCACGGAGGGGAAGCTGCAGAGCACCAAAACGGCGACGCGGCCACCCCGCCACAGCCACGCCGCCGAGACACCCCTTATCTACACGCCGGAGCGCAGATCTGGGGATTCCCCACCCTCCCGCCGCCGGAGCGGCCGGCGGAGGGTGAGGAATCCCGCAGATTACGCCGGCGGCCGCGGGAGAAACCGAGATCGCCTCTGATTCGCCTCTTAGCACTGTAGCGAGGGAGAGTTCCAGAAATAGGACGAGTGTAGGCCACTTAGTCGCGACGGGATATCGGGGTTGAGAGAATCAGGCTGCACCTGCACCATGGACGAAAGTGTTCCGATTCCCAGCTACGGTCTATTTGGGCCTGGCCCAATAGTCATAGCTCGCATTTCCTGGTTTAGTAATCGAGTTTGGAAACCCTAAAAACAAGTAATCGAGTTTGGTTGGAAAATTCACTTTGAGGAAACAATTTTGGGATTTCAAAATTTCCGAACAAAATTTCGCGCATACATCTTGAAGTTCTACATGCGCACACCAAGTTTCACGGAAAAAACGTCTTATTTTGTGTCTGTGTAAAAAAAGGCACAAAAATGTCTAGTAAAAAACCGTTCTAGCACAAATTTTGTTTTTCTACGCACAACACAAAAAATGCAACTTTTCTGTAAAAACGACTTTGCAGCACATATAATGTTGAGATGTACACGTAAAATTGTTTTGTCCAGAATTTTTATATTTTAAAATGTCTTTAAACCGGCTTTTAAAAGCGGAAGCATGTGCTCCCGTCTGTGAAAACGCCATCCCAGTTTCGTTCCACAAAAAATAGTAATCTGGTTTGGTAGCATGGCTAGCTTTATAGCAAGAAATGTTCCATGACCATCGTTGGCGCATCCAGTCCAATGATGTGGAGTGAAATCTTAATCAAAATAGTCGTGTACACAGAGATCAATTACATATGTAGGAAGTAAATTGACATATGAAAATGAGTTGGACTGCTATTTTTTAACAATCATGTGACCTCTCCAAGTCTCTACAGGTTAGTTAATTATCAGGGACAACAATGACAGTGACAGGTGAATATTTTCTAATATACTCACAAGCCACCCAAAATAATAGTTAACATAATATGCTTTGGCTATGATCAAGGAAGGATCTATACTAAGTTTGTTTTGTAGGAAGTTAGTTTCCTATTGTAGATATAGCATAAGATAGTTCTGAAACAAGCTAGTAAAATACCCACAGTGCTCCATTGTGACCATAGTCCTTCATAATCTTATGTATCAACAACTTCCATCACCTATTGTATTATTCGATACAGTTTTCAAAACTCCTCTGTTCCATTTGAAAATAATTTTCAAGTTCAAAATCAACATAGGTCAAAGCAGCGTCAACTAGCTAGGGTAAAGTAGTTGTCCACGACCATGGACACGAATATTCAAATAATTTTATACTATGCCCAAGTTGTACACTTTACCCACAAGATCTTACATGCTCATCGTGTCAGCCATGTCTCGCCATATAATATGTGAATGCGATGCAAGCAAGCGTTCTATGTTTTTCACCTGTTCGCCCTAGTATAGGTCTTGCCCTATGAGTTGTTCTCTCAACATCAAGTGCTTCCGACCATCCGGAATATCACATTTCCCGGTAAAGAGAATATCGCAGTTTCATGAGAGTTCACAGTTGTACCCCGTGTCATGTCGATATGCACATGGAATAGTCCCGAATACGCGGGAGGTCCTGGGTATTATTAGTCGCCAACTCGAACTCCGCTTATAGTGGAAGGATCTTCCACCCTTGAGGTACCCATACTATAATGGAAAATTTAATTGGCTAATACCATCCCATTTCGGGGTAGTGTGGGCGCATATATTAGGTTGTGTGGCATAGTACTTCACGGTGTGTTTTTATAAGAACTCCAAAACCTTCTTCTCCATCGTAAAACTTCCCTTTTTTCTTTTTTCAAAACATCCTTAGGCAAATCATAACTCCCAAGGTTTTTCCGTAGTCCAAGTTTGAGCAAAAAGAGGTGGTCTAGTTTTTTCATCTTGTACTTTGAGAAAGGCATAATTAATCATCTGTTGTAGGTTAAACTTGATTTTCTGGTAGATTTGTATGTTCTTTTGGCTTTCTTCACGAAGACTTCATCATGCTCTCCAATTCCTCGTACTCATCAGCTCGTTCAAACAGGAAGCCTATCGCCTAAGTGGGAACAATCTAACAAACTATTGAAAAAAAATATTCATTCTTGTAATGGATTTGTACAACTTAAAAAGCTGTAATGCTACCTGATACGTCTCAAACGTATCTATATTTTTTTATGTTCCATGCTTATTTTTATACCAAATGTTACATGTTTTATTTCCAGTTCATATCATTTTTATGCATTTTCTAGGACTAACCTATTAACAAGATGCCACAGTGCCAGTTGAAAGGGCATGTGTTTCCCCATGCGTGGTTTTGATAATTAATGTCAATCCTTATGGACTAATGTTTGCATTGAGATATACTTGTAGATCTTGTCCATAGGTAAAGATTGGAGTTCATGTGTTGGAATCTAGAAGATTACATGATGACCAAGGTTCCATCCAAGGGTTTATATGAAGAATGGTCATGTGAAGAGTTGAGCTTATTGCAAGCATGGCTTGGAAAAGGAGATTGAGTGAACTTCATGTTTATCTCCAAGCCATCATCTATATCAAGAGAAGAATATGGAGCGCAAGTGGATACATGAAGACGGAGCTAAGCGAGGCTCTCCCATAATGGTGTATGGGGGAGTATTTAGATAAGTCTTCATCAAGCATGTGCTAGCAAGCACAATCAAGAAAGGTGGTCCGCTTGAGGGAGTCAAGATCGTCATCATCTAGCTCAAGTGGAATGCGCAAGGCAAAGGTATGATCTTGATAGGGTTTCTATTTTACCGGTCTCGTGGTGTTAGTGGGAGACCGGGTTATAGGATAGACGGCGTACTATCAAGAGGGGCTCTCAAGTGAGTAACTTGATCGCATCTTTGTGGAGAGCTCAAACCTTTGCATATTTGGCATATCATCTTTCTTGGTTCTTATTTGGCTTTTATCCATGTGAGAATTTAGAGCTTGTGTTCATCTCCATACCAAGCTCTAGTTCATCAAAAAGGGATTTCATTTGGATATCTAGTGGTGTTTTTGATGTTGGAGGTTTTACCGGTTCGTCTCTTGTAGAGAGGTCAAACTCTCCTCTTGTGTTATCCTCCTCACATGATGAACTATGATGTGTATATGCATGATCTTGTTGTGCTTGTGATTATCTTCGGAGCAAGCCCAAGATCATTGAAAACGGAGTCCGGATGGAAAACTTGTTGCGTTTTCGGTGTTGAAAATATTACCGGTCCTTCTCGAGATAAGGTCCACACCTCCCATGTGTGATATCTCCTCCATATTTGTGACCCTTAATATTTCCAACCTCGTTGGTTTCATCTCGTTTGGAGCTTCCTTGCAAAAGTTATTGCATTTCAGGCTTTGCTGTTCTGCTGTTGTTTTTCCTGTCCGGAGTCTCCGGCCTCAGGGCCGGAGTCTCCGGCCTCCCTGGTTTTGGAGCGAAGTGCCCCGCGGACGGCACTTGCGGTATAGCGTCCGGAGTTGGTCCGGAGTATCCCCGGAGTCTCCGCCCGGCCGGAGTCTCCGGCCTTCGTGGTCTGGAGTCTCCGGTATGAGTTTTTCTGCATCGGCTTTTTCCTGACTTTCTGCGTTCGGAGTCTCCGCCCTTTTGGTCCGGAGTCTCCGCCCGGGCCGGAGTCTCCGGCCTCCCTGACCGGAAACTCCGGACTAAGTTGGCTGCAATGGCTCATTTTCTGGGAGGGGTATAAATACCCCTCCACCTACCTTCAGCCAACTAGCTCTTCCAAGCACGTTTTTCCCCCTCTCTCTCCTCCATTGTTGACCTTGGAAAGCTTGCCCCTCTCCCAATTCCTCCCATGATTCTTGCATATCTTTGAGGGATTTGAGAGAGGAGATCTAGATCTACATTTCCACCAATCCATCTCTCCTCTAAGTGAGGGGAACCTAGTAGATCTTGATCTTGGAGTTCTTGGTGTTTCTTCTACTTTGTTCTTCCTCTCTTCTCCCCCATAAGCATTAGTTGCTTGTGGTGGGATTTGAGAGTGAAGGATTTGAGCACTTGTGCTCTTGCCTCTTGCATTTGGTGCATCGGTGTGCTCTCCACGAGGATTCGTGGAAGTTGAAAGCTTGTGAACTTGTTACTCTTGGGTCCTTGGACCCTAGACGCCCGTGTGGTGGTTGAGACCTTGTGTGGTCACTTGTAGCTGTTCGGGAGCCCCCAATCCCGTTGTGGGTTGTGCCCCGGATCGTTGTTGAAAGGCTCCGGATTTCCGCCTCGAAGGATTCCGATAGTGGAAGGTGAACCAAACCTTTGTGGTGCGGTTTGATGGCGTGAATCACACGCTCGTTGGGAGACCCCAAGAGGAAGGTATGATGCAGTTCAGCAGCAAGTTTTCCCTCAGAAAGAAACCAAGGTTATCGAACCAGTAGGAGCAGCAACTCTTCAGAAGGTTGTTGGTGGCCGCACGGCGCAACACGATCACCAACGCGGAATCTGCACACAACACAATCAAACTACTTTGCCCAACGAAACAGTGAGGTTGTCAATCTCACCGGCTTGCTGAAAACAAAGGATTAAACGTCTCGTGTGGAAAATGAGTATTAAATTGCAGAGAATGAAAAAGGAATAGTTTGCAGTTTGTGGTTGTTTAATCAGTGTAAAAGAATGGACCGGGGTCCACAGTTCACTAGTGGTGTCTCTCCATAAAAGATAACTAACATGTTGGGTGAACAAATTACAGCTGGGCAATTGACAAATAGTGAGCGCATGGCAATGCATATATATGACATGTTGACTACTATGATATCTAATTGGGCATTACGACAAGATACATAGACCATTATCCAACAGCATCTATGACTAATAATCCACCGCCGGGTTGTCATCCGAGTCCCCCGTTGATATTAAGTTGCAAGCAACAGATAATTGCATTAAGTAAAGCGCGTAATGTAAACAAACACATATGCCCGTGGACATAGCATCGTTAGGTTATCCCTAGTGGCAACAGCACATCCACAACCTTAGAACTTTCTGTCACTGTCCCAGATTAAACGGAGGCATGAACCCACTATCTAGCATAAATACTCTCTCTTGGAGTTACAAGCATCTACTTGGCCAAAGCATCTACGAGTAACGGAAAGCATGCAAGATCTTAAATAACATATAAGATAAATTGATAATCAACATCCTTCGCTCCGTCAGGCCACCTGGTGGCCCTCCTCTGTTGCTCCTTCGCTCCGTCAGGCGTGTTCTGGAAAAATAGGGACCCCCGTGTAGTTTCGTCCAATTCCGGGAATATTTCCAGACTAGCTTTTCTGGAATACAAAAACAGCAGAAAACAGGAAGTGACACTTCGGCATCTTGTTAATAGGTTAGTCCCAAAAAAATGTATAAAAGTGATATAAAGTAGATGCAAAGCATGTAGCAATTGGTATAAAACAAGCATGGAACATCAAAAATTATAGATACGTTTGAGACGTATTAGCATCCCCAAGCTTAGTTCCTACTCGTCCTCGAGTAGGTAACGATAAAAACAAAATAATTTTTGAGGTGACATGCTACCATCATAATCTTGATCATATAATATTGCAAGGCACATGTAAATGAATGAAGTGATCCAAGTCAATGGTCTATAATTTGCTACCAAATAGATAATGAGTAAACAATGAAGAACGTTATTTCAACCAGCAAGGCAGATCATCCCTCTTTCTCTTTGGTTTACACACATTCAGGTATTTCACTGTTTGTCATTGCTTACTGATGAATCAGGGCAAAAGTGTGAAGATAATTAATTGGTTAAAGTTGTAATTAATTGGGACTGGGCACCTGATTACCCCCAAGAGCAAGGGATCACCGTAGCACCTCTCAATGTGGAAGTAAGGTATCGATCCGCAAGAGTAAGAAGGAAAAGTTATCTATTCCCTACAACTAAAGTGTCACGAGTTTTAGTTGATTATGCACTAAACAAGTTTAAAGAACAAGGTGGTTGATTTGATGGATGGAAGTTTAATGTAACCAAGCAAGAATGTAAAAGTGTCCCAATCCTCTTCAATGGAAGAGGACAAGACAAAAGTTTTCTCTTATAGGAACAATGGACATGGGTTCATGGGTTCACTTAATCCGCTCTCCCTCATCTACTGTGATTATCATGTTATAGATAAAGTACACACAATTGTCATGTTTTAATGGTAGCTTTTATAACGGCTATATGTCCTAAAACACATAGTTGAAAGAAGTACTCATTTGTGTTGCTAGGTCACCCTTGTAAGGCTAGCGTGGTTGTTGTCACTCACATCATACTCTTCCTTTTTACCCCCGGATAAAGGATGTTGGGCGGTACCGTGTCACTCAATACCTATGCCGTGTCACATCGGCCATCCCGTACCCACATACATCATACTTCTTAAAGAACAATATTCTATCAAAGCATGACAAGTCATAAAAGTTCCAACACAACAGTAAATGCATAACAAATCATCTCATACCACAATATTCACCACAAAAGTATTACATAGATGACCGTAATCATGTTCAGCAGCTCATACGGTACTAATTAGTGAAGATCAAAGAGAGGAGAGATACATAAGTTAAGAGAGATACATAAGTTACCACCACAAACCCAAATCCAGGGGGTGACTACTCCCCCTTCATCATGGAGACGGTGGAGAAGTCGTTGGAGAAGGTGGAGACCACCCCGGCAGCGCCCCGCCGGAGTTTTCCCCCTCCAATCTGCAGCTCCTGATCTCCGTTTCGGTGTTTCTGTGTTTGTGCGGCGCTCCTTTCGCGAAACGTCATGGGACCTTTTTTATAGGCGTTTTTAGGTCAAGACGAAGGCGGTGGAGAAAGGATCGACGGCTGCGGAGCCACGAGGCCCAAACAGGTGGGTCCCACGCGGGCACAGTACCTGGCCGCGTGGGCCACCCCTTTTTGCCTTGCGGGCTCCGTTTGCTTGATTCCTTCGCTCCTACGTCTTCTTCCTTCCAAAATAATGACCTCTGTATTTTTCCAGAATTTTATGACGACGTTTGGGTCCCTGAAACATAAAAGGAAAGAAATAGGGTTTTCTGCCTGCGCAGGGTTAATTCCATAAAAATAGGAAACAATTATTTTATTTCCTAAAATCATTAAATAACAGTGGTATAACCCTTATATGATGCAAATATGATTAGAATATGAGTGAATAAAGTGCAAAGTTCATGTATGCATTTTACATGCATCAACATCCCCAAGCTTAACCCATGCTCGACCTCGAGTATGAAGGTGATAAAACTAACATGGACTTTGCAATTTAATACTAACAATGGATATCAAAGATGATTACAATTGCTACATAAGTCAAATGATTCATTCTTCAAAGGAGTAGCAATATGCAAAATAGTTTATGAAGTGATATCAAGTATTCAAGACAAGGATGTTCATTGATAGTTCACAAAGTGTAACATAGTAGCAAGTAATATGGACATTCTTACTTTTGCATACATGTGGTCCATAGAGTGATGATGAAAATCTGAATATGTTTGGTGGACACTTTGGAAAGATGAATAAGTGAGTAGAGGTAAAGCATGCATAAGTTTCATCTAACCTCCAAACTCTCCTACTTAAGTTAATGATTGCAATGTGGTAATACTTGGTGTCAAGCTCTCATTCCCCTATCATAGCATCTTGAATGATTATAGTTTAATGTGAAGCAAATATGAGTAGTGTGCTTGACAAAGTAAAGGTTAGGTGTCTCATGCCCCTTGAATACAAGTACCTACACCATGATTACTCAACTTAGGAAACAAAGCAAGTTCAAGTTATATATCATTGTAAGTAATAATAGTATCATCAAGAGCGTCAACTGGGGTACCTCTTGTCCCAGGATATGGAACAAGCCCATATCAAAATGACAAGACAAACAAACAAGATGAACAACCTCAACACCCTTTTTATTTACCATTGGAATAGCTTTTATTATAAGGTGTATCACAGACGGTTCACCATAGCATGTAAGTAAATTTCCACCATGAATGATGCATGGCTTAGATTAGCGGCCCAGGCGTCTCTCTAACCATTTATACAAACTCATTTAAACTACTTCATTTCCACCTCATTTCACCATGATAGGCATCCATAAACAAAAGTACATGATATCAACTAAATGAGATGAAGGAGCATGTTGAAAGCTTTGCATGTGACAGCACATATGGGCTAACTCCCAACCTCGAACATTTATCAAGCCACTAGCATCATAATCTTAATCACAATGGGTCATGTTTTATTTATTGCAATGATAGTAAAATGTGCATCAAGTTCGTGAGAGCTATATAACCAACTTTTCCCATGGCAATCAATAACATAATCATTTTCATTCAGAGGTATAGATAACACAAATATCATGATGAACATACTCGGAATAGCATATAGCTAGTAGGTAGATATGGTGGACTCACTGGAATAACTTTGGTTGAAGGTGTTGGAAACAAGTTTTGACTTGTTGGAATGTTTGGGCTAGCAAAAGGGAGAAAGTTGACCATCTAGATGCATGCATGAGTGTCCATAGAACTAACTAATCCATGTTAAACCAAGTAAAATAACAATCAGCACCAAAACATGAATAAGTGATAGCTCTTCAAAAAGATTTGCAAACTATTACTCATAAACAAGCTCATGAATCATGCAACTATATGTATCATTAAAAATCAACTCAAACATCCCTTTTCCCAATCTTATAAAAGCATCCAACATATTTCAACCCATATTTCCAGTAGCTCTCCATATATAAATGATAGTGTGGTGGTCTCTCAAAGAATCAAACCAAAACAAACAAAAAGACGCTCCAAGTTTATGCGATAAAGTGTTTCGATCGAAAAACAGAAGTTGGACGTGTGCAAACCGAGAGTGTGTAGGTCCAGTGGGGTTGTCTTCACATCCCCAAGCTTATGGTCTTCACCATCCTTGGATAGCTCTTGGTGCATCTCCTCCAATCCCTGTGAAAAAACTTCAAAACACCGTTTCTCCCATTTCTTTTCTGTGGGGTGCATTAATAGTGATAAACAAATATGTTTCTTGCTGCATATAATCCTTGAACAAAAATTCATATGAATGTCCAGAAAGTGTATAATGTTGTATGCCTACTCATAAACTCAATTGGATCAAAAAGATTCAACTTAAAAGCTCAAAGCATGCATCAAACAAAATGGGACAGAATCTGTCCAGAAAAACAGCAGCAGCAAAACGTATTTTTCTACCCTACCAAACTTTCTCGAAAAATTCCGAAAAATTCATGCATACAGAGGATGAAAAGTTGCAACTACAGTTCAAATATGAGCTCATTCGGAGTTACAGAATAAGAATTAAAAATCATACCGTGCACTGATTCGTGCAGGAATAAAATCTCCGAACGCTATAAGCAACTTTTCAAGACCAAAATGGGTAAAACTTGGCACTTTATTAAAAACTCCAGAAACTAACTAGACACAAATCTCTTGTTACAGCAAGAGGACACAAAGAAAAATCACACACAAAAATAACCGGGTTGCCTCCCGCAAAGCGCTTTCTTTATAGCCATATAGCTAGGCTTCTTACTTTTTGTTTATTGAAGATGAAGCTCATGAGGGAGCTTGAACTTTGATGTTCCCCTCTTTCTTGGGAAGTGTTCCATGCATAATACCAGGGTCCCATGTTGCTCTCAAACCGATCAAAATAATAGTCAAGTTGAAACCTGGTTGAGAGAAAAATAGAACACAAAAGTAATAACAACGAAGTCTAACTTTCTTTCTATGCATTGGCATTTTGTATATGAATGAAGTTTTCCAATGCATATTAACAAAAGTTACTTGCAGCCCATAATTATTAGTAGCATAAAGAGGGTTCTCATAACCTCTCTCTCATAATAGTTGCAAGTAATAGAAGTGTATTCAACCATATAACCAATAGGATCTTCCAATTTAGATAATTTGGCACATAAAGAGGATCATTAACTTTATTTTGGAATTCATTAGCATGCTTCCCTCTTTCAAAATAGTTATTAAGATCAATATCAAGTTTAGTATCATGGTTGCAACAAAGATTTGGAACTAAAGATAATTGCAAACCACATAAGTATTTCTCAACATAAGCAATTTTCTCCTCTATGGTGTTATTAGGAGAATTCAGGAATAATGTAGGACTCTCATGAATGAGAGTATTGTCACAAACAGCAAGTATATCATTTATATCCTCACTTAATGTAGTAACAACTTCTAAACATGGAGGATTATCGATAAGCATAGGACCATCATCTAAAGCATTATCATATAGCATATTTAAGCAACACTCCTCATTATCATCAATAAGTTTACCAACAAAAGGTTTTTGAGTTTGAGTGTTACTATCACATGTTGATGGTGAAGTTGGGTGATCCAACTCTTCATTCTCCAGTTGTTCATCTTTTTAGCATCTTCTTGAGGTTGCATGGGCATCCCCAAGCTTAGGTTTTTGTCCTCTTCTTCCTGCAAAATATTAGTTCTTTCCATGGCAGCAAGAGTTAACTTTTTACGTTTAATAGCATCTGCTCGAGAAAAGAAATCATCAGCTTCTTGTAATATTTCAAGTTCCTCAAGTGTAAATGTTGCAAGTTCCTCAGGTGTATAATCAAACAGAAAACCCATAGCAAAAGTAATGAAGAACTTACACCCAGACAAGTTTAAAGGAACCTCCCCAAGCTTAGATGATTGCAAGATATAAAACAAGTTTAAAGAGACTTCCCCAAGCTTAGTCTAGTGCACACAAGAATAGAAACTTAAGCGCTACGCTGATAACCCCCAAGAGCAAGGGATCACTGTAGCACCTCTCAATGTGGAAGTAAGGTATCGATCCGCAGGAGCAAGAAGGAAAAGTTATCTATTCCCTACAACTAAAGTGTCACAAGTTTTAGTTGATTATGCACTAAACAAGTTTAAGGAACAAGGTGGTTGATTTAATGGATGGAAGTTTGATGTAACAAGGCAAGAATGTGGAAGTGTCCCAATCCTCTTCAATGCAAGAGGACAAGACAAAGGTTTTCTAGGATGCTTGGAAATAAGGCCTAGGGATCATACTTTCACTAGTGGACACTCCCAACAATTGAATACATAGATATTTCCTCTTCACTTTGCTACTCTGAACTATTCTCCCGTTGGATAGAAATACCAATCTACTGCGTAGGGCTACAAGAGCACACCTTAAAGTCTGAGTGAACAAACACCACAATATCATAGAACACCAAGACCATCGTGTAGGGCTACAAAAGCACACCTTAAAGTCTGTCTTCCACATCTAGGGAACCCCAAGGTCACTATGAGTGCCCCAAAATAGTACTAAACAAACACCACAATTTTATAGTGACATCCAACACAAAGAATAACTCATGGTAAGTATTTCTGTAACCTTTAGCCTAAGAGTCACACACGGTGCGCACACTGTCAACTTCACACCATGGGACAAAGGTGACTCCGGAAATTACATTAATAAAACCACTTGAGTAGCACAAACAATGAAGGAGAAACATCCATGAATTCAATTAGATTACAAAGCTCATGATCACATAAAGATCACATCATGGGAGAGAGAGATGAACCACATAGCTACCGGTAGAGCCCTCAGCCCCGATGAAGAACTACTCCCTCCTCATCATGGGAGGCAGCAACGGCGATGAAGATGTTGATGATGAACACGCCGGAGGGGGGTGGAGCCCTCCGGAGGCGATTCCGGCGGCGTTTCCCCCCTCCGATCTTCTCCGGCGGCAGCCTTCTGACTCTCTGTTTCGTGGTTTTGTGTTTCTCCGCCGCCTCCTTTCGCGAAACGCCAGGGGACCTTTTTTATAGGCGTTTTTAGGTCAAGACGAGTCGGTGGACGAAAGATCGACGGCCACGGAGCTCCGAGGTGGAAACGAGCTGGGCCCACGCGGCCATGTACTTTAGGCCGCGTGGGACCCTCCCATTTCCAGCCTGTTGGGCTTCTGGTCTTCAATTTAAGCCCATTGCGTTCGTCTCGAAAATTCTGAACCGTGCTCTTTGACCTTGCCCTTTTTGGAGTCCCGAAGCTCCCGGAAAGTCTGAAACACTAAAAAAGACGTTTTCTGGAAAAACAGGGTTAATTCCAAATAAATGGGAAAACTATGAAGTATTCCCAAAATCATTATAAAACATTGATATAACCCTTATATGATGCAAATATGATTGGAATATAAGCAATTAAAGTGCAAAGTTCATGTATGCATTTTACATGCATCAACATCCCCAAGCTTAATCCATGCTCGTCCTCGAGTATGAAGATGATAAAACTAACATGGACTTTGCAATTTAATACTTAACAATGAATATCAAAGATGATTACTATTGCTACATATAGTCAAATGATTCATTCTTCAAAGGAGTAGCAATATGCAAATAGTTTATGAAGTGATATCAAGTATTCAATGCAAGGATGTTCATGATAGTTCACAAAGTGTAACATAACAGATAGTAGTATGGACCACATGTATGCATAATGATAAGTATGGACATCCTACATTGGTCATAGAGTGATGATGAAAATCTGAATATGATAGGTGGACACTTTGGAAAGATGTATATGTGAGTAGAGGTAAAGCATGCATAAGTTTCATCTAACTCCAAACTCTCTACTTAAGTTAATGATTGCAATGTGGTAATACTTGGTGTCAAGCTCTCATTCCCCTATCATAGCATCTTGAATGATTAAGTTTAATGTGAGAGCAAATATGAGTAGTGTGCTTGACAAAGTAAAGGTTGGATGTCTCATGCCCCTTGAATACAAGTACCTACACCATGATTACTCAACTTAGGAAACAAAGCAAGTTCAAGTTATATATCATTGTAAGTAATAATAGTATCATCAAGAGCGTCAACTGGGGTACCTCTTGTCCCAGGATATGGAACAAGCCCATATCAAAATGACAAGACAAACAAACAAGATGAAAACCTCAACACCCTTTTTATTTACCATTGGAATAGCTTTTTATTGTAAGGTGTGTCATAGATAATTCACCATAGCATGTAAGTAAATTTCCACCATGAATAATGCATGGCTTAGATTAGCGGCCCAGGCGTCTCTCTAACCATTTATACAAACTCATTTAAACTACTTCATTTCCACCTCATTTCACCATGATAGGCATCCATAAACAAAAGTACATGATATCAACTAAATGAGATGAAGGAGCATGTTGAAAGCTTTGCATGTGACAGCACATATGGGCTAACTCCAACCTCGAACATTTATCAAGCCACTAGCATCATAATCTTAATCACAATGGGTCATGTTTTATTTATGCAATGATAGTAAAATGTGCATCAAGTTCGTGAGAGCTATATAACCAACTTTTCCATGGCAATCAATAACATAATCATTTTCATTCAGAGGTATAGATAACACAAATATCATGATGAACATACTCGGAATAGCATAGCTAGTAGGTAGATATGGTGGACTCACTGGAATAACTTTGGTTGAAGGTGTTGGAAACAAGTTTTGCTTGTTGGAGTTTGGGCTAGCAAAAGGGAGAAAGTTGACCATCTAGATGCATGCATGAGTGTCCATAGAACTAACTAATCCATGTTAAACCAAGTAAAATAACAATCAGCACCAAAACATGAATAAGTGATAGCTCTTCAAAAAGAATTTGCAAACTATTACTCATAAACAAGCTCATGAATCATGCAACTATATGTATCATTAAAAATCAACTCAAACATCCCTTTTCCCAATCTTATAAAAGCATCCAACATATTTCAACCCATATTTCCAGTAGCTCTCTCATATATAATGATAGTGTGGTGGTCTCTCAAGACTCAAACAAAAAAACAAAAACGACGCTCCAAGTTTATGCGATAAAGTGTTTCGATCGAAAAACAGAAGTTGGACGTGTGCAAACCGAGAGTGTGTAGGTCCAGCGGGGTTGTCTTCACATCCCCAAGCTTATGGTCTTCACCATCCTTGGATAGCTCTTGGTGCATCTCCTCCAATCCCTGTGAAAAAACTTCAAAACACCGTTTCTCCCATTTCTTTTCTGTGGGGTGCATTAATAGTGATAAACAAATAGGTTTCTTGCTGCATATAATCCTTGAACAAAAATTCATATGAGATGTCCAGAAAGTGTATAATGTTGTATGCCTACTCATAAACTCAATTGGATCAAAAAGATTCAACTTAAAAGCTCAAAGCATGCATCAAACAAAATGGGACAGAATCTGTCCAGAAAAACAGCAGCAGCAAAACGTATTTTTCTACCCTACCAAACTTTCTCGAAAAATTCCGAAAAAATTCATGCATACAGAGGATGAAAAGTTGCAACTACAGTTCAAATATGAGCTCATTCGGAGTTACAGAATAAGAATTAAAAATCATACCGTGCACTGACTCGTGCAGGAATAAAATCTCCGAACGCTATAAGCAACTTTTCAAGACCAAAATGGGTAAAACTTGGCACTTTATTAAAACTCCAGAAACTAACTAGACACAAAATCTCTTGTTACAGCAAGAGGACACAAAGAAAAATCACACACAAAAATAACCGGGTTGCCTCCCGCAAAGCGCTTTCTTTATAGCCATATAGCTAGGCTTGATAGTTTTAATGATGCTCCCATAGGAATAAGAGTTGAATATAAAAGAGCATCAAGAAGCAAATATCAAACACATTTAAGTCTAACCCACTTCCTATGCATTGGGATCTTGTAAGAAAATAAATCAATAAAGCACAAAGTGACTAGCATAGGAAGGCAAAGCAAGTGCAACTTCAAAATTTTCAACAAAAAGAGAGGAGACTTAATATTATTGAGATATATGAAACCGTGTCTCCCTCTCTCATAAGGACCAGTAGGTTTTAAAGTACCCAACAAATAAAAGCAAATCAAGAGAAAGGCCAAAACCTTCATCATAAAGAGGATAAATTTAGTAACGTGAAGATTTCTATAACCATACTTTCCTCTCTCAAAATAATTTTCAGCGGCATCATGAATAAAATCAACAATATAGCTATCACATAAAGCATTATTATCATGATCCATAAGCATAACAGTACTATTACTCTCCACACAAGCATAATCAATTTCATTAGTAATAGTGGGAGTAAAACTAGCACATCCATCATTGTAATCATCATAAATTGGAGGCATAGAATAATCATAGTGAATTTTATCCTCAATAGTAGATGGACTGAAAACATCATAATCATCATTGTAAACATCATATATAGGAGGCATATTATAATCAACATAAATTTTATCCTCAATAGTAGGTGGACTGAAAATATCACAATGATTATAATCATCATATATTGGAGGCATAGTATCATCAAAGAAAATTTTCTCCTCAAAACTTGGGGGACTAAAAATATCACATTCATCAACAGCCACTTCCCCAAGCTTAAACTTTTCCAGAGCAATAGCAATAATGGTGTTCAAAGAATTTATAGTGATAACATTGCTACCATCATGCAAATAATTTTCCATATGTTTTTTAATTTTCTCTTCAAACACATCATGTCCTAACTCAAGATAGATTTCATAAAGCTCTCTAATTTTTTTGTTGTTTTCCATTTTCTAATTTTTATGGGTTTTTGATATATATAAAACTAATGAGAAACTCACAACCAAACAAGTTTAAAGGAACCTCCCCAAGCTTAGATGATTGCAAGATATAAAAGGAACCTCCCCAAGCTTAGTCTAGTGCACACAAGAATAGAAACTTAAGCGCTACGCTCCCCGGCAACGGCGCCAGAAAAGTACTTGATAACCCCCAAGAGCAAGGGATCACTGTAGCACCTCTCAATGTGGAAGTAAGGTATCGATCCGCAGGAGCAAGAAGGAAAAGTTATCTATTCCCTACAACTAAAGTGTCACAAGTTTTAGTTGATTATGCACTAAACAAGTTTAAGGAACAAGGTGGTTGATTTAATGGATGGAAGTTTGATGTAACAAGGCAAGAATGTGGAAGTGTCCCAATCCTCTTCAATGCAAGAGGACAAGACAAAGGTTTTCTAGGATGCTTGGAAATAAGGCCTAGGGATCATACTTTCACTAGTGGACACTCCCAACAATTGAATACATAGATATTTCCTCTTCACTTTGCTACTCTGAACTATTCTCCCGTTGGATAGAAATACCAATCTACTGCGTAGGGCTACAAGAGCACACCTTAAAGTCTGAGTGAACAAACACCACAATATCATAGAACACCAAGACCATCGTGTAGGGCTACAAAAGCACACCTTAAAGTCTGTCTTCCACATCTAGGGAACCCCAAGGTCACTATGAGTGCCCCAAAATAGTACTAAACAAACACCACAATTTTATAGTGACATCCAACACAAAGAATAACTCATGGTAAGTATTTCTGTAACCTTTAGCCTAAGAGTCACACACGGTGCGCACACTGTCAACTTCACACCATGGGACAAAGGTGACTCCGGAAATTACATTAATAAAACCACTTGAGTAGCACAAACAATGAAGGAGAAACATCCATGAATTCAATTAGATTACAAAGCTCATGATCACATAAAGATCACATCATGGGAGAGAGAGATGAACCACATAGCTACCGGTAGAGCCCTCAGCCCCGATGAAGAACTACTCCCTCCTCATCATGGGAGGCAGCAACGGCGATGAAGATGTTGATGATGAACACGCCGGAGGGGGGTGGAGCCCTCCGGAGTGATTCCGGCGGCGTTTCCCCCCTCCGATCTTCTCCGGCGGCAGCCTTCTGACTCTCTGTTTCGTGGTTTTGTGTTTCTCCGCCGCCTCCTTTCGCGAAACGCCAGGGGACCTTTTTTATAGGCGTTTTTAGGTCAAGACGAAGTCGGTGGACGAAAGATCGACGGCCACGGAGCTCCGAGGTGGAAACGAGATAGGCCCACGCGGCCATGTACTTTAGGCCGCGTGGGACCCTCCCATTTCCAGCCTGTTGGGCTTCTGGTCTTCAATTTAAGCCCATTGCGTTCGTCTCGAAAATTCTGAACCGTGCTCTTTGACCTTGCCCTTTTTGGAGTCCCGAAGCTCCCGGAAAGTCTGAAACACTAAAAAAGACGTTTTCTGGAAAAACAGGGTTAATTCCAAATAAATGGGAAAACTATGAAGTATTCCCAAAATCATTATAAAACATTGATATAACCCTTATATGATGCAAATATGATTGGAATATAAGCAATTAAAGTGCAAAGTTCATGTATGCATTTTACATGCATCATATGCTCCCCGGCAACGGCGCCAGAAAAGTACTTGATTACCCCAAGAGCAAGGGATCACCGTAGCACCTCTCAATGTGGAAGTAAGGTGTCGATCCGCAGGAGCAAGAAGGAAAAGTTATCTATTCCCTACAATTAAAGTGTCACAAGTTTTAGTTGATTATGTACTAAACAAGTTTAAAGAACAAGGTGGTTGATTTTATGGATGGAAGTTTAATGTAACCAAGCAAGAATGTAAAAGTGTCCCAATCCTCTTCAATGGAAGAGGACAAGACAAAGGTTTTCTCTTATAGGAACAATGGACATGGGTTCATGGGTTCACTTAATCCTCTCTCCCTCATCTACTGTGATTATCATGTTATAGATAAAGTACACACAATTGTCATGTTTTAATGTTAGCTTTTATAACGGCTATATGTCCTAAAACACATAGTTGAAAGAAGTACTCATTTGTGTTGCTAGGTCACCCTTGTAAGGCTAGCGTGGTTGTTGTCACTCCCACATCATACTCTTCTTTTTTACCCCCGGATAAAGGATGTTGGGCGGTACCGTGTCACTCAATACCTATGCCGTGTCACATCGGCCATCCCGTACCCACATACATCATACTTCTTAAAGAACAATATTCTATCAAAGCATGACAAGTCATAAAAGTTCGAACACAACAGTAAATGCATAACAAATCATCTCATACCACAATATTCACTACAAAGGTATTACATAGATGACCGTAATCATGTTCAGCAGCTCATACGGTACTAATTAGTGAAGCTCAAAGAGAGGAGAGATACATAAGTTTTTTTTTTTGAATTTGAGAGATACATAAGTTACCACCACAAACCCAAATCCAGGGGGTAGACTACTCCCCCTTCATCATGGAGACGGTGGAGAAGTCGTTGGAGAAGGTGGAGACCACCCCGGCAGCGCCCCGCCGGAGTTTTCCCCCTCCAATCTGCAGCTCCTGATCTCTGTTTCGGTGTTTATGTGTTTGTGCGGCGCTCCTTTCACGAAACGTCATGGAACCTTTTTTATAGGCGTTTTTAGGTCAAGACGAAGGCGGTGGAGAAAGGATCGACGGCTGTGGAGCCACGAGGCCCAAACGGGTGGGTCCCACGCGGGCACAGTACCTGGCCGCGTGGGCCACCCCCTTTTTGCCTTGCGGGCTTCGTTTGCTTGATTCCTTCGCTCCTACGTCTTCTTCCTTCCAAAATAATGACCTCTGTATTTTTCCAGAATTTTATGACGACGTTTGGGTCCCTGAAACATAAAAGGAAAGAAATAGGGTTTTCTGCCTGCGCAGGGTTAATTCCATAAAAATAGGAAACAATTATTTTATTTCCTAAAATCATTAAATAACAGTGGTATAACCCTTATATGATGCAAATATGATTAGAATATGAGTGAATAAAGTGCAAAGTTCATGTATGCATTTTACATGCATCAACATCCCCAAGCTTAACCCATGCTCGACCTCGAGTATGAAGGTGATAAAACTAACATGGACTTTGCAATTTAATATTAACAATGGATATCAAAGATGATTACAATTGCTACATAAAGTCAAATGATTCATTCTTCAAAGGAGTAGCAATATGCAAAATAGTTTATGAAGTGATATCAAGTATTCAAGACAAGGATGTTCATTGATAGTTCACAAAGTGTAACATAGTAGCAAGTAATATGGACATTCTTACTTTTGCATACATGTGGTCCATAGAGTGATGATGAAAATCTGAATATGTTTGGTGGACACTTTGGAAAGATGAATAAGTGAGTAGAGGTAAAGCATGCATAAGTTTCATCTAACCTCCAAACTCTCCTACTTAAGTTAATGATTGCAATGTGATAATACTTGGTGTCAAGCTCTCATTCCCCTATCATAGCATCTTGAATGATTATAGTTTAATGTGAGAGCAAATATGAGTAGTGTGCTTGACAAAGTAAAGGTTAGGTGTCTCATGCCCCTTGAATACAAGTACCTACACTATGATTACTCAACTTAGGAAACAAAGCAAGTTCAAGTTATATATCATTGTAAGTAATAATAATATCATCAAGAGCGTCAACTGGGGTACCTCTTGTCCCAGGATATGGAACAAGCCCATATCAAAATGACAAGACAAACAAACAAGATGAACAACCTCAACACCATTTTTATTTACCATTGGAATAGCTATTTATTATAAGGTGTATCACAGACGGTTCACCATAGCATGTAAGTAAATTTCCACCATGAATGATGCATGGCTTAGATTAGCGGCCCAGGCGTCTCTCTAACCATTTATACAAACTCATTTAAACTACTTCATTTCCACCTCATTTCACCATGATAGGCATCCATAAACAAAAGTACATGATATCAACTAAATGAGATGAAGGAGCATGTTGAAAGCTTTGCATGTGACAACACATATGGGCTAACTTCCAACCTCGAACATTTATCAAGCCACTAGCATCATAATCTTAATCACAATGGGTCATGTTTTATTTATTGCAATGATAGTAAATTGTGCATCAAGTTCGTGAGAGCTATATAACCAACTTTTCCCATGGCAATCAATAACATAATCATTTTCATTCAGAGGTATAGATAACACAAATATCATGATGAACATACTCGGAATAGCATATAGCTAGTAGGTAGATATGGTGGACTCACTGGAATAACTTTGGTTGAAGGTGTTGGAAACAAGTTTTGACTTGGTGGAATGTTTGGGCTAGCAAAAGGGAGAAAGTTGACCATCTAGATGCATGCATGAGTGTCCATAGAACTAACTAATCCATGTTAAACCAAGTAAAATAACAATCAGCACCAAAACATGAATAAGTTATAGCTCTTCAAAAGTATTTGCAAACTATTACTCATAAACAAGCTCATGAATCATGCAACTATATGTATCATTAAAAATCAACTCAAACATCCCTTTTCCCAATCTTATAAAAGCATCCAACATATTTCAACCCATATTTCCAGTAGCTCTCCCATATATAAATGATAGTGTGGTGGTCTCTCAAAGAATCAAACCAAAACAAACAAAAATACGCTCCAAGTTTATGCGATAAAGTGTTTCGATCGAAAAACAGAAGTTGAACGTGTGCAAACCGAGAGTGTGTAGGTCCAGTGGGGTTGTCTTCACATCCACAAGCTTATGGTCTTCACCATCCTTGGATAGCTCTTGGTGCATCTCCTCCAATCCCTGTGAAAAAACTTCAAAACACCGTACACCAAGTTTTATATGACAAACATATTGCAAACGTTATAAGACTTCATACCGTCTTCCTTGTTAACCAAACCCTATTATTAGAAAATATCTAGACCTTAGAGATACCACCGATGCAAACCAAATTTTCAACAAGCTTTACGGTAGTTCTTCACTAATAGGCTTAACTCATGTGATGCACAATTTAATCATGATCTACTTGTTAACTCAAAACAATTGACAAGCATCAAGTTATCCAAATTAGTGATCTACAAGATTAAGCAAGTTTTTCCTTATACCAATTACCACATGCAACATTTTCTGAACCAACCAAAAACACCAATCAATTTATTTAATCAACTCTCCAAACAAATATAAGTGAAGCAAGAGAGTACTTTCTACAAAAGAAAGCTAATAGCTCTGACAAGAGATACATGAAAACAAGAGCTAAAAGCTGAACAGCGCTAGATATGAATACTCAACAAATATAAGTGAAGAATAGGAGTATTCTCATGAAAAAGCGGAGCGTGTCTCTCTCCCAATCAAGAATGCTAGGGTCCAGTCAAGCTTTATTGAAAATAAAAGTGCAATACTGAAAATAAAAGCACACAGACGCTCCAAGAAAAGCACATATGATGTGAAAGAATTAAAATATAGTTTCACTAGAGATGACCTGATAATTTTGACGATGAAGAAGGGGATGCCTTGGGCATCCCCAAGCTTAGACGCTTGAGTCTTCTTGAAATATGCTGGGGAGATCCATGGGAGCCTCCCCAAGCTTAAGCTCTTCACTCTTCTTGATCCTATTATATCATCCTTCTCTCTTGACCCTTGAAAACTTCCGTCACACCAAACTCAAAGTAGATCTCATTAGAGGGTTAGTGCATAATCAAAAACTCACATGTTCTATATAGGCGCAATATGATTTGTTACTTTAAACATTAGCTACAGCCACTGATGTTATGTGAAGCTCTTCCACCCAAAAAAGAATTTCACTCAACACTAGTAAAAGAGAGAATGCAAAATAAAAAGGCATAATCTGTCTAAAACAGAACAGTCCGCAAAGACGAATTTTTTCAAGGCACTTACGACGCTCAGATCGAAAAACTCTACTAATGAAAGATTCAGACATTCATAAAGATTACGCACAAAATTTTCAGATTTAATTAACAATCTGGTGATTTTAGGAATTTCGTACAGTGAACAGCAAAAATCTGTTTCTGCGCAGCAATCAAAATTAAGCATCGTCTTAACATTAGAGGCTACTCTTGGCACAACAATGCGAGAAAATAAAGATACAAAGGAGTTGCTACAGAAGTAAACATCCTCCTTGACTAATACTGAAAATAAAAGATAATGGGTTGCCTCCCAAAAGCGCTTTCTTTTAATGCCTTTTAGCTAGGCTAGAAGATTTTAATGATGCTCTCATAAGAATAAGAGTTGAAAAACAAAAGAGAGCATCAAGAGGCAAATATCAAACACATTTAAGTCTAACCCACTTCCTATGCAAAGGAATCTTGTAACAAAATAAATTATTGAAGCATAAAGCAACTAGCATAGAAAGATGAAACAAATATAGCTTCAAAACTTTCAACATAAAGAGAGGTGTTTTAGTAACTTGAAAACTTTTACAACCATATTTTCCTCTCTCATAATAACTTTCAGTAGCATCATGAACAAACTCAATAATATAACTATCACATAAAGCATGCTTTTCATGATCTACAAACACATAATTTTTATTAAGCTAAAAAACAGTAGGGTTATCAAACCCACTTTTGACAATAGTAGTATAATTAATATCATTAGGCAATATAGGACCATCATCAAGAGCATTATCATATATAACATTAGGGAGCACATTTTTACTTTCTGCAATTTCCTCTTTTACTTGAGTCAAGGAGGATGTTACTTCAAATTTATCAAAAAAAGATATTTCAATAGAATCATGACATTCAACAATATAGCATTCTTCCTCCTTAGGTAGGCATGGAGGGTAATTATATAATGTAAGAGTTAAAGAGTTACTGTCATTAGAAGGTAGATCCTCCTTTTGTTCATCACTCTCTTCCTCTTTTTCATCAAATGAGCTTTCAGCTTCAGCAATTTCTTCTTCCACATTTTCCTGCAAGGCATTAGTCTCTTCTTTATGAGGAAAAATCCTCTTGACATGTTCAGTAATATAAGAATTTTCATCCTTATAGTTATCAAAACAATATTTAAGTATAGCAAGACTTTCAGATTTATAAGGGGCATCAATTTTATGCTCAAGATAAGAACTAATTTCAAGTGCACCCTTAAAGACAATAAATTCTTCCATCCTTTCTACCTCATAAGCATTATAGTAACCTTTAACATAAGAAGCTAAGGTTTCATTTTCATTACAAGCACATTGGAAAGGAAAGTGTTTAGACTTCCTATGACAATCAGATTCATTAAAGCAAAAAGATTTGCCAAATATATAGCATAAATTTCTAGCATATTCCTCTAGTTGATTTAACAATTTCCATAAGTACATCCCTTTTTGTGACAAGCGGTAATTCCTATAATATCTTCGTTCATCTTCCGTGGACCCACCTTGCCAACAAGATCTAGTTTCATAGAGATAAGCCATTGATAGCAAATAAACAACTAGACATAATAACAAACCGAAATAAACTAAATGCAAGTAACTAATTTTTTTGTGTTTTTGATAATTGAAAGCAAACAAGATAAAATAAAATAAACTAAGCAAGACAAAAACAAAGTAAAGAGATTGGAAGCGTGAAACTCCCCTTGCAGAAGACTGCTGTCTCCCCGGCAACGGCGCCAGAAAAAGAGCTTGATGGCGTGAATCACACGCTCGTTGGGAGACCCCAAGAGGAAGGTATGATGCAGTTCAGCAGCAAGTTTTCCCTCAGAAAGAAACCAAGGTTATCGAACCAGTAGGAGCAGCAACTCTTCAGAAGGTTGTTGGTGGCCGCACGGCGCAACACGATCACCAACGTGGAATCTGCACACAACACAATCAAACTACTTTGCCCCAACGAAACAGTGAGGTTGTCAATCTCACCGGCTTGCTGAAAACAAAGGATTAAACGTATGGTGTGGAAAATGAGTATTAAATTGCAGAGAATGAAAAAGGAACAGTTTGCAGTTTGTGGTTGTTTAATCAGTGTAAAAGAATGGACCGGGGTCCACAGTTCACTAGTGGTGTCTCTCCATAAAATAACTAACATGTTGGGTGAACAAATTACAGCTGGGCAATTGACAAATAGTGAGCGCATGACAATGCATATATGACATGTTGACTACTATGATATTTAATTGGGCATTACGATAAGATACATAGACCGTTATCCAACACATCTATGACTAATAATCCACCGCCGGGTTGTCATCCGAGTCCCCCGTTGGTATTAAGTTGCAAGCAACGGATAATTGCATTAAGTAAAGCGCGTAATGTAAACAAACACATATGCCCGTGGACATAGCATCGTTAGGTTATCCCTAGTGGCAACAGCACATCCACAACCTTAGAACTTTCTGTCACTGTCCCAGATTAAACGGAGGCATGAACCCACTATCTAGCATAAATACTCTCTCTTGGAGTTACAAGCATCTACTTGGCCAAAGCATCTACGAGTAACGGAAAGCATGCAAGATCTTAAATAACATATAAGATAAATTGATAATCAACTTGACATAGTATTCAATATTCATCGGATCCCAGCAAACACAACATGTAGCATTACAATAATATGATCTTGATCATGTAGGGCAGCTCACAAGATCTAAACATGATGGCACAAAGTGGAGAGACAACCATCTAGCTACTGCTATGGACCCATAGTCCAAGGATGAACTACTCACGCATCACTCCGGAGGCAGGCATGGCGATGTAGAAGCCTCCGGTGACGATTCCCCTCTCCGGCAGGGTGCCGGGAAGAGGTTCTGAACCCTCCCGAGCTAGGGTTTACGGCGGCGGCGTCTCTGGACCTTTTC
Source organism: Poa pratensis (assembly GCA_947311845.1). Classification (NCBI taxonomy): domain Eukaryota; kingdom Viridiplantae; phylum Streptophyta; class Magnoliopsida; order Poales; family Poaceae; genus Poa; species Poa pratensis. Next base: position 79,304,870 of record CAMZMU010000042.1, on the reverse strand, counting down.
GTGGATATTTTCTCAGGCACTTAGGGTTTTCGCGTCGGGGGGGGGGGGGGGGAAGTAGGCGAAAGGGCGGCGGCTGGAGACCCCCGAGGGGCCCACACCACCCTAGGGCGCGGCAGAGGGGGGGCCCGCGCCCTAGGTGCGTGTGGCCACCTGGTGGCCCTCCTCTGTTGCTCCTTCGCTCCGTCAGGCGTGTTCTGGAAAAATAGGGACCCCCGTGTAGTTTCGTCCAATTCCGAGAATATTTCCAGACTAGCTTTTCTGGAATACAAAAACAACAGAAAACAGGAACTGGCACTTCAGCATCTTGTTAATAGGTTAGTCCCAAAAAATGTATAAAAGTGATATAAAGTAGATGCAAAACATCTATCAATTGGTATAAAACAAGCATGGAACATCAAAAATTATAGATACGTTTGAGACGTATCACAGTTCATCGGAGAAGAAGGTGAAACCTTTGTGGTTGTTGAACCATTGTGTTGGTTCACACCTCTCCAACGAGACGTACTCCCTTAACAAGGAGGAACTCGGGAATACATCCTCGTCTCCGCGTGCCTCGGTTATTTCTATACCCGAGCTTTTTACTTATGCACTTTACATTGTGATAGCCTTCGTGCTTGAAGTATTCTATCTTGCTATCACCTTGTTACTTGTCTTGCTTAGCATAAGTTGTTGGTGCACATAGGTGAGCCTAGTTTATTTAGGTTGTTGGCTTGTTAATTTAAACACATAGTTTTATTCCGCAATTATCAAGCCTAAACCGGAAAAGTTTTAATCGCCTATTCACCCCCTCTAGGCGACATCCTTGTCCTTTCACCAGTTCCTGTTTTCTGCTATCTTTTTGTTCTAGAAATCATAGTCGGGAAATATTCTCCAAAAGACCTAAAAATTTATGGGACTTATTTTTACGAAGGAACCAAGACACTGCCCGAAGGAGAGGTCCTGGGACCCACCAGGGGCCAGAGGCGGCCTCCAGGCGCGGCCTAGGGCTTGACCGCGCCGCCAACCCGTGTGGGCCCCCTGGTGCTCCACCGACATCGCCCTTTCGCCTATAAATTATTTCATCCCCGAAAACCCTAAGTACGGGATCAAAATTCCATGAAAAGTTCCGTCGCCACCTTCGTCGTCAACCCTAGTTCGGGAGGGTTCTGAATCTCTTCCCGGCACTCCGTCGGAGGGGGAGATCATCACCGGAGGGCTCTACACCACCATACCCACCTCCAGACTGATGCGTGAGTAGTTCCCCATTGGACTACGGGTCCATAGCAGTAGCTAGATGGTTGTCTCTCCTCCTTGTGCTATCATGTTTAGATCTTGTGAGTTGCCTAACATGATCAAGATCATCTTTATGTAATGCTACATGTTGTGTTTGCTGGGATCTGATGAATTATGAAGTTATGATCAAGTTTGTTCATCTTTCTCTATGTGTTTTATTTATGATCTTGCATGCTCTCTGATTCTAGTAGATGCTTTGGCCAAGTAGATGCTTGTATCTCCAAGAGGGAGTATTTATGCTAGATAGTGAGTTCATGTCTCCAATTGTCTGGGCTCGAGTTGACAGAAACGACTAAGACTTTGAATTTGCTGTTACTACTAGGGATAAAACAACTATGCTTTGTCTACATGTCATTTGCATTGTTTACATTACACACTTTGCTTACTGCAATAATCTGTTGCTTGCAACTTAATACCCACGGGAGACACGAATGTTACCTATTGTTGGATTATTAGTCATATATGCAGTTAGCAAGCGGTATATGTATCTTGTTGTAATGCCCAATTAAATATTACCATGAACTTTATCTTGTCATAATAGCATTGGCATGCCCTCATAATTTGTCAATTCCCCAGCTGTAATTTGTTTACCCAACATGTTTGTTTATCTGTTTTATGGAGGGACGCCTCTAGTGAACTGTGGACCCCGGTCCATTCTTTTACAGGGATAAAAACACCGTTTCCACTACGTTCTACACTCATTTTCTCGTTGTTCATTTTTATATTTACATTTATTTTCCACACCATGTGTTTAATCCTTTGTATACAGCAAGACAGGGAGATTGACAACCTTCCTGTTTCGTTGGGGTAAACTAGTTTGATTGTGTTGTGTGCAGGTCCACGCCAAAGATACAAGCGCCATAGTAGCTTGGGCACCGTGTTGAAGCTCTTCCACCTCCTACTGGTTTGATAATCTTGGTTTTGTTCTCAAGGGAAAACTGCTACTGTGCTGCTTCACACTTTCCTCTTGGCGTCTCCCAACGGGCTGTGTTAGGCCGCATCACTACCCTATCGTCTGCATCTACCCTGGCGCACGAGCATCTTCGTCAGTGCCAAGTACTCCCACAACTTGTTGAAGCTTCATGCACAACGATCTTCGTCGCCTTTTTTTTGGTTTGCTGAGTATACATGAGAATAGTCGCAAGGTGTTGATTTAACCATGAGAAAGTCAAACCCTCAAAACAAAGTAAAGATAGTGGGGACTAAAAGTCAAGGACTTAAAAACAGGTTGAAGATTCAAGATCGGAACTAAGGAATCAAATCCAAAACGCGAAGACTTGGAATATTTGCTTCAGTTTTTATGCCTATTGAGTCGTAGGAAAAAAACATACTATTAAAGATCTTTAGGACGAAGGTGAAACTTTCGTTCTCAACTTAACTGATTGACATATACAAAAATCTTTTTGAAAAATGTTGTGCATTAGTATGGTGAAAAAGTGAAGCACTATATTGAACATGTGCTAGAACCGGCTTAATTAAGTATAATCTATGTTGAGTCCGGTTCTTCAATGGTGAAAACTAATGTCTCTAGGAGTTGATACTTCATGGCTGAAATTGAAGCATCAAGTGTCTGGCGGCCTCCATTTTTCAAGCCACAACGATGTGATGCTAGATGGTGGGTTGTGTCTATAAATAGACACCGAACACCAGTGGGTAGGATTGGAGATTTCCGTGACTTTGGAACATGAGAAAAACTTCAAATCTATGATCCATTCCTTGTAGTGCAAGTTTTTTTCCTCTTATCTTTTTTTATATAGTTTTCCCCTCTTATCTAGTGAGCGTATTTGAGCTGCAATAATAAGCACTTTCAAACCAAAAAGATATGCTTGCTACTCTTGGAGTTTGGCACTCTTACACGGGTAAGAGTCAAATATTCGAGCTTCCGGTGTGTGGATTTGACGCGACAAGTCTGTGCGGGTTTTTGTTGATTTTTGGAAATAAATAAATTAGCATAGATCAGGTCAATCTCGCAGACTTGGTTATTGGAGAATAAGAGTTTAACACTAAGACATGGGTACACGCGTGCATAGCCTATTCACACAAAGATATGACTCTATTGCCAACAGATTGAACTACTTACATTGCTTTATTTGTGTGTTGCTTCAGTAATCGTTCTTACTATGTTCAATCATCTCTATTTATTATTTTACAAAGTTTCAATTTATTGCACAATATAGCCCATTTGTTATCTTTCAAAACATCAGTTTCTTCTAGAGTTACTTTGGTTAATATATGTCCACTGACATAGGATTTAACTTTATCAGTTTCTTCATAACCTATTTTAAGTGTTAGGTTATTGTGTTTATAGTTGAGTACAACAACAATAATAACAAGAACAAAACTTTTCATTCCCAAACAAGTTGGGTAGGTTAGAGTTGAAACCATAAGATATGTTTTTAGTTGAGTAAATTTATAAAATCATATTTACCCCCTGTTTGTATATTTTAACCCTTCGCTCGGCACGGAAGGGGTAGGCGATAAATTAGGTAATAGAAAGACGACATACCACCATCATCACCACACTCCCATTAACAAGATGCATTCACTCCACTGGACCACACACGTTGCTGTGAGATTCCATTACCGCCTTAGGCCTGCGCACTTTATAAACCTCACACACTGCTGGACCAAAAAAGTTACGACGGTGGAGAAGTGTAAAATGATTTGACGATTTTTCATCCAAAACGTGACATAATGCATCGATGGTAAAAAGCTAAAAAGTTGTCTAGATGATACACATGTAAGATGTTTTAGATGATACACATGTTGTCTAGATGCGGAGTAAAATGAGTTTATATTAACGCTAAAACGTGTCTAGATGCGGAGTAAAATGAGTGTATATTAACGCTAAAACGTGTCTAGATATGTTTGTATATATATGTGAATGTGGATAAATTCTAAAACAATTTATATTTAAAACGGAGAGAGTATTGTGGCACAGATCTCACGGACAAGATAGGTAGGTGTTGTACTTGCCTGTTCATATAAAATCTACTCTCTTGAAAAAGTTATTACTTTCTACGTTCCCTTTAAAAAATGTTTTGGCAGGCTAATTAAGACTAGCCATAGTGATAGTATCTTAGCTGGTATCATGCAACTTGGACCCACAAAAATGCTTATGGCAGGTAATTAAGGAAGAGAGAAGATTAGAGTAACATAGATACCGTATCATGACATGTATAACAAGAAAATTTAATGATAAATATATCTTGTACACATATTTACATTGAGATACTATAAAACATTAAATACAATGAGATTATGATACTAACATATGATACTATGCATTATAGAGGTAGTATCATATAATAGTATCATATGTATTATTCTACTATATATGATACTCTCCACTATGGCTAGTCTAAACTTCGCAAAACGTTTTATATAAAAGGGGACGGAGGAAATTTATACTTTTCGCAAAACGTTTTATATAGAAGGGGACGGAGGAAATTTATACTTTTCGAATTCACTGTTCATCGAGGTGTATGTGCTCCCAGGAGCCAAAAACGGCAAGCCCCGAAAACCCAAATTGCCAGCTCTCGGGAAACCCAAATCGTCTTTACCTCTTTGATGCCGGCGGTGATGGCCGGCGGCGGTGGATCCCTCGATTGCCGCAGCTTCTGGAAGGCCGGCGCGAACGAAGGTCCCTCCGCGCCCATCCGCGAGTTCCACGGTTCGTCTCCTTTCCCCCTCCTCCTGTTTCCCCTGTCTTTCGCGAAACCGCGACGCGGATGACGTTGCTGATGGTTTCATGCCCGCAGATGGGCTGGAGACAGGGGACTTCGACCGCGCCCGCGTGCACCCCAAGTTCCTCCACACCAACGCGACCTCCCACAAGTGGGCGTTCGGAGGTTTGTCCCTCCACACCCGATCCTTACTCCTCCCTTCTCTAATTTGATCTAGTTTTCACGTAAAAAAAAATTTGATCTAGTTTTCCTACGTGGTAGAGGTGAAATTGGTTCGTTGAATTGAGAGACTTAAGTTTGTTAGAACAAAGGGTACCAGGTAACTGGATGAGTTATCCCTCGATGACCATCGGTTGTGCTTGTTTTGCTGCTACTGCTAGTAGTACTACCGATGCGTAGTACTTCCGCTCTTTTGATTGCAGGCTACATGTAGTAGTTTCTGTTGATCATATTGATGACTATCGGCTGTGGAGCTCTGTATTATCTTGATAAGTGACACTGACCGATGCCCCCCTTTCTGTTAGCTGGATATTAACATGTCATCTTCAGTTAGCTGAAACAAAGGATCCCTAAAACCAGATGCAACAATCATTCTTATCCTTGAAACGTGACACTTTGACTATTTACTATGTTTGAAAACTATCTACCATATTTAGCCCGAGGGGAGATGAATTGTATTGCATGCTGGTTTATCTGAGTTTCTTGGTTGCACCAATGCTATAAAACACATGCTATCCATGCCCCTTCTTCACTATTTATTTTTAGGGAAAAATATATTTTGACCAGTGAGTACAAATCAAACGCTTGTTGTTGGAACGTTAGCTGGATATGAAAGTAGAACAACTTGATGGTGTAGTACTTTTTATGACATTTCTACTTTATGTTTAGTGTTCATATACTCATGCTGCCATGCAAAATATTTATCTGATAACGTCTGTCTTGTTTTGCAGCTATATCTGAACTTCTTGACAATGCGGTAGACGAGGTCTGTTATATCGTGTATGAACCTCATACATTTAGCTTCAACGTTGTTTAAGCCCTACAATCGTCCTGTCTTATTATTGATACAATGTTGCGAATATATGTTATTATATCCTGATCTGATGTATGGTGTCCCAGATCTGCAATGGTGCTACATTTGTAAAGGTGGATAAAAGCATTAATTTGAAAGACAGTAGTCCAATGCTAGTTTTTCAAGGTACCCAGATTCAATACAAAACAACAAAGCGAATGCAACTTGAAACTGGTTGCGGGAGGCAGATCCTTAACGTTTCCTGTATTAATTCCTGCTATCTTGGAGCTTTTCTAACAGATGATGGAGGAGGCATGGATCCCGAAGGGGTGCGCAAATGCATGAGTCTTGGATTCTCAACCAAGAAATCGAAGACAACCATTGGCCAGTGTATGTATCATTTTGTTTGTGTTGAATATTTGAAATATTTAAACACTTTTACTAATTTGTACTGGTTTTCAAATAGACGAATACCGACGAAGCTTAAAAAATTTGTTTTTGAAAATTCTGCATTCTACTCTTTGAAGAGATGTTATTACTCCTTCAGCTCTTGAAAATACTACATTTGAAACACGGATACAATCAAACTTTAGAAAAAACCTTTAAACATCATTATATATACTTACATTGGATACTTGAAAACAATATGTATATATTTTCTTAAGTGCTTTCATCATATAATAATTTTGTTTGGTTGTTTTTATTCATATATATTACAATAGTGAATAGATATTACTTGTCAGAGTTTCATTTTAAGGCCATGCCAATATGCAAAAGATCATGCTGACTAAGTGGATGGGATGATAATGATCTGTTTTACTGTTTCATACCGTCTTAGAAGGTGTTTGGTTCACACACTGGTCATGTAAAGGGTATTGGTATATGATTACAGTGGTATGTGAGTGTGGGAACATCAGCCATTTTGTTTGGTTCGGGACAGTCATGGGTCAAATTACTTTACATCGTTTATTCGTTTGGTTGTGCAAGGTGATATGAATACAACACAAGCTCAACTACGTAAGTATATACAGCCAATTTCTGAATGAATGGAAAAAATCTCCCATCAGCCCTTTCACCACTTGTGTTAGCCCACAGGACTGCATCGACATAATTCAAAGGCATCAAACTAGAGAAATAATTTGACAACATCTTTATGTATCAAATGCATAAAACACCACTACAAAATCAAGATTTAAATAAACATCATTTCTTTTATGTGGACTGCACTAGCCCTTTCCATCAGTTTGGACTTTTGGTTGCGTTGGCTAGTGCATGAAACATGACGTTGTATCAGAATTCTTTTGCAATTTATTGAAAAATTGCTGGTGCCCCCTCTTTCTCCACGTCACACGTGGGTGTTACAGTATATGTGGATTGCACTAGCCCTTTCTATTAGTTTGGACTTTTGGTTGCGTTGGCTAGTGCATGAAGCTTGACATGGTAGGGTCTCAAGTTCGAGTGTTGACTTTCCACGTCATACGTGAGAGGGGGTGTTGAAGTGTATATGTAAATTGGCTAGCCCTTTCCATCAGTTCGGACTTTTGGTTGCGTTGGCTAGTGCATGAAACATGACAATTTCTAATACGACACTGTCTTCTGAAGAACCCAGCATAGTCTTGCAAAGCAAAGTCGTAGCCAACCTTATCTATTTCCATTATTTGCGAATTAAAAAATCTGTCATGAAGACTATTGAATTGCATAATTCACATGAACAAGGGGATGACATCCAACCACTACCAAAGTACCAAACAATTGAAAGAAGGGCTGCAGGATAATGCACTTGTTCAAACTGAAAGAATATTAATACCTTTCAACAATTCTATGACCACTGCTCTGTTTTCTAGTGCTTTTGTTCCTAATATAAGTGCATGGTCAATCTATCATGGAGTGAGCCCTTAAGATCATAAAATAAGGATTTTCCTATGGTTATCCTTTAGTTGGCAATATCAAGTGTTTGGGTCTCAAGGGCTGTGCAATGAAGTGATCTGAAGAAATACCAGCTAGATCATTGGCTTCATCACGATCAGATTAAAAGCTGCATCCATGTGCAGTTCAGTCTGTTCCTCACTTACTAGATTTTACATATACATCGATATGATAGTATTAGGAGGGCCTATCTTGCAGTAGACTAAAATTAAATAAATTAAGGGTAGAATATATTAACTTAGAAGATTGAAGAAGAAATGTCTGCTAAATTACCATCAACTGCAACTTCTCAGTTAGCATCTCATCTGTAGTACGTATCATGGAAAAGAATGGGCTATCATTGACATTACTTTCAGACACTAGAATAAAGGGCCCTATCAGGGCAGCCAAGTACTCTATTGGCCTACTGCAAAGTTGGAAGCTTGGCTGTTCCAAAAGTCAGTGATGAGTAAATTTACATGGGGAACAAAACTATGCTATATTTGTACGTAATTAAGTTAACTGCGAAAGGTGTTAACTCGGACTATTCCAAGTTGCTAACTACTCCCTCCGTTTTTTAATATAAGATGTTTTAGGTGTTGCACATGTTGTCTAAATACACACTAAAGTAAGTGAACATACACACTAAAACATGTCTACATACATTTGTGTACATATGCATGTGGACAAATGCTAAAACGTCTTATATTAAAAAACGGAGGGAGTACAAGTTTGTATACACGATGCTGCAATGCCGGCAAGATCTATTTCACAAATTTAAAATCATGAGTAACAAGCACTAACCACAACAAGATGCTCCTCCAAAATGAGAAGAGCAAGGTATTCATATATGCACACTGCTACTACACATGCTGCAGGCTTGCTGGTCACGGGAATATTTTGGGTGGCGGAGATGATCGTGCCGCAGGGTATAGTGGGAGATGGAGGTGATCGGAACGGAGGAGTTCGGGTTAGGAAGGAGTGGTTCGGTAACACAATCCAATTGTGGCAGGGGATAGGTGGTATTGGCGGTGAATAGCCAAACACGTGTAACGGTTTGCGACCACACTGTAAATGGATAACAGACGGAAAACTTCGAACCGACCACATTCTTTGTGTAACTTCATGGGAGACTGAAATGGGAAGTAGATGTGGCATACCATCTTAATTTATATATTTCCTTTGAAATTCTGCATTGCTTATGATTCTGTGTCATACTGTTGCACATAATGGTGTCCTATCTGATGGTATTGCGCATTGCTTGATCAGTTTGCCTTTAAACCATAAATCCACTTTTTTTGGTGCTAGCTTATATTGGACTGCAGTTCTGGTGCAAGGAATGCATTTTTTTTACCAAGTCTAAGTTGTGCTTGAACACCTTGATGTCTAAAACATATCCATATTGAAAGATGGATTGGTTCCTTAGCGCCTCTTGGTAACTAGATTTTAGGAACCTTTAAATAGTATCTTAGGCTCTATCCTCCATGTATCACCGCTTTGCAGCTGGTAATACACAACTCAAGCTCTTCATTTCTGGTGTATATTGTTCATGCAATTTCACTGAAACATTGTGAGAGTTTTATTTCAAATCTTCTAATAAATTATTTTTCCATTTGCTATATGCTTCTGTGTTGAAAACACTTCTTGTGCCTATTGTTTTCTACATTCCAACCTTTTGCCACAACGCAGATGGAAATGGTTTTAAGACAAGCACAATGAGACTCGGTGCTGATGCAATTGTTTTTACTCGTGCAATGCGCGGAAGGTCAGTCCTTACTGATTTTTTGGAAGAGCTCGTGGTACTTTGTTGAATCTCCTGTATTTATCGATGATTATCACACAGTTTGTTTGTCTTGCAGTAATGTTACCTTGAGTATTGGTTTGCTCTCTTACACTTTCCTGAGGAGAACAATGAAGGATGACATAGTTGTTCCCATGGTATGTCAAGTTGGTCCAGTAGTGTATGTTTCATGCAGCCTTGCCTGTCTGTAGCTGACATTTCCCAGCATTGTTACAGCTCGATTTTGAAGTCCAAGATGGCCACATAGTACCTTTGGTTTATGGTTCACAGGGTGATTGGGATAGTAGCCTAAAGATAATACTTGATTGGTCCCCTTTTTCTTCGAAGGAAGAACTGCTAAAGCAGGTGACATTCATCCCAAACATTATAATAATTCTCCATTCATAGTCTGAAACTAAGTAGTGAGTTGTTTAGTAATTAGTGAACTCTACGCTAGGGTAGTAGTTCTTATGTTTGAGAAGGATGGAAGCCGGATAATAGTTGATGTTTAATGGATGGGTTCAAAGGCTCTGTAGCAACGGGATAAGTCTAATTTGGCTCCTCAACTTGAGCTAACATGTAAATCGGTCTTTTCCTTTTAAAAATAGCCATGCCAGATCACATAATTTTTTGCTCACATCTAGGCCTCTATTTTCACTATGTATTAAGCTTTTGCCATCGTTAGTTAATGAAGCACGCTTCAGACTTTGGCATGTCACTGCTGTTTAAAGAGACTAAAATTATGGTGGGAAAAGAAAATTCTAAAAGATTTCAGAGGTCCAGCAGTTAAGCATATACTATGTTTTAGAATCTCTGAAGAAAGGATTAAAGAATCCAACATCCAATTCATGGTGAAAATGGATTGTATTTGAATTGTGTCCTGGGTTTGTGTTGGGTTTAGTGTAGCTATGGAGAGCTTTGGTGCTCAGCAGCAGGTTGCATAATCCAAAGGGCCAACTTTCAGGCTAAATGTATATGGTTTAAGTCGGACTTTGTAGCCAGTGACGGGATCTGTTTAAGAAATGAAATACATTCCTCATCTCTTTGTTTCTCTTCTCTCCCTGCATCTTTCTTTTCCACCCACTGGCCTCTCACCGTTACATTTGTATCTAACGAATTGTGTGCCTCTGATTGCTTGATCATCAGATTTGGGTCAGGCCAGCACAGTTGCTCCCTCCTTTATTTATACAAGTCTCGTACTCTATCTTTAATCATGGATCTTACTAATAACATATGAGTTATATGCCACAGAAAGTATGCCATTGGGTTTGTATTTGAAAGAAGCTTGCAATAGTATACTTTTTAGTTCATATAACCCATATTTTGTTGAAGTTAGACTCAAAATACAAGGTGGCCTTGTATAAAGAAAAGGAGTAGCGGAAGTAGAGTCAGGGAAGCATGTCGATCAACTGTAGTCGTACTACCTTCTCCTCGTGGATTCCCTTGTATGATTCGTCCGGGTCGTAGGTGCAAACCTTGCAAGGTATCCACACGTACATGGAGGAACCTGGAGTGGCGGTTTGCAAGATCCGATAGTTCGACTTGGGCGTGGGGGTTGCCGTGGCTAGGGCTCCCATACTCTGTGGCCCAATAGGACTCCATACCCATATCCACTCGGATCCGATCCGAGTAGGTTCCGACCCCTTAAGTGTGTGACCCTATAGGTTTTACGAACACTTGGACATGACCAGCCTGAGTAACCATCTCGGGTCAATAGTACTCGGACTCAACCGATAGCTGATAGTGGTCCCAAGCAGGCCGTGCCAACTCCCAAAAGTTCTCACAATTCACTTTGACGAAACTTGGCAATGTGTGATATGTAACATTCCCTTTACCCTGCGATATATGTTGTCGAGCTCAAGGCGAGTACTTGTCATCCTTGTTTGATAGCTTGACCTTAGTTGCATGGCCATGCAATTCTGAATCTGATCACTCAGAGGCCATCTCTCCCAGTCGGAGGGGTAAATCCTATCTTAGTCGACCATGCCTCACAACATGTTTCACAACAAGTCCGGGAGATATCTTTATAACTACCCAGTTACGGAGTAGCGTGTGATAGACCCTAAGCAAGTTGACTCACATCTCGAGAGCATGCGACCCTAAGCAAGTTGACTCACATCTCGAGAGCATGCGAAGACCTCAGTCTAGGACATGGCTTATACACTGTTCTTGGGTCTAACAAGTGAGACATCCTGCTTCATCTCAAAACGGGTTTATCCAATTTGTTTTCTGCAACACGAGTCCATACTATCGGCTTAGATCTCTATGCCCATGACCTCTGAAACATGGTCATCAACCGAGTCATATGCTAGTCCAAAGATATGTGTCCGCATACCTTCATCAAGTCATCATACAATGATACAATACATAGTCTAGTCTCAGAAACAAGTTACGTAGTTGTGGATACATATCAAGATGACAATAAGAACAATACTAATCGGATTACATATGGAATATAGTCATTTTGATGATCATCTCTACAGCTGAACCCACATTTGTGCTAATCAATCTTGACCAACACTTGCAGTTGTTCCTCTAGGGACATGTGCTGCTTCAGGCAACAACAAACTCAAAGTAATTAGCTTAACTCTTGAGTAACTAAATTGTTGATTGAGACTAGCCATAGTGGGGAGTATCATTAACTAATATCATGCATATGATACTAGTCTATGTTACCACTTCCATAGTGGGTAGTAACATATGTGTGGTATCATATTGCACTGCATTTATTAGATTATAGACTCATCTTGTCTTGGAATCCGCTATGTTTCGGTATCTACCTATGATACCATTATCATCTCTCTCATCATTAATTGGAGTGACACGTCAGCATTTTGCCAACATGGCATGCATGATACTACCTATGATACCCCCACTATGGCTAGTCTGAATGCCGAGATGTTTATCGGACATAATTTTTTCCTCTCATTATACATAAACCATACATTTATTTTACCACCAGTGTAACATGGTGGTACGTACAGTACTGCAGTGTCGAGCCAAAAGTAACACATAGTAATACAGTACGCTGAACAATGTATCTGGTAGTACATATGTTTTCTATACAAGCAAGCAAATAATGATTTAGTTCGTTGTTATTTTTCTTATACATTTTACTTTATTTTCTTGTTGTTTTTCTAAGTGGTATCCAGAATGATTTTTTGTATGGTATGTATCCAGGCACATGTGCTTGACAGTGATTGTTCTTATACGTCAAATTGAATTTATTATTACAGTTTTCTGAGGCTATCACAGAACCATCTGAACATCTGATTAGCTTTTGGCAAGAAACTGATTTTCTGTATACATATGTAGTGATAGTTTTTTTCCTCAAAAGATGTACTGATAGTTTTTTGTGCACTCAGTTCGAGGTTGTGGATAGTCATGGAACCAAGGTGGTGATATACAATTTATGGATGAATGATGATGGCCTTTTAGAACTCGACTTTGAGGACGATGATGAGGTTATTTTCTCATACAATACTCTTCACAAGCATAATGTACCTCTGCATATTGTTAGTTTTCTTGGCCATGTTAATCCTATCATGCAAGATAAATGGTGTATAATGTGCATGAATAATGATTTCCCTTATAGTTCCTGTGCAAATTACTCAAGGAAAGAAAGAATTGCTCTAGAGATAAAATATTTACCATATTCACATGCACTACGTGATTTCTGAGTGAACTTATCCTCACTATAAGAGACTAGATGCATGCACATATGCACATGTACTGATTTTTGTGTGCTTGTTGCAGAGCATTTTGCATCTGTAAGAGATTTATACAAAACAGAGCTGAGCATGAATAAATGTAGTTTTATTTTTTTATTTGCTAAACATGGTTATTTCTTTCCCCACATTGGCGATTGGTTTTACGATGTTCTTTTCCTGTTGCCTACTTTTTAGGACATATTGCTTCGGGATCAAGGTCAAACCAGTGGTGGATCAACAAAGATCCAAAAAGAAATCGTGGAGCAACATATATCTCATAGACTCAGATTTTCATTGCGAGTAAGTTTAATTTATATTCTTCACTTATTCCCATATAGCTTACATACATACATGTTCTAATAGAAATTTGCGATTGCCAATATGCAGGCATATACCTCCATCCTTTACCTTAAGAAGTTTGAGAACTTCCAAATTATACTAAGAGGAAAACCTGTTGAGCAGATAAGCATTGCCAATGAGCTGAAGTTTAAGAAAGTAGTTACTTACAAGCCTCAAGTTGCGCATGATTCTCAAGTGGTAAGTGCTTTGTACAATATCTGTTATTTCCATCTGCTATTCCTTTTTAGGTATTCTTGATGTGAACTATGGAGGTGCCATCTTGCAAAAGATGGTTTTGTGCTAGTATTGATGGTAAGCAAATGGATAACTACCTTGCGGAAGGTGGCCAAATGGTATGACTTGAAGAGGATTAGAGTATAGAAACAGGAGGCAGACATAGAATGGGACGGATGGGAGAAATAGATGTGTTGAGAAGTAGCAACTTCCGATGAAAGCGAATTATGTGTCGCTTCTTCCAAAAGATCAGAATGCCTATCTTATAGAATACTACTTACCTTGAGCGTAAGATTCGGGTTCTTCAACTCCAGTCTCTCCCTTTGCTAGCTATGACCCAATAGGTTGTATCCAGTGCATAGTGCTAGTCACTGGACCGGGGTTGTATCCAGTGTATAGTGCTAGTCACTGGACCGTTCACCGTATCAATAAATATTAAATAACAAGTGTAGCATGACGCGAGCTCAAATAACATAAGTATCAAATAGCAAAAAAAAAAAGATCTCCAAAATTCTAATGTGGCACGGGCGAGCAGTAGTTGAGTGGAGTCTCGACACCTACCATCAATCACTCAGAGTCGGAGCATCCTGCAACGTTTGTTGCAGCCAAAAAAATGGTCAGTACATTGAATGTATTGGCAAGTGTTACTGTAATTTTTATAGTGAATCTAGCTTCTACATGCAATTTTTTTTTAGAGAAAACGCAAAGAATCCTTTGCGTTTTATTTCATTGAAAAGATAGAGTTTGTTTTACAACCTCCTAGGAGGGTTACAAGTGTCTCAAACATAATACATTTAGTGCACGTCCCAGGTGGACGGCAGAATCACTCTCAGTCCCTTTGCGCCGGCTCTGGCCCATAGCCTCGCTTCCTCCTTGTTCTTCTCGACGAGGTGCTGGACTGAGGGCTGTCTTCCTTCAAACACGCAATCATTCCGGTGTTTCCACACCATCCATGGTGTCAGGAGGGTGATTGAGCCGAGCCCCTTGCGCAGCTGCTTAGGTGTGTTCTGTTTTGCTTGAAGCCACCAATGCATCATGGAATCCTCTGAGTTAGGCGCGGCCACCGTGAACCGTAGCCAAGCGAGGACCTCATGCCAGGCTTGGCGCGAGAAGGGACACTCCAGCAGTAGATGGTGTATCGTCTCTGGGGCCTGGTCGCAAAGCGGACTGCGGGGAGGGTGCTGCAGGCCACGACGTGCGAGTCTGTCCGCCGTCTAGCATCGGTTCTGGTCCGCGAGCCAGTGGAAGAACTTGACTCGGGGAGGCGCCCAGTTCTTCCAGATCAATTTCCAAGAGATGCTGGTCGTTGATCCTTGGAAGGCCGCGGCGTAGCAGGATTTGGCGGTGTATATACCCGTCCATCGCCAAAACAGCTTGTCTGGTTCATCGGTCAGTTGGGCATGCTCGAGCCTTTGCCAGAGTATCAAGTATTGGCCAATTTCATCGAGGCCCAGCACGCCGTGGATGTCGCGAGCCCAGTCGTTGTCGTGGAGGCCTTCCGCGACGGTCCTCGCCTTGCGTTGCCGCTTGGGGATGCACTTGTACAATTGCGGCACAATCTCGTAGATAGCCCGTCCGTCAATCCATTTATCGGTCCAAAATTTCGCGGTCTGGCCGTTCCCCACGATCATGAAGGTGGAGGCATAGAATAGCGTGCGCTCCTCCGTGGAGAATTGGAGGTCGAGGCCGCTCCAAGGCCGCTCCGTGGCGGTGCGGCAGTACGAGAGCCACCGCATCCTGAGCGCGAGCCCTGTTCGTTCCAGGTCCTGGACGGCTAAGCCGCCGAGCTGAATAGGGCGGCAGACGCGTCGCCAATTGACATGGCAGTGTCCTCCGTTGGCGGCGGCGCGCCCAGCCCATAGGAACCCCCTCTCAATCTTCTCGATTTGGCGCAAGGTCTTCTTCGGCGGCGCGAAGGCAAGCAGCTGGTGCAGCGGGATGGCCCCAAGAACTGATTTTACTATGGCGAGGCGCCCAATTTTGGTCACCAGTCCCGCTTTCCATGCCGGCAGCTTGGACGCGATGTCGTCCACCATGGGCTGGAGCTCCGCAGCAGAGGGCGGCTAAGCGTCAGTGGAATTCCCAGGTATTTGATCGGGAGCTCCACGATTGGGCACCCGAGGCCTGCGATTACCGGCATTGCCGTGTCCGCATCGCAATTCAACAAAGAGGCGGAGCTCTTGTTGAAGTTGAGCTTGAGTCCGGACGTGTTCCCGAATAGCTGCAGGATTCCTTTGATTGCAGCGACATCCGTGAGTGTGGGGTGGCAGAATAGCATCACATCATCGGCGTAGAGCGATATGGCCGGGATCGCGCGTCGCGGGTGCAAGGGGTGCAGGATCCCGCGTTCGATCGCGCGCTTGATCATCTTTCCAAGGACGTCGACGGCAAGCACGAAGAGTTGCGGCGAGAGTGGGTCGCCTTGGCGCAGCCCCCGCCGGTGCCAGATTGGAGGGCCGGCCTCGCCATTGATCAGCACACGCGTGCTAGACGAGGCGAGGAGTATGGCGATCCATTCCAGAAATCGTTCGCCGAAGCCGTACTGACGTAGAACCTCGAAGAGATAGGGCCAGACGATTGAATCGAAAGCTCGGGTGAGGTCGAGTTTGAGCAGAACTCACGGCGCACCCAACTGGTGCAGCAATCTCGCCGACTGCTTGACAAGCACGAAGTTGTCGTGCAGGCTGCGGCCGGTTATGAATGCATTGTGGTTGCGGCTGACAAGATCATCCAGCTTGGGTGTGAGGCGTAGCGATAGGACCTTGGCGAAGAGCTTTGCGATCAGGTGGATTAGGCTGATCGGGCGGTAGTCGGACAGGCTGTTTGCATCTGCGCGCTTAGGCAACAGGGTTAGCAGGGCTTGGTTCAGCTTTGCGAAGCCGCGTCCGCGCATTTCGTACAGCTGCTGGAACGTGTCCATGATCTCTTGCTTGACCGTGCTCCAGCAAGCTCTGATGAACTCTGCCGTGAAACCGTCAGGGCCCGGCGCCTTGCGCGCGGGCAGTCGCTTGACGGCGTTCCAGATTTCTTCCTCGCTGAATGGAGCATCGAGGTCATCTAGATCATGCTGGTCAATGAATTGCGTGAAGTCCAGTGTTTGATCACGTCCCATATCCGTGCCCAGGAGCACGTCATAATGCTCAAATGCCGCTCTTGCCATGTCAGCATGCTCAGTGTATACTTGAGCTCCAGCTGCAATGCTGTATATTCTGCTCTTGCCGTCGGTATGTGCACTGACGGTGGAAGAAGGAGGTGTTGGCGTCACCCTCCTGGAGATTTGCAATGCGAGCTCGTTGTCGTGCCATCGTGCGCTCGAGTGATGCCAACCCGAGGTAGGTGAGCTTGAGTTGCTTATGAAACCATGCCTCGTGTGGCGTCAGCACCCGATCCTCTTGCGCTTTGTCGAATTTTGATATGAGTTCCCTCGCGATCGCCATCTTCCCCTTCACATTCCCGACGGTGCGCGAGCTCCAGCTTGAGGGCCCGCGAGCGGTGGCTTGCATGCGCTTCATGAGGCGGCTAAAGAGATCAGCGTCGGTGATCGAAGTCCATGCCGTGGCGACCGTCTCATAGAACCCATCCATCCACAGCCAAAACTCCTCGAAGTGGAAGCATCTCCCCGTGGCTTGCTGTGGGGAGCAATCGAGCAACAGGGGGCTGTGGTCTGAAACCACAGAGGCCAGGCATCGTAAGTGGCAGCTCGGGTGCAGGTCCTCCCAATCAGAAGTGCAGAAAACCCTGTCCAGGTGCACTAGGGTTGGTGGGGACTGATTGTTTGTCCAGGTGTAGCGCCGTCCGGCGAGGTAGACCTCCTTGAGCAGGAGATCATTCAGCAGTCGCCGGAATCTGCCCATCATGCGCCTATTCACGTTGACGTTGTTCTTGTCCTCGTCCCGGAGAATGAGATTGAAATCTCCACAGATCATCCAGGGTCCCGGGCAACCCGTGCGTATATCGCGTAGCTCTTGCAAGAATTCGATCTTGTCCTGGTCGGTTTGTGGTCCGTAGACCACGGTCAGCCACCAGGCGCTTCCGGTGCCCATCGAGACCTTGGCTGTGATTGCGTTCATGGTGAACGATGGGTCAGTAATGGTCTCACGACGTGGCTCTGCCAGGCCAACAGGATGCCACCGCAAGTGCCTTGTGCCGGCAGGTAAACGTATTCATCGTATTCTGAACCTAGTGTCTCGAGGACAACCGGCGAACAGATCAAGTTCATTTTCGTTTCCTGAAGGCAAACAATCGGGGCGCCTGCGGTGTCCGACAGCGATCGCACAGCAAGGCAGCGCGCGCGGCCATTGATGCCGCGCACGTTGGCTAGGTGAAGTTTTGGCTACTTTGCTGAAAGCAATAAATTTTATCCTAACATTTTTAGCAAAATACTTTTTATCAAAACACATCGGCACATTGTTAACAACATGTGCTCGTCCCCATTGGTTATCCCATCAAAACATTTATACTTAGGAAAACGAGATGAGTGGGAAAAATTCATAGAATCAAGTTTAGCTACTCAATTTATCAATAACTGGGGACACGACTAAGATCTTATATTGACACTCGAGAGAGTTTTGTGTACTTTACTCGTGTGACCTAATTAACTCCTTTTACCATAGCACACAATTGTAGGATGATCGGGATAAAACTAAGACAAAACCTTTGGGAAGTAGTCCCTCAAACCACCACTGTGTCGTACCAACCTACACTATTATACATCTCTGGCCACGAGGATTTGAGTTACCACAACTTAATAGTTTCCTTAACAACCCATATCTAATTTAAACTCACGATGACACTTGTAAGTTACCAAACAAGAATCTCTACCTAATAATAAAGGGAGCAACGCTTCCTGTTGTTTCCTTCGTTTCGTCCTTGTTTCCTTCATTTCGTCCGTCGGACGATTTGCGGAAAACTTAGGGACCTTTTCGCAAAAACGCCTACTAAAGGATTTTCGTCCCGCCCGTCACGGCGTTTCGCAAGAACCCCCCGACGAATACGGAAATTAACCCGCAGTCCACGGGCAAAGGAGACTTCGTTGTCCCATCCGTCGGAGGGACTTATTTGCAACTGTCGGAAACTCCAGGGACTTTTCCAAAAAAGCGCCTTACCCGCTCGATCCCCTTCCTCTCTCCTTATCCAGCGCCTAATCGCCTCGATCCCTCGATCCCCTTTCTCTCTCCAAGCGCCGCCGTCTCCTCCTCCAGCACGCCTCACTCGCCTGAGCTCCTCCCTCTCCTAGCTCGCCTCTCGCGCGCATGCCTCGCCGTCAGCGGAAGAGCATCCCCAAATTCCCATCCCCTGCATCGGCGGCCGGCGGCGCTGTGAGATCGTCACCCCAAGCCGAGCACCCATGGCCGCATGCCCCTGCGCGCTGCTCGTCGTGCGCCGTCGCCAGCGCGCCAAGCCGAGCACCCACGGCCGCGGTCCCTGCCCGCTGATGCCTCTCCTTATCTCGCTCGTGCGGCAGAAGGCCGAACCTGCCGACAAGGGGGCCTCTTTTAGCTCCGCCGGAAGAAGGCGGGACAGCCGGCAAGGGGCCTCTTCCGGCTCCGGCGGATGGAGGGCGACAGCTCCCAGGGAGCCTCTTCCGTCTCTGCCAAAAGGAGGCGTGGCCGCCGGAGAGAGAACCCCTTCCGATTCCAATGGAAGGGACGCGGTGATTGCTGGCGAGGGAAGCGCAGAGACGGACGGCGAGGGAAGCGAGTCGGCGGCAGAGGAGGATTGGCCGGCGTTGGATGAGGAGATGAAGCGATCTGGGAATGGATCGATCATATTGATTGGTTCGTTGTTTTGTCTGTCCCCTGCTGTCGATTGATCCGATGAATTTTGCAGCTGATTGGTTGTATTTGCTTCGGAACGTGGTGCGTGATCTCCAGGTTCTTCAGGTTTGAATACTGCCACCTTCACAAATCCAACTGAAAGAGTCGTTGTTTTCTGAATTTTGAGTACGGGCTACCCTCGCTATGCCTCCCTCTATCTGCAACCAAGATGGCATGTATGTTGATGGAGTAGTTTTTGGTGAAATCTTTGTTTTAGCGAGATAGTCTGTATGTACTTCACAGATGATACATCATCGGAACAAGATATATGTCAATTTTGGAGCAAATCTAGCTCTACGGTGTTTGCATAGTACGACAATTTCAACTTACATGAACCACGTTTAAAAGACATTCATGGACAGTCTAGCTTTAAGAATTGGCATGCCAATGGTTTTCAGTAGTATAAAAATAAAATTAACCCGTCGCAACGCACGGGCACATTTTGCTAGTTAATCATATTTCTCTTTGTGTGGCAATCCACATAAACTAAAACCACCAAGCAATTACCAATCCACCTAGGCGATTCACTAATTAAGAATTGTTTCATTACATAATAAAAATATAAGCTCAACAACTACTTAATCATGTCATGATTTCCAACCACGTGTAGATAAGCACATCTAAGTAATCTACAATATGATGGTGCCTAACAATAGGATATCACGACAAGGATTTATAGGGTTAATCCTCTTGGGTGTTACGAGGAATAACCTAGCATAGCACTAGCAATATATCCTACACATGCAACTATAAAAATAGAGTTAATGCGTACAAAAATAGTAGGATATAAAGCACCACTTGCCTTGGTTGAAGCTACTAGTTAAACAATCTGTAAAGCCCTTGCTTGAAAAAGCATAGACATTTTGTGAAATATGCTAGGCCCTGGATCGAGTAAGGCTAGCTCACCAACAAGATGTAATACCATGCAATAATGTCAAACGTTATTACATCGCAAGTACGAATGATCCATAAATAAAATAATTCATTACATTTGCGCATAGCCAAAGGCTAGCTTAAAACAAATAAATGGTTCCACAATTATTTAGAGTTCACACGCAATAATAAAGATATCACGCAGCTTCATCATCTCCATGTGCCACTGGCGATCATGTTGGTTGTAAGCTCAAAAGTAGATGACCTCACTCCTCATCGGAAGAACCTGCACATTTAGCGTTGCAGCCTAAACAATGGGTCAATAACGTGCGACTGATGGGCAAGTGAATACTGGTGGATTATAAATGGCAAGACTATTGCTACATGCTTATCTGGCCGGTGGAGTTTAAAGGCTATTGCATAAAGCCAATGTTGTCCTACTTTTCACAAAATATTTTAAATGTCAACTAAAATACGAGACACAACCCTAAAACGCATCCAGTGTCTCATCTACCCGTGTTCACCCATCAAATTTTATTACGAAATTGGAATGATGAGATTCTCCATACACTACCTTGTTCGAAAGCACCAATCGTCCATTATCGGGGACACAACTAAGATCTTAGTTCTAGACACTGCAAAGCTGGTGCACTTTTCCCAATAGACTCGACTAACCCAACGCTCCTACTCACATATTTAATGAGTAGAAAAGGTGAAAGTCGAGACGAGACTTTTCAGAAGAATTCGGGTTTGTCCTTGGAGCTCTAGACACTTGGACTTTCTCCTTTTCTACTCATTAAATGTGTGAGTAGGAGCGTTGGGTTTGTCGAGTCTAGTGGGGAAAGTGCACCAGTTTTGTAGAGTGTCTAGAACTAAGATCTTAGCCGTGTCCCCGGTAATGGACGATTGGTGCTTGCGAACAAGGTAGTGTATGTAGAATCACATCCTTCCAATTTCATAATAAAATTTGATGGATGAACACGGGTAGATGAGACACTGAATGCGTTCCAGGGTTGTGTCTCATATTTAGTTGAGATTTAAAATACTTTGTGAAAAGTAGGACAAAATTGGCTTTATACAATAGGCTTGAAACTCCACGAGCCAGATAAGCATGTAGCAATAGTCTTGCCATTTATAATCCAACAATATTCACTTGCCCGCCAGTCGCACGGTATTGACCCATTGTTTGGGCTGCAATGCTAAATGTTGCAGGTTTTCCGATGAGGAGTGAGGTCGTCTACTTTCGAGCTTAGAACCAACATGATCGCCAGTGACACATGGGGATGATGAAGCTCCGTGATATCTTTATTATTGCGTGTGAACTCTGAATAATTGTGGAACCATTTATTTGTTTTAAGCTATGCGCAAATGTAATGAATTATTTTATTACTGATCATTTGTACTTGCGATGTAATAACGTTTGACATTATTGCATGATATTACATCTTGTTGGTGAGTGCTAGCCTTACTCTATCCAGGGCCTACCATATTTCTCAAAATGTCTATGCTTTTTCAAGCAAGGGCTTTACACAATCCTCACTGTTGCAGTTATCAAAAACTTCACAATCTTACACGATTCATAACAATAAATACATAAATAAAGTACGAACAACACAAAACAATATGCAACAACATGCATGATGATATAATAATGCAACAGAGGCAATCAACTTGGTTCTCTGGTTATTTACTAACATGCAACGTTAAAAAAAGCGGTTCTGAGCGTACGCTAAAGCGACAAAAGCGGGCGCATCGGTCAGCTACCGCTCAGGATTAGGCCTGAGCGGCCCATTAGGCGCTGAGCGGCCCAATTATGGGGGAGAAAAGGAGGGAAACAAGCCAAATAGATAGGGTTAGGACTTCCAGCATCTACCCATTCGTCCACACTCGCGAGGCACCAGAGATGCGTCTCTTCGCTCGTCGTGTGCGTGCTTGGGGTGTGAGTGCTGCGTTCGGCCTGGCTGGGCCGGCCCAGTTTGGCTTTTTTCTCTCTAGAATTGCATATATATGCCTAGAAGTGCTTTCTATTTCCTGTCCGTACGATTCCGTACAAAACGCTTAAGCGCCCGCAGTAGTTAAGCGCATCGGAGCCGCACCGCTCGCTCCCACTTACCGCTTTTCTGAACCTTGCTAACACATGATGCGTATGAATTTTTTTAAATGCAACAAACAAAATAATATGCAATTTTTGGACATACTGTTGATTTTGGATGGATTTTACAATATCCAAATACTTTCAGTGATTTTAATTCAATTTTAAAGATTCTGGATGACGCAGTGTTGATGCGGTGATGATGTCAGCGGCGCACTGTGATTGGCCAGTACCGATTCGCTAGATTAGATCTAATCTGAACCTTCGATTTAGGATCGTAGGGCTAGGAGCAAAACAGAGCGGGGCGGCGGCGGTTTGCTAACCGGAGATGGAGAAGGCAGCGGGCGTGGTCTGTTTGGGTGGTCCTCCGAGCTTGACGAAGACAACGGTGGTCACACCGAATAGCGTCCTCGGTGATGCTTCCCGAAGCTCCATTTGACGGCGGTTGTCGGCTGCTCCTCTCGGTCTCCGGCGTCGGTTTCCGCTCGATCTGGTGCACTGTTTGCGAAAACGAGAGGTTAGGGAGGTGCGGAAAACAAGGGGATCGAAACAGAGGGGAAAAGAAACTCGGGGTTGCCCGAAACGATGGCGACCTCGACCTTCGAAGCTTTGACAAGGCGGCCGGCCGCGAAATATTTTGATCTCAAAATCGGGATCGATTTAGGTGGCTAGGGTTTGAGATTTTTGCGGGGACGAAACGACATGGGTGCGGGGGTATATATAGGCGGAGTTTCGTGCATGAGGGGCAACGAAACGGGATGGGATTCAGAGAATTTTGGAATGGCCGCGACGAACGTGTTCATATTGGAGTCCGGCTCATACTAGAAAAAAACCGACAGGTGGGACCCACCCGTCAGTGGGAGAAAAAGAAAAAGAAAGGGGAGAGAGGCGGTGCGAGAAATGGGGCGGTTTCGGCCCGTTGGCTATAGCGCACGCGACAGCAAGTCGATGGGTTGCGGCCCAGTGGCTCGGCCAAATATTTTTTTTGTTCCTTTTAGAAAAAGAAAAGGAACGAAAAACAGCGTTTGGCCAAGCCAGTGGTCCGCATCCCAGCGACTCGCCAAGCCAGTCAGCCACCAGCCAACCATCCTGGTCTTTCTCTTTTCTTTTCATAGAGTTTTGGGCTGAAACCCACCAGCCAACCATCCTGGTCTTTCTCTTTTCTTCTGTTATTTTGGAATGAATGGGTTAAGTGAACTAGCCAAGCCAGCTAGCCCAAACCGCCTATCTCTCCTTTCCCTCCTTTTCCAATTGAGTCCGGCCTCCCACACACATTCCAACAACTGAGATTGCGTACCCCTTTCATTTTTTAAGTGTTCTAATCTGGACCGACCACTAGTTCACATGCCCTTTCTTTCTTCCTTTTCTTTTCCTTTGAGACAGCAACAAATAAGCATCACTAACTCGTTTCTTCACCCCTATGCAAGAAATCAACTCTATGTCCTTCTTCCACTCTTACCCTTCCCTTTCATTGATGAATTATTTTCTTTTAGATTAAACCCAGTCCAAACCAAAAGCGGCACCGTCTCGCCCACAGCCTATTTGTGATTATATAAAACTAAACCGTGCA
Source organism: Poa pratensis (assembly GCA_947311845.1). NCBI lineage: Eukaryota > Viridiplantae > Streptophyta > Magnoliopsida > Poales > Poaceae > Poa > Poa pratensis. The sequence goes on along the minus strand of CAMZMU010000042.1, from coordinate 79,280,581 downwards.
CATCAAAATCTTCGCTCTGCACCCCCACGACCACTGGAAAGCCCCATGACCCAGCACCGTCTCTCTCTCTCTCTCTCTCTCTCTCTTGAGTTTTCATCGTAGGTGAGCATCCCTCTTATGGTCCGCGCTTAAGTGGTAGACACCCACCAATTGCTTAAACATCCAGTGTGGGCTCGTGAGCTAAGGCATGGATTGTTAACAAAACAATTTGGGGGAGCCAAGCTTGTCCCTTGCCCAGCCTGGAGCGACTAGTGAGGCTCGAGTTCTTGTCGATATCTAGTTATAAATCTCTCCGCATCCACTTCCATTAAGAGGACTCTTTGGCTCTTTGCTAGCTGCTAGTACAATGCTAAGTGCGACTCCCTAAAGAATCCACATACACACCACTGGAGTTATCGTACGTTTCTCACGAACCTTCCATACTCAGAAGTCTTTGCCAAATAACTAGAATCCAAGTCATCTCCACCTAAGCATGCTCTTTCAACCTTCAAGGACACCCGTTACATGCAGCCATGGGCGAGTGGTATAGAAGGTCCAGCCATTAGAATAGTTTTATCTTAGCTATATGAGTATATTGAACGCTTGAACCTACAAAGATGGTCGATGCATTTTTAGAAGTTCTCCAAATGTTGTTTTAATATCTTACTGTGAAATGCTTTCCTTTAGTTTTGTTTGCAAACAATATTTTATTTTTCGTTAAAGTTGCATATCGGTTGGAACCGCAGGTGTCAGTGAAGGTAGATATTGGCTTTGCAAAGGAGGCACCTGTTTTGGGCATTTTCGGGATGAATGTCTACCATAAAAATCGGCTAATCATGGTAATCACTGTTTTGTTCTGAGGTATTTTTTCAATTTCTGTTGTCATCATTGTTTTTTATGTGTGTTCCTGTATGTATATAGATATACTCCCTCCGTCCCATAATATATGATGTTGCTACAAGAGTGCGCTTTGGAGGTCGAGCTCCATGGAGCTTGATTGTTGAGAAGTTCAAAATCTGCATTTTAAAGTTTCAAAATATTTGGGAAAAAACCCAGATGTAGGTAATGATATGATCCACAAGTGAGTAAAAACCAGTCTGAAATTTGTTGTATTTTAGGCTGGGCAAAATGACATGGGTGCATCAGGGTCGGTGAACCATACACGTTTTAAAAAACACGAAATTTTGTCAGATTTGTCATTTTTCTGTAGCCTAATAATACGAGTTTTGTATTGAGATTTTACATACTAGTAGTGTTTGACATTATCTACACCTATGATTTTTGTTTCAAATTTTGAAACTTAAAAGTGCCAATTTTGAATTTTTGAAAAAAATGGGCTCCATGGAGCTCGAGATCCATTTGCACTTTCCGTTACTACAAGCAATATAGGAGTTTCTACTTCCTTTTCAATTTATAAGGCAGACACAAATTCGTAGATTGTTAATTCGACCAACAAATATGTTTATATTGTACATAAACTATATATTGAATTCATATTTAAAAGGAGTTTCTAATGGTATAACTTTTGTGACTTATGACTCACATTTTGTTGCTCAAACTGATGATTTAAGGATACACATGCTTATAGTGAAAAGGAGGGGGTACATCATATTGATAACATTAGAAGATGACAACATGGAGTGCTTCTAGTTGCTATTTCGAAACCTATATGGAAATCACCAAATGACATATTTGTGCTTCTAGTATGCCGTAGATTTTTTGGTAACCATGGTTTAGCTAGCATTAGTCAGTGCAATCATGGTTTAGCTGGCAATTGTCGTTGTAATCCTAACTGGTTTTATTAACCCTTTCGGGAAGAATGCAATTTGGATGCATCTTGTAAACCGTACTATCAGTCCTTTTTCCTCAAGACCTCAACCTCACTAACCTGTTATGTAAGGAATATCAAGCTGTTGGTACAAAAAGTTATCATTATTTTCTGAATGTTACATGACTTGTGTTAATTGATGAAGATGCCAATGTTACCATGTTTAGAGTCGGGTCTGACCATGTAAATATAAAGTTTTGTTTGTAAAATTAGTGCATATAATTGGCCTGGAATTGAGCTTACAAAAATGAATCATTTCCAGCCATTCTGGAAGGTCCTTCAAGAAGCATCTAGTAGAGGGAGGAGCGTTATAGGTGAGTTTCATATGTTAATACTATCACTTGGTTACCTTGTTTCTGTTTGGGATGACACTTGCCATGATTTAGGTGTACTTGAGGCAAATTTCATTGAGCCGGCACATGACAAGCAAGATTTTGAGAGGACTCCACTATTCATTCGGCTAGAAACAAAATTAAGACAGATAATTGTTGACTATTGGTAAGTGCCTCTGGGTTATGTTTAGATGTCTTTCTTTTGGTCTTTGCACTAAGAAAATAGTGTTGTGGCTATGAAGTATATACTACACCACACATACTTGCACCAATCAAAGTAGTTGATTTATTGTTGAAAAATTTGTGGTTGATTGATTTGTTTGTTTCTAATGCTTATTTTACTTAAACATTGACTTGAACAATCTAAGTAGTTTGTTCTATAATATTAGTCAACCAAAGTTTTTTTTACCAATGACACTATTTTCACTTGACCAACTTAAGTAGTGTTCTAAAATACTAGACAAAGAGAAGTTTTTTCTTGAGAAAATGCAAATGCTTTGCGTCTCGATGCATTGATAGAAAGAAGAGTTTATGCACAAGTCCGGAAAAGGACCACACCTAGGATTACAACACTACGCCTCTATGCCTCTTGCTCCTGTTCTCACCCATCGGCGGAGTCCTCCTTGGCCGTGTCTAGAAGGTGGAGTGTGTGCCCTCGTGATGATGGCGTTACAATGCTTTCGGAGCCAGCATGCCGAGAGCATGATCATTGATGACTTGCCTTTCCTCGTGACGGTGGAGCGGACTAAATAGTTTCCTGCCACCGGTCCACGAAGCAGTCCCCATCGAAAGTGGAGAGGGGGCAGGGGGCGAGGATCTTATCTAGGATAGGAACTCATGCCACATCGACTGCGAGTATGAACAATTGATGAGGAGTTGAGCCATCTTCTCTAATCACGAAGCACACACTTAGGTGCATGTTGCAAAGCTTGTCTCACGAGTCTCTCGGTAGTCCAATATTGGTCCCGGCTGACATACCAGTTCAACTTCGAAGAGCCATATATGATTGCCTTTTGAACGAGGATGTGGTAGCATGACTTGGAAGAGGTCGGCCGTCCAATGCCACAGGAGGTCGTCCGGAGAATCCAAAAGGGGCACCCACGGATGGCACACCACACCTTGATTGGTTTAGAGCCTACTTTGTCGCTTGACGATGGCCTCGTGGACAGTGCGATGCTTCGTGGCCTGTCCCAACACACCTTCATCATGTTAGGGGCCACTCTGCCCATTCAAAGGAAACCCCGAACAATCTTTTCAACCTTATTCCAAGTCATCTTGTAGAACCTAAGGCATTCTCCATGGTGAGGCGCCCGGTATTCGCCACCATTGAAGCTTTCTACGCAATCGGCGATCCTGTCAACCAGAGGGTCAAAAGCCTCACTAGATGGTTTCTTGATGGCAAAGGTCCTAAGGTGTCTGATAGGAAACGGGACCAATTAGCAACCCATCGCATTAGCCGCCTCGAGGGATGAAGAGCACGAGTAGGTCTCGCATCGCCACGAGGTTTGTCGTGTCTACGTGGAAGATGATGACTTCGTCCGCGTAGAGGGGGACGCTGGTCACCAAGTCACTCGGCTCGAAGACTAGCGGAATTCCGTGGTTAACCCTGTGGCACTTCGCCCTTGCCCTGAGGCAACCTGTGCACCACCTCCCACACCTTCTCAGAGAAGGGGGCGTCAAGATCCGCCAAGTTCACCGAACTTGAACCCAGGATGTCTAAGTCTACCGAGATCTCGCTCTTCTGCTGTGCCCAGGAGTAAGGGTGGACGTTTGGTCTTTTCGGTTTGCTCAGTCCGGTCTATTCGGTTTTAACTTTTAACAATTTTGGTCTTCTAGAAATGACACTCGAAATAAATTGGGTCTTTACGGTTTTTGCTTATTCGGTCTTTGGTCACGACCAAATAGACCGATGTTGTCATCAACACGTCTCGCTGGCTTACCTCGTCGTCCGCTCGCGATCGTAGGGAAGCTGGAAGATCTGGAGGCTGGGGGTTGGCTTCTTGGCTGCATGGCGGCGGCGCCATGGCGGTCAGGCGTCGTGGTGCTGTGAATGCTGGCAGCCAGTGTCCGGCTGGTAGTTGACGACGTTGCTCCATTGTGGAGGAGGTCGGCGCGTTGCAAAAGGCGGGACGGCGGTGAGTGACTGTGACGAACTGTCAAAGACGTGAGTAGCTGCACGAGGCGGCTAGGTTGCGAATTGGGAGAGAGGAATAAGAGATGTGTTAGTATACTCGACTGGGCCTCAACTTGGAAGGCTTTGTGCGTCATGGGCCTTCCGGATTGAGAATTTTGGTCTATATGGTCAATTCGGTCCGACAGGATAGAGAACCTTAGCGACCGAAGTTAGTTTAGTCCTTCTGTTTTGAAGACCAATCGTGTGACCGAAGACCGGATTTTTGGTCCATTCGGGTTCGGTCCCGGTCTTTTGGGTTCGGGTTTTTATGCCCACCCTTACCCAGGAGCATGTTGAAGTTATCAAATGATAGCTTAGCCATGTTGCATGGTCGGAGACGACGGCACCATCCACCACAAGGTTATAGATCCCGGTCTTTTCGGGTTCGGTCTTCGGGTTCGGGTTTTTATGCCACCCTTACCAGCAGCATGTTGAAGTTATCAAATGATAACTTAGCCATGTTTGGAGATGACGACACCATCCACCACAAGGTTATAGATCACATTCTTCTGCTTACGTTAGGAGGCAGGTTGATGGAAGAACGTCGTGTTTGCGCCCCCCTTGGTGAAACAGGTGGCCTTAGACAGTTGAAGGGCCGTGGTGCTCTCAACCTATGCCAACCCCAGGCAGGTGAGTATGAGGCGGCTACGTAGCCCATGCTCTTTGATCAATAACGATCGTGATTCCATGACAACATCAAAGAGATAGATGAGCTCGCGGCAATCAAGAGCTGAAGCTTCAGACACCCCAAACTACTTGTCACTCGAACTCATCAGTTGGTGGGCTGTGCCCTTCTGCCCGAGGATAAGGCGACGGAACATGTCTCTCTCGTTAGCTGCCTTCGTCCAACTCTGAGCCACCATTTCCCCAAATCCTTCATCTTATCAAGAACCTCTCAAACTAGAACCACCACCGAAATGGAGGATGTGGCATGCAGTCCAGGAGCAGGGGCAGTGGTCCAAGATGACTATGGAAAGACTGCAACGCACAAACAAGGTGCAACTCCTCTCCACTCCACCGTGCAAAACACCTAGTGGGAGCGCGTTGCTTGTTAGACCACTTGTATCGGGGACCATGTATGTAAAGCTCCTTGAGCTCCCCATCACCGAGGAAAGGTTGGAATCTACGGATCACACGGTGGAGGTTATTGACTTATCGTTACTCTTGTCCTCATCACGGTAGATAATGTTAAATCGCCACAAATGGCCTGAGGGCCCGGCTGGGTATCACACACCTCTGGCAACTCAGCTGGGAAATCCATAATGTCCGCATCTTCCTGCGGCCCATAAACGCATCCTAAGCCACTTCCCAATTCGGTGCCCATAAGCCTCATTCATTATGTCCAACGTAGTTTGGAGTACCCTAACCCAGATTGGCATATTTTCAAACTTCATGTCAGCTGGGCTCAGTCTGCCATTGTACTCTTGCAACAATTCAGCATGTAAGTCAAATTGCCACGGTCCATTGAACATAGCATGCTTCCAGTCGCTTTCAGTGCTTAATTTTGCCACAAAACGATTATCTCCCAAGTCCCTGAAGCGAGCAGAACCATGTAGACCCCAGGCCTGTTGCATAGCACAATCCAGTGCAGCAATGTTCAATCTCCTCGGCGCACAGACCTTGACGTACTGCAACCCATCTAGGGTTTGGAGGAAGAATTGGATCGCTATCCTTGACAACGAGCCCAGTGGCCTCCTTTTCGGTCAGCACAAGATCACCCAACTTGTCCGAGAGGCCAGCAGTCACCTCCTCCGAGCCCAATTGCTGGGTTGTTCTGCATGAACTCCTACTCGAGGAGCTCTTCTCCTTTGCCAAGTTCGCCGGAGAGGCCATCACAACACCCTCCCCGCACTGCCCCGCAGTACCAGAGACGAGGAAACCTCACGATGACCAGCGAAAACAGGATCACGCCGTCGTGATCTCGCCGCCGCAAGGAAGAAACACCATCCACGAACAGAAAACCCTAGCAAAATACAATCGCCTTCATCGCCCTAGCGTAACTCCAGAGACGTGGTGAGACCCATCAAAACTTGGGACGTAATAATCTTTCCGTAATAATTGGTAATACTGTAATAGTACAAGGTAGTTGGGCTGGGCCTCGTAAAATTAGGCAGACCTTTTACATTAGACGTTTTTCACCTTGATCATGTTATATTCGGACTTATGTGGTTATGCCTATCCAGCCAATTTTAAGAACACTATTGGGCTTGGGACACCCATCATGCATCCAACTGTTCTCATTGCATTTCACATAATGGAAGATAAATGATGTATTTGCAGGAAAGAAAAATGTCATCTAATAGGTTACCAGCCAATTGATCCAAAATTGAGATCCCAATATAAGGCTGCTCTTAAAGATTCAGGTGGTCCTGGAGTAAAGATTCAGCATAAAGCTTTCACTGCTCGGAAGACTGGAGAGCATCTCTCAAATTTGCTGCCAGAGACATATGATGATGTAGAAGCTGTTAGACTGACAGCTAACGGCGCAGGTGATACTATTAATTTTACCTACGCCGTTAATTGTTGTGCTTAACTCTAAACAGACACTCAGTGTAACTGTGAGTTCATAGTTTAGCGTTACACTTGGTCTCTTATCTCTTATGTTAAGTTCAGTGTAGATATTTTATCCTGAGATCCTGCCAGTTGTATTATATATTTTGTGTTTTCTTGTACTCCCTACAGTTGACCGGGCAATATTGTTCACTAAATAGATCGCTGATTGATTATCAGGGAAACAGTTGGCTCGTCCACAGGGTCATAAATTAGGAATATCGTACTGTCTGAAATAAGTTTTTCTCCTATTTATCAGAACATAGTCTCAGTCAATGTTATTTGTATCATTTATTTGTTCATAAAAGTTTAAATGCTGTATGTGAAATATAGACCTGAGATTTTGTAGAGCCAAGCTTTCTTTAGGAAATGTGATTTTCGGGGGTGGAGTTTAATGTTTTATCACTGCTTACTCTTTAACGATGGTCAAACAGAGCATAACTTCTCTGCTTATTTTTTTCTTACGAGAATCCAAATATCTTACTGATTCTACTGCTATATATTCAGTTCATGCTCTTATAATTTAATTTGACCAGGTTCTGCTCTACATTCGTCTGGCCAAGCCCAAGAAAACAGTATGGAATCAGCAGGCTTGGAAGAGGTTTGCACCTTAAGCTTTGAAATTGAGGCATCTCCTTGTATATGTTTTCTTTTTCGACATTCTTTTCTTGGACCCTGCTGTCATTGTTCTTGTGGAAGAGAACATTGTGTTTCTGCTTCCACTTTCTTCAGCGACGAATGTTGGGCTTATGTAATATCCCCTTGTAAGAACGTTCGGTAAATCCCTAAATAATCTGCCCTTATCTTGGTTTTACTGTAGTACAAAAGGCTAAATAAACATACAGCAAATTTGGATACTTTTTTCGCACCAGGCCAGTATATACTGTCACATGATAGAATTATACTTTTGACTTCTTAAGTCATGCTATAATTCTTTGCAATCAAATATAACACCCCTCCAAGTGTATTTTAAATGTACTCGTACTCACCTGATATTTTCTTCTTCTTGCGGCATTCAGGATCTAGTAGATACCGGCTCTCATGGTGTACTTGATCCCAATTTAATTGAGAAGATGAGTGAAGAAAATCTGGCTCTGTTCACAAGGTAATGTTAAATAACGATGGTTGAGTTTACGCAACTGGGTTGAATTGCAGCAAAATATTGTCATATTTATGTAAGCTATCTAAACGGAGCTCCAACAAAGTAGTCACCGCTTGCCCTTGACACAAACTCAAGTTGAGGTCGAGAAACCTCAACTCTGACAAAGCTTGCACTCGGCCCATTAAAACTCGGTACATATGAAGTATTGAAGATAGTAGGGTTCACCTCGACCTCATTTCACATCTCTGTCATTTCCACTAACCCCACATCAAATCAATGATAGATAGACTGAGAGACACATGATCCGTCAGCTATCTGCAGTACCGCCAACTTCAGCAGTATCTTGCTTAATTGATCAACCAACCTACCAATTAATACAGAACGAAGAAACTCAAGGGATCCCCATCCTCTTGGGCAGTGTACCAAAGAAATTAGAATCCAATTGCACAATGTTTTCATTTGTGCTATTAGACATATCATTAGACTGTGGGCTTAGGGTTTTATGACTTAATCAGCCTGTTGTGACAGTACGGCAGCAGTTTAAGTGCTCTTTGGGGTGAAAGTTACTGCTACCTTGAAACATGGACCCCATATATGTGCTCACTTTTACACTTACCTTATTCTTACAGTGTGTCTTAAGATTTAATGCAGTCTGGACTTGAAAATATTATTTGCAGGCGTGAAGATCTTCGGCAACGAGATACAAAGTTGAAGCAGACGGTATGCCATAACATTTAAAAAGATTAGTTAGCGGTGGAGATCATATTATCCCACCTGATTAGATCTGACGATTCTTTGTAGATTGGTGAGCTGGAGCATGAACTAGAGGAAACAAAAAGGAAGTGCTCTCAGCTTGCTGCTGAGCTGCAGATACGGAAGAGCCAGCAACAGCTACCTTACATGTGAAGGTTAGTTTGGCTATCTCTGACTGGTATCATATTTTTCTTGGCGCATTAGACATCTTTACCGGCATAGTTATATAATCACAGAAATATCTGCACATAAAACGACCACGTTACACCTAAAAGCTTAAAATGCTATTACATCCATAGCCTTCTTTGATCTCATCTTCAGTCTCTGCCCTGCATTAGACATCTTTACCGGCAGAGTTGGCAACCCTCATGGCTGGTATCCTGGTAAATGGCACTGTAACTCTAACTAGCTCACTTCCCACCCATGTCTTCCCATATGGTGCCTAGTGAAATCCTACCAAGCCAGGTAACTGTGTGCATGCACAATCCAAATCATAACATCAACAAAGATTCTATCGATTTCGAATTATGAGAATCATTTATCTTTCAAACTGTGTGCCTAATAGACTTCCGTTTTCACCATTGGCTTTGTTACTACTAGATTAGTTGAATTAAACCCCATGTCGATATGTTTTGACGACTTTCTTTCTATAAGTAATTGCTAGATTATAGTCACTTGCTTATAAGGTTATGGATAAGTTACAAACGCTTGGTAGTAGGTTATGGTCACTTGGTTCTCAGGCTTGCAGTTACTCTCCACCCACGTAAGAGTTGCATGATAGTACTTCTATGGTCTGATACCGTCTCTTATTTGTTGGTGACACTTCAGTACTCACATTCTGATCTTGGATGGTCTGATACCATCTCTTATTTGTTGGTAACGCTTCAATACTAACTTTCTGATATTGCATAACATTGCAATGCCCAATAAAATCTACTCCCTCCGTACACAAAAGGATGTCTCAACCTAGCTCAAATTTGCATGTATCTACACACTAAATTATGTCTAGATACATGCAAATTTGAGCTAGGTCCTTTTGTGGACGGAGGGAGTAAATTATTACCTGGTAATCCTAGACTATTAATCTGGTAGCCGTTCACTACTAACATCGTAGCTGTTGTATCGTAATCTGTAGCTGGTGGCGACATTTCTTTCGTCAAAACATAGTCAGGGGAAGATGAGATATTCTTTCGAAGCGCCCGATCACTAATTTGGTTACAATTTTTTAGATAAACCATTTTGAATTTTCAGGTTATCAATTAATGTTGATGATGTCAGCATGAGGTGACAGATTCCCTACACGCATGCACTCTGTCCTCTACAGGAGCTGGGCCTATTGGAAGCGGGAGCGCTAATCTGGGCACGTTGCCAAATTAATTTTTCCTATTATATGATTATTGTGATTTATTCAGACAAAACGTGTGTGCATTGTTTGAATTTTTGTTGGAGGATCAGCGCACATATAGCTTGTGTAAAATAGCTTATCTAATGAGGTTACGTGGGACTTGATTCTGTATTTCGGTTCCGCTCATACTTAATTCTTGATACTACGAGAGGTTATTGGACAAGCGGAGGGCCATAGTTTTTTCTGTAGTGCCAGTTGTTAAGTGTTTTCTCTCTATTTTACTTCTTTGAAATGGCGTATGCTTTAGATGGGTGAACCGAAATAATTGACTATTATGTTTATAAACATGAAGGAAGCTTGATTTATTTTGCCAAGCCAAAGGGGTTATTGAGGTTCATTCAGGACTCGAAGGACTAGGTCGTGGGTGTCATCGTAGTCACCCTGGGTCTCGTCGCCCTAGGTGTTGCCAGTGCCAGCCGTGGGGGCGCCGGGGCAAGCCCTAGTTCTTGGGCGATGGCTAAACGGAACATATCATGCGCCGCCATCACCGGCGTGTCCATGGTTGAGATGTCGACAGTTAAGATCATGAAATCATGGCTTCTCTTCTTCACGGCGACCTTCTTCTTCTCGAGTTCGAGATTGATGTCGGTCTTCTCCATCAAGTCCGTCCACCTTGCGTCATTCTCGGCGTGCCTCAAGCTGGAATTGGAGGAGACATCGGCGGGACATCGATGGATGACTGGACCCTCTTCGTTGCGGCCCTCCATGTCTATCCGGCATCGGAGGATGTCGTATTGCCAATCTTCATTCGACATCCCCTTCGGCCGTGGCGTCGGCGGGCCTTGCACGCGAACATCGAGCGTGGTCCTCGGCGCCTTCGCCTTGGTTGCCTTGGTCACATTGGGATCTTTGGGTGCGCACGTTGCCATGGTTATGAGGCGGGAGGGAGAGGGTGGCGGGGCGTGAGAAATGAAATTGGTGTGGAGGGGAAGTGGGGAAATTGGGGTTTTGAGACTTTGGTTGTATCCATGACACGTCTGGTCTACTTGTCGTGGCACCGCGCGAAGTTTCGTCCGACGCGCCCAAACAAGTCCCAACGGGGAGGGCGCACGCTGGATAATATATTGGGCCACATCGGACGTAACATCGCTATTGATGGCGCGAGTAGGTGAGAAATTACATCTGACACGCCCAATAGAGCTATTGGCGGTGCCCCGAGTGGAGATTCTCTAAGTGTTTCTCTCCCCTAGCGTATAGGCTACAGTTTTGAGCTCCTCCGGCGGCGCCATCGCCAAGAGTTTGATCCTTGCCGTTTTTGATCCTCGCTCTCTCCCCTTCTCTCCGTTGACTCGGCCTGATCAAGGGGGATCCGTGTGTTCCTAACCGGCCTTGGTCTCGGGGTTTAGGTGTGTGGGAAGCGGCGTTGGGTGTGCGCATGTCTAGGGTTTTGGCATGGCGGCTGAAAAGCATCAATTGTGGAGGTAAAGGAAGGACTGATGAGGATGTAGAGGATCTGATGAAGCGTCTGGATCTTCACGAAGACGAGGGAGACGATTTCGTGTGGGAGGAGGCCCGAGTTGGAGGCGAAGTGGCTCGCCATAGCGAAGGTGCATATATGATCAAGGGTTTTAGCCTGTCGGCCCTCTTCGTTGACATGCGATCATCCTGGAACCCTGCGCAACAGGTTCGGTGGAGATTGGTGGAGGAAAACCTAATTACAGTCCAATTCGGTTGTCTGAGGGACTGGAATACGGTGATGTCTGGAGGTCCGTGGCTGTTCCGCAATCAAGCAGTCATATGGATGGAGTATGATGGGTTCACGAACCCTAAGTCTATAGTTGCTAGATAGACTCGCAGTTTGGGAAGGGTTATGAAACTACCAGATAACTATCTCAATGAACCTATCATCAAAGGTTTGTGTAGGAAGATGGGGCATATTGTGGAAGTGCAAACTAAACTTCCGGCTGGTTATGCTGGAGCTATTGTGAGAATATAGGTACTCTTGGATGTTAACAAGAAGCTGGAAAGATTTGTATCCATCACAAGAGCAGGGAAGAAGGATTGGTATCAAGTTAAATACGAGAAGCTGCCAACTTTCTGTAATAAGTGCGGGTTGCTAGGGCATTGGCACGAGGAGTGTGGAGAGGGTGAGCATGATGAGTTAAAATTTAAATGGGGTGATTTCATTCTTGCTGATGAGTGGAGGAACCGTGGTACTGACCGTGGTATGAGTAGAGGTACAAGAAGAGGCCGGAGTAGAGGTAACCCAACTTTTGGGAGGGGCTTTGGAAGAGGTTTTGGTCCGGATCTCGGCCGGCCGGGAACCATGAAATGGTGAGAAAATTTATGATGGAAAGGGCAACTGGCGTTGGAATGCCTCTGATGGATCTAAAGCATATACAAACGATTTTTTTATTCAGAGGGTTAAGAAGATCAGCTCCATGATGCAATTATGTCATACAAGATCCCTTCAACGAGGAAATGCTTGGCGATGAACTCGAATGCCGAGGGTGGAGGTGAACCATCTTTCGATGGTGCAATTGTGCCGGTGGGGGCGTCATCCCAGGTGGCTAACATATAGAGAGAATTGAGGAGAATAAAAGTTTAGCGGCCATGGAATCTCCACAGAAGAATGCTAACAAGAAAAAGCTTAAGATGGCCGAAGGGGAAGCGATGGACAATTCTAATTCGAACAATGCAAATAATGGATCGGCGGCACCCCAAGGGGGTGCCCGTCGGGAACAATGAATATACTGAGTTTGAACTGTCGGGTTGTGGGCGGCCCGAGATAGTTCATGAGATTAGTGACCTTGTCCGGTTGCAACGCCCTGGTATGGTCTTTCTCTCAGAGACCAAGAGGCCGGATAAGAGAGCGATGACTTAAGATGGGGACTAGGCTTCACCAATTCTTTTGGTGTGAAGGCTGATGGAATGAGTGGAGAAGGTTGTGTCTATACTGGAGTAGTGACTCTAAGGTGTCGCTTAAATCTTTTAGTAATTCTCACATGATGTGCTTATCTAGAATGACAGTGTGGGAGAGGTGGAATGGCGTTTTACCGGTTTCTATGGGGATCCGGTGAGATCTAGGAGGAAACGCTGTTGGGAGCTTTTTAAATATATGCGAAAAGAGCTTAACAGCCCATGGATCTGTGTGGGTGATTTTAATGAAGTTCTATATGCCACTGAACAATTGGGTGGTAATGAGAGGGAAGAATGGAAAATGGAGGGTTTTAGAGATGTTATAGAGCAGTGCAGGTTAGAAGATCTCGGCTTCTATGGCCTACCGTATACTTGGGATAATAGGCAACATGGAGATAGGAATATCAAGGTCAGACTCGATAGAGTTTGGGAGATGACAAGTTTGCTGAGTGTTTTGACAACACTGTAGTGAACCATATACAATGTACCAAATCTGATCATTTTGCCTTGCAAATACCTGTCCGAATATGAGAGTGGGGAGGGGGAACCCTTCAATTTTGAAAATGCAAAAAACCTAGACATGCGGACACCCAACCCTAGACTAGGCATGAGAGGTATAACCAGATGGTGGAGGAAACTTCGCAAGCCGATACAAACAGCCTGCAAGGTGTATATGATGCTCTAGGTGGTGTTCGGGACAGATTGACGACATGGAGTAGGGTGGAATTCGGCTCTGTCAAAAAACAACTGAAATCAATGAGAGCACGCCTTGAAGTTATACGAGGGAATTCTTTGCGATCAGGACCGTCTAGAGAAGAAAGAAGTTTGATGCATAGAATCCCTGAGCTGCTATCGAGAGAGGAGTCGCTTGCTCGACAGCGATCTAGAGCACAGTGGCTAAAAGAGCGGGACCGTAACACGTCCTTCTTCCATGCCAAGGCGAAGGAGCAATCTAGGATCAATAAAATTAAATCCTTGAAAAGGCTGGACGGTTCGGTGGTTACAACTCAGGGTGATTTGGAGAGGGAAGCGATCACGTTCTATCAAACTTTGTTTTCTGCCCAGGATGTCACGGACCCGGAACTGGTGACACGCTAGGTTACTAGGAAGGTGGATGATGACATGAATGAATGCCTTTGTGCACCAATAACCAATGAGGAGGTGGAGCAAGCTTTGTTCATGATGCATCTGGATAAATCCCGGGACCGGACGGACTTGCGGCTGGTTTTTATATACGGCATTGGAACCTTCTAAAAAACAACGTTTGCGAGGCGGTGAGAACGTTCTTGAGTGGGGGTGATATGTCGGAGATGGTGAACTCCACTATTCTGGTTCTTATTCCGAATGTAAAAAACCCCCAAGAATTATCACAATACCGCCCAATTTCCTTGTGCAATGTGTTATATAAAATAGCTTCCAATGTGTTAGCTTTGAGATTGAGACCTTTTCGGGAGAACAAAGTGCTTTTGTGCCGGGTAGGCTTGAAAATGTTTATTGGCTTATGAGAGTATCCATTATCTGAAAAGGAAGAAAGGAAATGCTGGAGCATGTGCGGTTAATTAAGCTTGATATGGCCAAAGCCTATGATAGAGTTGAGTGGATTTATTTGAGAGCAATCATGTCAAAATTGGGCTTTGCAAATGAATGAAGGAAAAAGTCCATATTTGGCCCCTTAATTTTATCCGACGTCCAAATCAAACCCTTAACTTTGAAATGGTCCAACTTTGGCCCTTATCTCGTTAACCCGTTCATCGTTGACCCTGGCTGCTGGGAAACCGGTTTTCACTAACAGAACATGGCCACATCACCGTTTAGTGTGCTAACCGTCCACGTAATCTGACCATGGTGGCAGTTTAACCACGTCAGCTATGGAAGCAGGTAGAGGATAAAATCACGGGGCAAAGAAATTTTCCCCGTTTCGTTAGAACCCTAGTCTTCTCCGGCGGCGTTCACGCAGTTGTTGGCGCAGGATGCGATGGCATTGGCGGAGTCCACGCCGAGCGGCTCGCCATCCTCTTCGAGAGCGCCTCAAGCGTGAAGGCGCTTGACCTTTGGGACTCCGTCGTGGGCTGCAGTACGCCTGCCTCGCCCGCCATGCCGATGCCGCACGGATGATGCTTTTGGTCGCGCCATCTCGGCCTAGCGCTCACGCGGCTCAGCTCCACGTCCTGGTGTATTTTTTTTGGTTTATTTTGACAGATTTTCTAGGTCTGATTGATTTCGGCAGACTGCGCAAAAGGAACACGGAGGCCACGGACAAACTCTGAAGGTGATGCTGCAGGAGTCTTCAGTTGTGGCAGATGGGCAATGAGCAACGATCATCGCGGGTTCAAGTGATGTGGAGTGGATATGCAGGCCGGTGGATTCATTTCAGGGATTTAATATTCTCTTCACGAGACGAGATGCAAACACAACAGTATTCAGTGTTATGTTTTATTACAGGACAAGGATGTCGCCTAGAGGGGGGTGAATAAGCATTTAAAACTTTTCCGGTTTAGGCTTGATAAATGCGGAATAAAACTAGGTGTTTTAATTTAACAAGCACACAACCTAAATATACTAGGTTCACCTATGTGCACCAACAACTTATGCTAAGCAAGACAAGCAACAAGGTGATAGTAATATAAAGACTTCAAGCACGAAGGCTATCACAAAGTAAATTGCATAAGTAAAGAGCTTGGGTATAGAAATAACCGAGGCACGTGGAGACGATGATGTATTCCCGAGTTCCTCCTTTTGAGGGGAGTACGTCTCGTTGGAGGGGTGTGAGTTTCAAACTCAAGACGCCACAAATGGCCTCACCCTATTCTCCGATGAACCTCGCACAAAAGCTCGGTTCACCTTCCACTATTGATTTCCTTTTGGGCGGAAATCGAGTCCCTTACAACAATCTTGATGCACAACCCACAAAAGGATTGGGAGCTCCCAAGTGACCACAAAAGGTCTCAATCACCGTCTAGGGTCCAACGACCCAAGAGTAACAAGCTCATGAACTTTCACTTCCATGAATCCTCGTGGAGAGAGCAAACCGATGCACAAAAGCAATGGCAAGAGCACAAGTGCTCAAAATCCTTCACTCTCAAATCCCACCAAAAGCAACTTATGCTTATGGGGGGAGAAGAGAGGAAAAACAAAGAAGAACTCAACAAATGGAACTTCAAGAACTAGATCGAAAGGGTTCCCCTCACTTAGAGGTGAGATGGATTGGTGGAAATGTAGATCTAGTTCTTCTCTTTCTTTTCCCTCAAAGATATGCAAGAATCATGGGAGGAATTGAGAGAGGGGCAAGATTTCCAAGGTCAACAATGGTGGGGGAGAGAGAGAGAGAAAAATGTGCTGGGCAAAAGCTTGCTCGCTGGAGGTAGGTGGAGGGGTTTTTATACCCCTCCCAGAAATGTAGCCGTTGCAGATAGGGGAGTCGGATATTCCGACACAAGTCAGGATCGGATAATCCGAGTCAACTCGTATCAGATATTCCGACAACCTCCAGAGCGCCACAAAACTGGTTGCTTTAAGTCCTTAGCCGAAAACGAGCAACCTTGAGGATCGGATAATCCGAGCCAACCTGGATCGGATATTCCGACAATCTCCAGAGCGCCACAAAACTGGTTGCTTGAAGTCCTTAGCCGATTTCGAGCAACCTTGAGAATCAGATATTCCGAGTCAGCTAGGACAAGATAATCCGATTCCCCTTCTTGAGCAAAACTTGACAGAAACAGCAAAACTGCAGACTCAATATCTTTTTCATCCGGACTCCAAAACAGCTGAAACCAATTTTGTTGGAAAGATAGCAACAAGAGCTTGGGTTTTTCATCCGGACTCCAAAACAGCTGAAACCAATTAAGAACCATAAATAGAGTTAAGTTGACACACATGGAGGTGTGGAACTTTTCTCAAGAATAAACCGATAATATTTCCAACCCGAAAACGCAACAAGTTTTTCATACGAAATCCTTTTTCGGAGAACTTGGGCTTGTCATGAAGATTGTCATCAATTACCAAAATGGGGGAGATTGAAAGTGCATGTGCCCTCATGTGTGGTTTTGTTAATTAATGACAATCTCTATGGACTAATGTTTGCATTGAGATATCTTTATAGATCTTGTCCATGGGAAAAGATTGGAGTTCATGTGTTGGACTCTAGAAGATTATATGATGATCAAGGTTCTATCCAAGGGTTTATATGAAGAATGGTCATCTAGAGTTGAGCTTATTGCAAGGATGGCTTGGAAAAGAAGGTTGAGTGAACATTCATGTTTATCTCCAAGCCATCAGATATATCAAGAGAAGAAGATCAAGTGCAAATGGATTCATGAAGACGGAGCTTAGCAAGGCTCTCCCATATTGGAGCATGGGAGAGTATTTGGAGAAGTCTTCATCAAGCATGTGCTAGCAAGCACAATCAAGAAATGTGTTCCAACTTGAGGGAGTCAAGATCGTCATCATCTAGCTCAAGTGGAATGCGCAAGGCAAAGGTATGATCTTGATAGGTTTTCTATTTTACCGGTCTCGTGGTATAGTGGGAGACCGGGTTATAGGATAGACGGTGTTCTATCAAGAGGGGCTCTCAAGTGAGTAACTTGATCGCATCTTTGTGGAGAGCTCAAACCTTTGCATTCTTGGCATATCATCTTTCCTGGTTCTTATTTGACTTTTATCCATGTGAGAATTTAGAGCTTGTGTTCATCTCCATACCAAGCTCTAGTTCATCAAAAACGGATTTCATATGCATACTTTGTTACGTTTTTTATGTTGGAGGATTTGCCGGTTCATCTTTTTATAGAGAGGTTTTACCTTTCTACTTTTGGCTTCCTTCTCACATGATGGACTATGATGTTTCTCTGCATGATCTTGAAGAGCTCTTCGTTGCGATTCCAACGAGCCCAAGATCATCGAAATCTGAGTCCGGATGAAAAAGATATTGCAATTTTCGTTTTGCTGTTTCTGTCAGTTTTCAGGAAACCGGATATTCCAGTTTGTTTTGGACCGGAATATCTGGTTCTGCGCAGAAAAATTCGGGCACTGGAGTTGGGCGGAAATTTCGGTCCAAACTTGGACCGAAATATCCGGCCCGCCCAGTTTCCTGCAACGGCTACACTTTGGAGGGGCTATAAATAACTGTCCCCTTCTTCCACCTTGGATAGCTTTTTCCAAGCACATTTTTCCCCTCTCTCTCCTCCATTGTTGATCTTGGAAAGCTTGCCCCTCTCTTAATTCCTCCCATGATTCTTGCATATCTTTGAGGGAAAAGAGAGAGGAGATCTAGATCTACATTTCCACCAATCCATCTCTCTCTAAGTGAGGGGAACCTAGTAGATCTTGATCTTGGAGTTTTTGGTGTTTCTCCTCCTTTGTTCTTCCTCTCTTCTCCCCCCACAAGTATTAGTTGCTTTTGGTGAGATTTGAGAGTGAAAGACTTGATCACTTCTTGTGTTCTTGCCATTGCTTTGTGCATCGGTTTGTGCTCTCCACGAGGATTCGTGGAAGTGAAAGCTTGTGAACTTGTTACTCTTGGGTCTTTGGACCCTAGACACCTTTGTGGTGGTTGAGACCTCTTGTGGTCACTTGTAGCTGTTCGGGAGCCCCCAATTCAGTTGTGGATGTGTGTGCCCCGGATCGTTGTTGTAAATGCTCTGGATTCCGCCTTGAAGGATTCCGATAGTTGAAGGTGAACCAAACCTTTGTGGTGCGGTTCATCGGAGAAGAAGGTGAAGCCTTTGTGGCTGTTGAGTTTACATTTGTGGTATCTCACACCTCTCCAATGAGACGTACTTCCCTAAAAAGGAGGAACTCGGGAATACATCCTCGTCTCCGCGTGCCTCGGTTATTTCTATACTCGAGATCTTTACTTATGCACTTTACATTGTGATAGCCTTCGTGCTTGAAGTATTCTTGCTATCACCTTGTTGCTTGTCTTGCTTAGCATAAGTTGTTGGTGCACATAGGTGAGCCTAGTATATTTAGGTTGTTGGCTTGTTAATTTAAACACCTAGTTTTATTCTGCAATTATCAAGTCTAAACCGGAAAAGTTTTAATCGCCTATTCACCCCCCTCTAGGCGACATCCTTGTCCTTTCAATTGGTATCAGAGCCTCGGCTCTGTTTTTGGGATTTACCGCCTAGAGAGTAAAGATGTCGCTTAGAGAATTAGTGCACGATCCCACTCTTATATTCGATGGCACAAATTATGATGTTTGGAAAATTCGCATGCTTAACTTTTTAGGGACATAGACCCAAATTTTAAGAGAATTGTAGATATGGGTTTTTCTCCTCCAAAGGATTCCCAAAATTATCTTTAGAGGATGAGGAAAACTCTTATCTCGATACTTGTATCTAATGGTCTTATATGTGTTTTGAGCGATGTAGTTCTTGCATCAATCATGCCTTTTCGGAATGCTCATGAGCTATGGACCAAGCTTCAAGATAAATATGAAGTGTCCAACATTATTGAGGATGATTGTTCTCCTTCCACCTCCGGCCGTGACGAGTTCACAACTTATTCCACTTCACCAACATGTGATTTGTCACAAGGTAATGATATGGTGAGTGGTGATAGAAATTGCATTGTTGATGATGAATCTTCTATTGACTATACTTCATCTTATCACATTGCAATGTTCTATCTTTGGACTTAAACTCTTCTAGCACCCTAAATGTCTTACATGCTAGTGTTGATAGTCCTTGCATATCATGTAATAGTTGCTTAACTAAATCTCATGATGATATGCTCTCTATGTCTTGTTGCCTTGATAAAAATGCTTCTATTTCCTCTAGTATTTGTTTGGCTAACAATGTAGAGGAAACCGAACACTCCATGGAACAAGATATGGATTTATATGGTGCTTCAAGTAATTCTTCATCATCTTTGTCCACTACTCACTTTTGCCTTATGGCTAAGGATTCAAAGGTATCTCCTACTTCGAATCCCAATATATCTCATGATGATGATGATGATGAAGAAGAAAATGATAACGATGCTTCCATTCATGAGATGGGTAAAATAGTTCTTTGTGCTCTTTCAAAGAATAAACTTGCTAGTGATAACTTTTTAAAAATCATGAGTACCTTTGTTCACCGCAAGCTTACAATTGAGGTTTTGGAAACTCAATTTGGTGAGAAATGTGAAATTGAGAGAGAAGACTCTATTACAATAGCAACCTTGAAGGCTGCCCTCGAGGAAGAGGAAGAGCTTAGGGCTTCTCTTGAAGAGAGGCTTGAGTCTCTTGATGAGTCAAATGATCCTATTATTGCTAAAATCATTAAGAAAGAGATCATGCTATTGCTAAATATAAAGTGCTTAAAAAGGAAAAGTTGAATTTGGTGTTGGCAATGCTAGACTAAGTGAGGACATAGAGAGACTTGACAAAGCTCACAAGGCTTTAGAAAGTGAACACTCTCTCCTTATCAAGTCTCATGATCAACTCCAAACTCAACTATCTAAAAATGATGAGCTTGCCAAGTTGTCTTCTTCCATTTCTAATATTGATGATGCTTGTGCTACTAACTCCACTTCTTGTGAAGCATCTATTTTGAAGGAGAATGTTGAGCTAAGGGCTCAACTTGAGTTGCTAACTAGCAAGTATAGGAAATTGGAAGAAAGTCATGAAAAGCTCTCTAGCTCTAATGAGATCTTCTAGCATCCTATGCTAAGCTAAAGTTAGCTCATGAGGCTATTATGTCAAAGGTAACATCTTGTGAGCCTCATGTGGACAATGGCACAACTTCTCTCTAAATGCTTTATTGCCATGTGCTAGTCCTAGTAATTCTACATCACATACTATTGCTAAATCTTGTGATGAATTACTTCCATGCCTTGTTGCTCTAACAATGAAGCATCTACTTCCTCTAGTGTTTGTGTTGATACTAACCATGTAGAGGAATTAAATGAGCTCAAGGCCCAAGTCACTTCTTTGAAGAAAGACTTGGAAAAGCGTCATGTTGGGAGTCCACACTTGACAATATGTTGAGTGTTCAAAGACGCCCCAATGACAAGAGTGGACTTGGATTCAACTCCAATAAAAGAACAAGTCCAAGTATCAAGAAGAACAAGGGCCAAGAACAAGTCAAGGATTCGGCCAAGATTGTTTGCTTCAAGTGCAAAGTTGAAGGGCACCATGTTAGATCTTGCCCTTTGAAGAAGAAGCCTCTTAGTGAGAAGCAACAAGGGAAGCGGCCTCAAGTTCAAACTCAAGTTCCTCAAGTTGAAGATCGACCACTTCCCAAGAAAATCAAGCTACCCTCCTCAAGTGAGATTCAACTAAGAAGAAAGGAGGAAGCCAATGTTGCTACATATGCCGTGAGAAGGGCCACTTTGCTTCTTCATGCACTAATGGTACCTTATCCAACCCCATTATAATTGATGATGTTTATTCTCTTCGGAAGGATAAGGTTGGCAATGTGTTTGCCAAATATGTTGGTACTCAAAGTGGTGTCAAGAAAAGAACCATTTGGGTTGCCAAGCCTATTGTGACTAACCTTTAGGACCCAACTTGGTTGGGGACCAACAAGCTAAAACTTGATCAATAGGTGTTGTTGGAGGGCATTGGAGACTTGGCTACATCATGAAGAATTAAGGGATCTTCATCAATTATATTATCTCAAGCCAAGTTTTGGATTATATTGTTCTATCTCATATCCAATGTTCCTCCTTGCGGTAACTTTTTATATCATATATACATTGAAAGTTGCTTGCACCCTTGCATGTGTTAGGTTTTGTACCTTGCTAGTGTTTGTATGTGTTGTGCTCTCTACTTACTTATCTTGAGTAATCAAGTATGTGTATGTTGGTTTGCACACCATTTACTTGTGTTGAGCCTTATTGCTTTTATTTGATATCTTATCTTGTTGGCTCTCTTTTTGAGAGATTAATGGACTATCCCATTTTGGGGGAGTGATATGCTTCGTGCACTTCACACTCCTAAAAATGTGTATACATGAGGAATACCACTTAGTGTTGATATATCAATATTATCTACTCTCTATGTGGTATGTCACTCATGAGAAATTCAAATTCTATAATGTCCATTAATTATCTCTAGTTGGTTTTGTTTGCCTCTTGTTAAGAAAATTGGATTATCACATTATGGGGGAGTAATAAGCTATGTGCATATTACAAGCCTAGAAAATGTGAACATGTGAGGTATTGCCACCTAGAATTGATATTCTTCATTATCTTATTCCTTGTGGCATGTTGCTCAAACAAGTTCCATTTGCTTAAAATGCTTTGTTGCTCATCTTTTGGATCTTGTTTGTGATGGACGTTCTTGGTACGACTTTTCCCAAATATGTTCGCATATATCTTTTTGGAAAATCGATTGCTTCAAGCTACTCTTTGTAGTGGCTTTGCATGATCGCGTGAATACTTGAAGCTATCAAGAATATCTATCTTTTAAGCTTTGGCCTTTAAATCTTATCTTTGCCATATGCTTATTTGTTGTGAAATTGGTCTTCAATATCATTCCTATATACCACCGAGAAATATCTCTATATACTCTTGTCCTTGACAAGTGATACTCATATGTGTGGTGAAATTTATGGACCATCTTCACTTTGGCTCTTGCTTTGAATTGCCTCATTTTATTGCCAGGATTTGGTTTGATCTAACTCCTCTGTCTTCCTTGTATCTTTTGAATCGTTTTGCTCTACTCAAAATTTGTTTTGTGCTTTCTTGTTTTAGGAAAAGCAATGATCCTATTCTAGTGCATTTAAATTCAAAGTCATACTTCTAGATAATGCACTATTCTTGGGGAAGCTATCCTACATTGGTACAACATCATTCTTTAAATTGGCTTTATATCTTATTGATTTCTTTGAACATGACTAGTGTTTGATAATATGTATGGAGAGTGATGATCCCATTTGTGTGCATTTTGTATTCAAATGCAAGATCATAAATAATGCACAAATCTTGGGGGAGCTATCCTATATGCTTTTTAACATTAGTTTCTTCAATTGACATTTGATCCCGATGACGTGTCTCTTTGGAAGACAAACATTTCTCGTCTTGGTACTTTGTGCCATCATGAGAAGTGTAGAGGGTTTGGTTTATTCCTTGATGATATTTTCATCAATTGGTATCTTACTTTCATTTGACATCTTTTCAAAGTGGTACCTTCAATCATGTGTTGTTTTGGACTTTTGATATAATTTGGACATTCTATTTCTTGTCACACTTGTGTGTGCTTTCTTGGTTTAATTGGTGTTTTGTCCAAATTGTATCTCGTTTGGTCCTTAAATGTCTTGTGCATGCATATTTACTATATGTATATCTTATAGCATGCTTACTTTTGTTGATCCAATATATAGGATAAACTCCATCAAATCCTAAATGACTAAGATGTGCATGAAATTCAATTTCATATCAATATGCACATATGTATATGGAGTTTGTCCTATATATTGTAGTTGCTCTAACTAGTTTGGACCCAATAAGGTTGGGTACCATCTTTATACTTGAATTGGGTTTAGGTACATTGGAGATGCATTGGAAGCTTGTCTCATATACAAGGAACACTAGTAGGGAAACCCTATATAGGTAGGTTGGCACTCTGTGGCTCACCCTTAATTGGTGCGCCACAGAATTTTTTTTGTGGCGCACGTGGTTTAGTGCGCCACAGAAAGTCACATTTCTGTGGCGCACTAAACCACATGCGCCACAGAAATTAGACATTCGGTGGCGCACCAAGCCTGGTGCGCCACAGAAAGTCACATTTCTGTGGCGCACATGGCCAGGTGCGCCACATAAAGTTATTTGGGGGGCGGGTTAAAATTTTAAAAAAAAATTCTGTGGCGCACCTGGCAGGTGCGCCACAGAAAGGTGACATTCTATGGCGCACCAAGTCTTGCAGGAAGTAAAAGAAAATGATAAAAATTTCAATAAATAAAATCCTTTGACATGTAGTTAGGTTTGAGTGTCTAGTAGGTATAGAAATTTTGAAATATGAATTTTGACCTTTTCTGCAACAAACAGGAAATTTTTTTTGTAACGGCCATAACTTTTGCATACGACGTCGAAATAATGCAAAAAATATGTCAAAAAAATTCACAGATTTCACAGATTTCTCAAATTCCAAAAGAAAAAAAAGTTATTTCAAACAGACGATTTTTCGCAGCAAAATCAAAAAGAAAGAAAAAAAGAAAAAAATTATAAAAATTCAAAAATTCAAAAAGTCCAAAAAAGACACAGAAATGTATAACAAAGAAGATTGTTGAATTTTTTGGAAGTGTTTTGACTTTTTTGAATTTTTTGGATTTTTTGGATTTTTTGAATTTTTTGGAGTTTTTTGAATTTTTTTTGGATCTTTCGAAACTTTTGAATCTCCTTTTGAAACCCTAGAAGTTTTTGAAAAATCTGAAATTTAAAAACACACATTTATAACACATACCACACATATACACATACAAGACTTAAGAGGGTTCAAATGATATATATATCAATAAGAACTTGAGTAGCACAAGGGTAGGTGAACTGGGTGGAACTTAGAAGTTAAGCGTGCTAGGGTTGGAGCAATTTGAGTATGGGTGACCTAGCGGGAAGGTATCAGTTCAAAAAATTCAAAAAATATGAAAATAATTCCAATAATTAGGATTTTTCATATTATTTCATATTCTGATTTTTCTGGATTTTTTTGAAACTTTTTATTTTTTTGCATTTTTTGAATTTTTTGAGAATTCTGTGGCGCACCAGGCCAGGTGCGCCACAGAAATGTGAGAATTCTGTGGCGCACCAGGTGCGCCACAGAAATAATTTTTGTGGCGAGAATTCTGTGGCGCACCCAGCATATCTGGGGGTGCGCCACAGAATACCAAATTGGTGCGCCACTAATAGCCTTTTCTGTACTAGTGGAAGGTGGTGTCACCATGTGCTTATTGGAGCCAAGCTTGAATGATCGTGAACTCTTATCCTCTACATCACCAATGCTATCTCGGTAACAAGTATCTACCTCATGCCTACTTTACTAGCTTTCAACCTTGTGTAGGTTGTTTATTGGCATGAATCTTTAGTCGCAATTGATATGTTCTTGCAAAGCCTTTATCAAAACATTTTTATTGCAAATGGAGCAAGCCGGATGATTACATGTCAAGGGGAATATACATAATCATTTTATTGATTCACCAATCCCAAATATGTTAATCTAGCATTTCTTCTCAAAGTCTCTCATGTGCAATATTGATGAATTTGCAAAATCATTTGCTCTTTGTGATACTTGTTATCTTTCTCGGAGCATCCGAACTAACTTTGTTCCCTTGTGGATATTTTTGGATGCTATGATGAGATTGTGTTGGAAGTTCATCTATATCCTTTTAAGATAAAATTGAGCTGTGTGCTATGCTTTAAAGCAAAAATCTTATTGGTATATATATGACTTCCACTAGGATATCATGTTCTTCACCGTAGTATCTATTTTGTGTGTGCATGTTTCTTTGTGGACTTATATCTTCATGATTGGTGTCTACTAGGAAACTTATACACATGAGAGTAGTTACAACTTTAATTAATATTCCAATTCGTTAGTGACCACCTTTTTTTTTTACTTTTAATTCTTTGGTGGTCTCTAAAAGGCACAAGCTTTGCTTTTCATTTGGTATTCCTTTTTGGACCTTAATAAGCTTGTGGACCTATTTGCTTCAACTTTTGGGTTGTGTTTATGGAAAGACATGATATGCACTATGTGCCACTTATATTGAACGACTATGTTGATGCTACGCTCATCTTTGCATTAGTCTCCTAAAATGTCTCTCCTTATCACACCCATCTATTTTCGGTTGAGCAAGTCTTTATTTGTCGCTTCTTTCTCTTGTTGCTCAACATTTCCTTGTTGCAAGTTGTTTTTTGCTTCTTTTCTCTTTAAGCCTTCTTGCACTTATTTGTGTTCTAAAATTGTCTAGGAGGGAGTGAGGATTCCATGTTGTGCACACCATATTGAATTGCAAATCCTACTTTGTGCACGTACCTTGGGGAGCTCTCTCTTGATTTTTAGAACACTTGGTTGATCTTATCATAATATCTTCTTGTGTCCAATTGATTTTTCAGATCCTTTGATTGCGTGCCTCCTTTATTGAGGTATATTTCTCTTTGCTATTTAGTTGCATTCTTTGGATTCTCAATATAGCTTGATTTCCTCCTATTATTGATCAATGGAAATGTCCATTTGATTCTACTCATTTTATGAGAAAAGTTAAACTTGTGGAGGAACACTCACTATGTTAGCCTTCCAAATCTTTTTGCCCATTTCGGCAATTGTTGCCAATGGGGGAGAAGTTTTGGAGGGTTTATGGAACTCGGCTTTATACTTTGATTGGTTCTTAAGTATTTGCCTTTCTTGCCTTTGCATTCGTTGCTTGGTTTTGTATATAGTGGAAATTCCACCACCGGTAATGGTTGGCAATATATGCAATGAATTCATGTTCATACACACGTGCATAGATTGTGGGGGAGTTTGCTCTATATATGTTTTTGGTTAATTTCCATATTATAAACCCTCTCAAAAGAGATTGTCATCAATTACCAAAATGGGGGAGATTGAAAGTGCATGTGCCCTCATGTGTGGTTTTGTTAATTAATGACAATCTCTATGGACTAATGTTTGCATTGAGATATCTTTATAAATCTTGTCCATGGGAAAAGATTGGAGTTCATGTGTTGGACTCTAGAAGATTATATGATGATCAAGGTTCTATCCAAGGGTTTATATGAAGAATGGTCATCTAGAGTTGAGCTTATTGCAAGCATGGCTTGGAAAAGAAGGTTAAGTGAACATTCATGTTTATCTCCAAGCCATCAGATATATCAAGAGAAGAAGATCAAGTGCAAATGGATTCATGAAGACGGAGCTTAGCAAGGCTCTCCCATATTGGAGCATGGGAGAGTATTTGGAGAAGTCTTCATCAAGCATGTGCTAGCAAGCACAATCAAGGAATGTGTTCCAACTTGAGGGAGGTAAGATCGTCATCATCTAGCTCAAGTGGAATGCGCAAGGCAAAGGTATGATCTTGATAGGTTTTCTATTTTACCGGTCTCGTGGTGTAGTGGGAGACCGGGTTATAGGATAGACGGTGTTCTATCAAGAGGGGCTCTCAAGTGAGTAACTTGATCGCATCTTTGTGGAGAGCTCAAACCTTTGCATTCTTGGCATATCATCTTTCTTGGTTCTTATTTGGCTTTTATCCATGTGAGAATTTAGAGCTTGTGTTCATCTCCATACCAAACTCTAGTTCATCAAAAACGGATTTCATATGCATACTTTGTTACGTTTTTGATGTTGGAGGATTTGCCGGTTCATCTTTTTATAGAGAGGTTTTACCTTTCTACTTTGGCTTCCTTCTCACATGATGGACTATGATGTTTCTCTGCATGATCTTGAAGAGCTCTTCGTTGCGATTCCAACGAGCCCAAGATCATCGAAATCGGAATCCGGATGAAAAAGATATTGCAGTTTTCGTTTTGCTGTTTCTGTCAGTTTTCAGGAAACCGGATATTCCGGTTTGTTTTGGACCGGACTATCCGGTTCTGCGCAGAAAAATTCGGGCACTGGAGTTGGGCGGAAATTCCGGTCCAAACTTGGACCGAAATATCCGGCCCGCCCAGTTTCCTGCAACGGCTACACTTTGGAGGGGCTATAAATACCCCTCCCCTTCTTCCACCTTGGATAGCTTTTTCCAAGCACATTTTTCCCCTCTCTCTCCTCCATTGTTGATCTTGGAAAGCTTGCCCCTCTCTCAATTTCTCCCATGATTCTTGCATATCTTTGAGGGAAAAGAGAGAGGAGATCTAGATCTACATTTCCACCAATCCATCTCTTCTCTAAGTGAGGTGAACCTAGTAGATCTTGATCTTGGAGTTCTTGGTGTTTCTTCTCCTTTGTTCTTCCTCTCTTCTCCCCCCACAAGCATTAGTTGCTTTTCGTGGGATTTGAGAGTGAAAGACTTGATCACTTCTTGTGTTCTTACCATTGCTTTGTGCATCGGTTTGTGCTCTCCAAGTGAAAGCTTGTGAACTTGTTACTCTTGGGTCTTTGGACCCTAGACACCTTTGTGGTGGTTGAGACCTCTTGTGGTCACTTGTAACTGTTCGGGAGCCCCCAATTCAGTTGTGGATGTGTGTGCCCCAGATCATTGTTGTAAATGCTTCGGATATGTCTTTTCCAATACCAACTACTACATGTACATTTTCTTTCTTCCAAACAAACACCAATCAATTTATTTAAACATAAACTCTCCAAATGATAATATAATGCAGCAAGAGAGTATTTATAAACAAGTGCTAACAGCTCGAAGAGATGCATGAAAAACAGGAGCTAAAAGCACTGCAGTAGCTAGTTAAGAATACTCAACAAATATAAGTGAAGAACATGAGTATTCACATGAAAAAGCGGAGCGTGTCTCTCTCCCACACAAGGATTGCTAGGATCCGAATTTATTCAAACAAAACAAAAATAAAAGCACACAGACGCTCCAAGTAAAGCGCATAAGATGTGAAAGAATTAAAATATAGTTTCACTAGAGATGACCTGATAAGTTGTTGATGAAGAAGGGGATGCCTTGGGCATCCCCAAGCTTAGACGCTTGAGTCTTCTTGAATATGGGGGATGAACCACGGGGGCATCCCCAAGCTTAGGCTTTTCACTCTTCTTGATCATATAATATCACCTTCTCTCTTGATCCTTGAAAACTTCCTTCACACCAAACTCGAAATAGTCTCATTAGAGGGTTAGTGCATAATCAAAAATTCTCATATTCTGTGATGACACAATCATTATTAAAGCTTCTGGACATTAGCTACAGCCACTGCTTTGTGGAGCAAAGAAATCCACTCAAACATAGTAAAAGAGAGAATGCAAAACAAAAGGCAGAATCTGTCAAAAACAGAACAGTCTGGAATGACGAATTTTTTCGAGGCACTTAAGTTGCTCAGATGGAACTGGTCCAATTTAATGAAAGTTGCGTACATATCTGAGGAAGATGCGTGATTTTTTACAGAATTTTTCAATTTTTCAGGAGATGAGCTCAAATCGTGACAGCTAAAAATCTGTCTCTGCGCAGAAATCCAAATCTTGCATCAACTTTCAATAAAAGATTTACTTGGCACAACAATGCAATAAAATAAAGATACAAAGGAGTTGCTACAGAAGTAACAAGCACCTTGACTCAAAACAAAAAGAAAAGCAAAAATAACAGAAAATAAAAACAATGGGTTGTCTCCCATAAGCGCTTTTCTTTAAAGCCTTTTAGCTAGGCATAGTGATTTTTATGATGCCCACATAAAGATGAGAGTTGAAACATAAAAGAGAGCATCAAGAAGCATATATAAAACATGTTTAAATCTAACACTCTTTCTATGCATAGGAGTCTTGTAAGAAAACAAGTCAATGAAGAACAAAGTGACTAGCATAGAAATGCAAAACAAGTGTAACTTCAAAAATTTCAACATAAAGAGAGAAGACTTAATATTATTGTGATATATGAAATCGTGTCTCCCTCTCTCATAAGGACCAGTAGGTCTTAAAGTACCCAGCAAATAAAAGCAAATCAAGAGAAAGCTCAAAACATTCATCATAAAGAGAAGAAATTTAGTAACATGAAGATTTCTATAACCATACTTTCCTCTCTCAAAATAATTTTCAGCGGCATCATGAATAAACTCAACAATATAGCTATCACATAAAGCATTCTTATCATGATCCACATGCATAAAAGTATCATTACTCTCCACATAAGCATGAACATTATCATTAGTAATAGTGAGAGTAAAAGTATCACATCCATCATTGTAATCATCATAAATAGGAGGCATAGAATAATCAAATGATTTTTATCCTCAATAGTAGATGGACTGAGAATATCATATTCATCATTGTAAACATCATATATAGGAGGCATATCATAATCAACATAAACTATATCCTCAATAGTAGGTGGACTGAAAATATCACAATGATTATAATCATCATATATTGGAGGCAAAGTATATCAAAGCAAATTTCCTCCTTAAAGCTTGGGGGACTAAAAATATCATATTCATCACAACCAGCTTCCCCAAGCTTAGACTTTTCCATAGCATTGGCAATAATGGTGTTCAAAGAATTTATAGTAATACCATTGCTACCATCATGCAAACAAGCCTCCATAGGTTTTTTAATTTTCTCTTCAAAAGCATCATGTCCTAATTCAATATAAAGTTCATAAAGATCTCTAATTTTTTTGTTGTTTTCCATTAAGCCTAACTAGTGAAAATAAAAACAAGAAACAAAAAGATATAATTGCAGAATCTAAAGGAAATAACTTCGAGCACTCACACACTAGCAACAATACTAGAAAATAGCTTTGTAGCCAGAGGATGTGAATACCTTTTACCTTACCTCCCCGGCAACGGCGCCAGAAAATAGCTTGATGTCTACGCACGTTCTATTCTTGTAGACAGTGTTGGGCCTCCAAGAGCAGAGGTTTGTAGAACAGCAGCAAGTTTCCCTTAAGTGAATCACCCAAGGTTTATCGAACTCAGGGAGGTAGAGGTCAAAGATATCCCTCTCAAGCAACCCTGCAATTAAGATACAAGAAGTCTCTTGTGTCCCCAACACACCCAATACACTTGTCAGATGTATAGGTGCACTAGTTCGGCGAAGAGATAGTGAAATACAAGTGATATGGATGATTATAAGTAGTAATGCAATCTGAAATAAAGATGGCAGCAAGCAAACATGTAGCAGAACTTGTTGTAAACGGTGTTTCAATGCTTAGAAACAAGGCCTAGGGATCATACTTTCACTAGTGGACACTCTCAACAATGATCTCATAACTGAATAATAAAAGCTACTCTTAAACACTCTCTTGTTGGATAACAAACACCATTCATTGTGTAGGGCTACAAAAGCACACCTCAAGCCGGAGTAAACAAGCGCCACAACGTCATAAAGGAGTCACACACGGTGCACACACTGTCACCTTTACACCGTGGAGAGTACCGGAGTTCATATTAAAGTAACCTATAGAGTGCATAATAGATAAAGAGTAACATCTACATATTCAACTAGATTAGCACAACTGAACACAAGTAAATACTACTCGGGATTATTCTCCTTCTTGATGAAGCAAGAGTACTATGCGTAGGGCTGCAAAAGCACACCTCAAAGTCTGAGTAAACAAACACCACAATTCCCAAGAATAAGCCATGATAAATGTCTAAATTATTCATAGAGTCACACAAGTACCCACACTGTCACCTTGATACCGTGTTGTCACAATGACTCCAGAAACTAGACAAAATCACTTGAGTAGCATAAACATTATTAATGTATTCAGCGATACTAGCAATACACATGATCACATAAAGATCACACCATGGAGAGAGAGATGAACCACATAGCTACCGGTAGAGCCCTCAGCCTCGGGGGAGAACTACTCCCTCCTCATCATGGGAGTCAGCAGCGGCGATGAAGATGGCGGTGGTGTCGATGGAGATGACTCCGGGGGCAATTCCCCGTCCCGGCAGCGTGCCGGAACAGAGATTCTGTCCCCCGAAACTTGTCGTCGATGGCGGCGGCGCTGCGGAACTCTTCGTGGAATATGGCTTGGTTTTTAGGGTTTTCGCGTCTGAGGGAATAAATAGGCGAAGGGGCAACGTCGGTGGAGGCTCGAGGGGCCCACACCACCTGGTGGCGCGACAGGGGGCCCACCCGCGCGAGCCTTGGTGTGGCCTCCTCGGAGCCCTCCTTCGTCTCTCCTTCGGACTCCGTGACGTGCTGGAAAAATAGGGACTTGGCCTTTTGTTTCGTGCAATTCCGAGAATATTCGCAGAAGTACTTTTCTGAAACCAAAAACAGCAGAAAACAGGGAACTGGCACTGTGGCATCTTGTTAATAGGTTAGTCCCAGAAAATGCATAAAAGTGATATGAAGTGTATATAAAACATGTAGCAATTGGTATAATATAAGCATGGAACATCAGAAATTATGGATACGTTGGAGACGTATCACCCACTAACACCATGAGATAGGTAAAATAGAAACCCTATCAAGATCATACCTTTGCCTTGCGCATTCCACTTGAGCTAGATGATGACGATCTTGATCTCTTCAAGTGGACCACCTTTCTTGATTGCGCTTTGCTTGGTGAAGACTCACATATCGCTCCCCCATACACCAAGATGGGAGTGTCTCTCTTAGGAACATCTTCACTTGACCATTATCTCCAAATGGGTTGCAAGCTTCAAGCATGAAATCTTCTAGATGCCCATTGTAACATCCGAAATTTTGAAGTTAAGAAAAACTTAGTTTTACCAGACTTTTTGAAATGTTTCATTGATGATTGTGTTTTCCTTCCCATTGCTATGTGTGACCTTGTGTGACTTGATGTTTATGATTGTTTGACTAGTAAATATCAACCCAAGAACCCAACCTAAGTAAAGACATATTAATCTTGGTGATCATGTTATGACAAGAATAGATTCCAAATATCTTTACCATTCTTATTTTGACCAAAGTTCATTTCAATGATGCTTGGTTTTGGCAACAACCAAAACATCCATTATTGAGGAGGTAAAAGTGATTTCCAAAATTATGTGTTCCCAAAAATATGGAGATCTATATGTTATCTCCTATCTATATTTCAACCTTGATATTTTGCATGTGTATGTAACTCCCATTTTATACACTCTTATTTCCACTCCATTTCAAAATAACACTAGTGGGAAATATATTACCCCACACATTTCTCTTTATCAAATCTTTTGAAAACTATTAAGTTATGAGTTGAGATATTCTTTCAAACATCATCTTCTCATAATTGAGTGTGATCATCCCTACAAGATAGTATTGTTAATTATGGAATTGGTGGTATGATTTATTCTTGTGGTTTGAATTGTGTGGTCTTGATTGTGTTGTTGATATGATTGTGTTGTTGATATTGTTGTGTTATTGATATTGTATGTTTGTTGCTTGTGAGGGTAATTCCTCAGTTGTGCTTAATACTAAAATAAAACAAAGAGCTAAAACAAGAAAAATCATGTGACAAGTGACAAACATAATTCTCCAAGTGAGAAATTAAGTTTCTTTCATACAAAAATTCAGAGGAGAAATAATTAATCACTCTCCATATATTCCTACAACTTTTCCCTCCCTAATTCTCTATTTCCTTCAAACAAATATTTTCTCTATGAAAATATAAACTATTTGAAGTTACCATATTTGTCAAAGAAGTTCCAAGATGCTCAAAACAATATCTCTCACTTGATTTAAAAATATTAAAGGAGTAACAAATTTATTTTAGCAAAAATGACATATTTAAACCCTATGAACAAATATTGTTCAAAACATTTTATTTTCAAACACCAATTTTTGTGGAGCTTCTACATGTATTGGGGAGCCTACCCAAATATTTCCAAATTTTTATAAAATGTTTAAGTACCCCAATTAATTCCCTAAAATGCTACTGGTTTTAAAAGGAAAATAAAAGGAATAGAAAAGGACCTAGTTGTGCTGGGAAAACTTTGCCAGGGGGCGTTCTGCTAAAACCCGTCGCCGTGTCGTCCTCGCACGACGCCGCTCGTCGCCAGGCCCCCCTCCCGCTCCTCTGCCGCTCGAAGGAGAAAAGAGGCCCCCCAGGCGCTCCCCTACTCCCCCTCACTCACTCATCTCCCCTGCTCCCTCTCTCTCATTTTCTTCCTCCACCCGAAACCCTAGCCGCAGGTGGCCGAGCTCGCCGTCACGCCTCGCCGTCGATTCAAGCCTCCCCAAGCGGATCGAAGCGTGCAGACGTCTCCGCCTCATCGTCGTCTACCCCTCTGAAGAAGGAATCGAGCCCGTTCATCGTCGTTGAAGCGCGCAAGCTCATCCCCTTTCCTCTCCGGCCGCCACCTTTCCAGGAAGCTCGCGAGCAATGTAGTCCATCATCCTTCGCCATTGTTGCATCCCCGAGATCCCCGTGCTCTGCTACCTCTCATGCACCCTTCCTTTTGCCCAGGGATCACCGGAGTCGCCGTATCCGTCCTCGCCGGAGCTCCAGCTCGCCTCCTCGCGCCGCGGTGCGTGATGAGGAAGAAGAAGAGGCCCCGTACCGCTTCGCGTCGCGCACTGGGCCGCAGGCTGGGCCGCCTTCTGCGTGGCTCGGCCGGATCTGGGCCAGAGCGAGCCCAGTGATGTTTTTTTTTATAGATCTAATATCTGCTTTTATTTCCTGTTAAATTTATAGTGTAGATTTAAATCTGTTGTGGTGGATCTATGTGTGCAAATATTATGATGTAAATTTTGTAGTGTTCCTATGTGTTTTCTTGAACATCCAGAACTGGTGCCTTGCAAAAATATAATTTGGTGTGCCTTTTAGATTTAATCTTGTAAAACGTATCTATTTCACTAAATATTCAATATCTAGAGTTTTATATATCCAAATATTGCAAACTAAAATTCTCTGGATAGGTTGAGATGCTACCTTTCCAGATCTGTTGGCCTTGCTTGCAAATCAAGCCTAAAACAAAAGTTCTATTCATTCTTGTAAACACATCAGTAGCTCTTTGTTGATTTTTGTAGATTTTTGTGAGATGAATTTTGGAGTAAATCCAATTGGATTGTCTTCTATATGTATAGAAGAACATATCCCTAGCTTGGTTTGAATTTAGGAGTCACTGATTGACTGTGGTGCTAATTATAAGGTTTAGGCATTTTCTGCCTATTTTTATTAGAACTTTATTAATTGTTGTGTTATAACTTTATTGTTATAAATGTGCTTCCTAGCATGTGTAGGGTGGTAATCCCCTGTTGTGATGTGTTTTCTTAATCTTTCTAGCATTTTAGAAGAGTTATTTGTGAGTCATGTGTTTATTAGGGTTTTATTCCCTATATAACTTTTCCTCTGGTAATTAAGAATTTCTAGGCTTATTTATTTTAATGTGGGAATTTTGTGTGGGATTAAATGTATGCCTTGATAGTTAATGATTGTTGTGGTACTGTTGCTTGCATGATATTATTGTTTAGCAGGTTATAACATGTTAGTACTGTTAATGGTGTTTGTTAGGCATGTTGGTGTGAGTAATATGTTTGCATGGGTTGATAAACTGGATGGTCTTGAGTTGAGTACTAGCTTAAGTATCTTGTTGTTATATCCACCTTAGCTTGGTGAGATATTTTGAATTACAAAGATTATTTGGTGACTTAACTTTTGTATGAAGTATTTCCTGATTAGGGAAAAATGGTTGTTAGTTACCTCTAGTTGAGGGTGTCTTTGTGCCCTCTTGTTTTAGCATGATTGTGGTGTTATACTCCTGTGAGTATAATGCCCTGATAAATATAGATTTAGTTCGTTGCTTGATTAAACTAGTGCTATGTTTGTGGCTTGAGTGATTAGTTTGATACTTGTGGTTTGTTCCTTGTTTGTATACCACTTGTGGTTTGGTTTGCTTATTGAGTGTTGTTTATTTTCATGTTGCGACGCTAGAAGTAAACGCTACCGGAGTGGTATTTGGAGAGGATTTATGGGAGAAGGATGAGAGTTTATTTCTTTGATCAATGAGGAGAAGTCCAGGAACATCATGATGAAATCAGGCAAGCTATTCTCTGAGCTTGCATCTATATACATCTATTTTGGTTTACATGTTTTACTTATAAAGAGCATATGTTATTTATGTGGTGTTTGCCACTAAAGTTATGAATTTGGAAAACCCTTTTGTTTTCAAAATACAAGTATACTATTTTGACAACCTCTACGGAAATATTAGATGAAAATTCTTTTTCAAACTATAGGATGGGAAAAGTATTGTTTACTCCAAACTCCTTTGAAAATACTTGTGTGGTTGTGGAATACCGAGATGTCGGTGGGGAAATGGAGAAATGGTGAATGGAGATGTTTATGAAAAATGCACATTGTGTCTTTGTACTATGATGACCAGCCGATAACCTGTGCGACCACATTTACCCACATATGGGAAAAGGGCGTAGTCATATAGTTTGCTCATATTAGTATGGGATGCCTCAACAACGGGGATGACCCGTTCCATGAGGGGATGGTCTGAGGACCTACCCCCTGACCTGGGTCCTCTTAAGTGAAGTCTGCCAACAGGGTTGGTATGAGTGTATTGGAGAAGAGGATTGAAGGTTCCACCATAAATCGCCGGGCAGAACTACGAGTCCTCACACTTAGATTCCGACGGGCTGGGTTAAGTGTGTTGGAAAGCTTCATAGCGGTAGGGTCCTATACTAGCATGAGCAAAGGACAGGCTATGGTCGGTGACTCAACTTCGCATACACCTTGTATGGCGGGACGTGGCTGACACGATGAGTTACCGGATGGGTGTGGGAAAAGCGTGCTACCTCTGCAGAGGGTAAAACTATTCGAATAGCCGAGTCCTCAGATATGGACAGTTGGGAGGCTGTCCTCTGACCATGTGCAAGTTTTGCAAAGTTTTGAGAATTGAAAAATAAATGGAGATGTGTTGTATCTGCAACTATACCGACGGGCTGGTATGAGGTTGCTGGAAAAGAGGAGGACCATGACGGGCTATGGTCAAGAAGTGCAGAGTTTTGTGATTTAAAAGTGGAAAATGTTTTATGCAACTATACCCAAGGGCCGGTATGAAGTTGTGGGGATTGAATGACCATGAAGGGTTATGGTCGAAAAAGGAGGAGTTTTGGGGAAATAAACAAAATGGTGATTTTCCGGGAAAATGTTTTAAAAGAGACTTATTACAAAGACAGGTTTATGGGGAAAAGTTCTAAAAGCCTTATTTCCTTTTTCAAGAAAGATGTAGAGATTTCAAAACAAAGTTTTAATAAACAAAAGTATATCCTTCTCTTTTCAACAAGGATATAGAGTTTTCAAAGCAAACGAAGTTTTAGTTAAACAATAAAAAGAATAGTGCATGCTCATTTCGGGGGTAGTTTGCGAGTACATTCAAATGTACTCATATTGGTTTCGTCCCTTGCTATTGTCTTAGCCAGATTCTGAAGAGGAGCAGTCCAAAGGAGAAGTTGTTAATGACGTCAATGCGAACTAGGGCGCTTCCCAGTCAGTTGCCTGTGGGGTTGTGGCATATGACTTGGGCTCCACGCTGTTTGATGGTTTCCGCTGCAAGTATCTGTTGAAGTTACTGCTTCAATCAAGTAAGTTTGTTTATTCGGTATTTATGAATGTTCTTTTGATACCAGTTTAATTGTGCTCAGCGACACACTGATCACGGGATCGCTGATGTTGTAGGCACAAGGGTATTTCGGACAGCTAGTCCGGGGTCCCCACACCCATCTTGAATTTGCACACCTCAATCTTGATGACGATCACCACTTGACGTCATCCTCCATGAGCTATAAGAAATCTTCCTTTTGATGCAAGCCCATGGAGAGATACCTAACCCCAACAAAGGAATGCCACACACACATAATGGGTTAGTTCACAAAGCTATATGGACAAATTCTTACCATACAATTGGATCACATGATCCCACATGGAATATCATTTAGCTTTGTGTGTTGATCAACTTGAATCTATTATTTGCACTTAGTCTTGATCAACCTTGTATCTTTTCATCTTCTTGATCATATCAAATATGTCCATTATAATCAATGATCTTGATGGCATACAACCTTGAATCCAACACATGGAGTTCAAGCGATGCCAATGGACAAACCTATAAGAATAACTCAACACAAACATTAGTCCATAAGGATTGTCATTAATTACCAAAACCATACATGGGGACACCATGCACTTTCATGGAGTCCGTGTCCTTTTCGGTGAGATTAATTGGCAACCATTCTAACATTTTCAAACCTTCAAGGGGCATTAGGCAAGGCGATCCCATCTTGCCTTGCCTCTTTCTTTTATGTGGAGAAGGTTTCTCCTGTATGCTGAAGAACTATGGGGTAGGTTATCTGTCCATGGGGGTGAGAGTGGGGATTCACTGCCCGTGGATTTCTCATTTACTTTTTGCGGATGATTGCATGGTTTTTACTCAGGCATCGGCTCAAGGAGCAAACAGATTACATGCAGTTCTAGAACAATACGAATTGGGTCAGGTCAAATGGTTAACAAGCAAAAGTCTGCAATCTTCTTTAGTGCAAACTCTAATGATAATGTGAAGCTAGCTGTTGATACGTCTCAAACGTATCTATAATTTTTGATGTTCCATGCATGTTTTATATTAATTGCTACATGTTTTATATACACTTTATATCATATT
The DNA here is from genome assembly GCA_947311845.1 of Poa pratensis. NCBI lineage: Eukaryota > Viridiplantae > Streptophyta > Magnoliopsida > Poales > Poaceae > Poa > Poa pratensis. The sequence goes on along the minus strand of CAMZMU010000042.1, from coordinate 79,242,445 downwards.
ATGACATTTATTGGACTAACCTACTAATAGTTGCCAAAATGCACAATGTTCTTGTTTTACACTTTAATGTGTAGGAATTATCAAATTGGGCAAAGGAAACCTTGTTGGAGTCGAATCGGGACCTTACTGAAATCTGTCTGAAAACGTTTTTCGAAGATTGTCACGTATCGGACAGAAGACGACGTCAAACAGAAAAAGTCTAGTCGCGAAAGTTGCGGGGAATTTTCTGCCAATCGATCTGGACTTAAAATTCGCCTAATTCCGAGTTCGGACGCTCCAGATATCGGCGCTCTACCGAAACCCTAAAGGAGATGACGGGAATCCGAGAGCATTATAAGGAGAGGAAACCTAACTCGTGGGGAGGCCCCCATACCACGAATTTTCCTCCTCCCAGGCAGCCGTCTTGGGGAGGAGAACCTCCTCCATAGCAGCACCATCTCCAAGGGCCGCCGCCGCCTCCACGGGCCGCCGCGGCCACCGCGCCGTGGCTGCCGCCGGCCTCCGCCTCCACTCCGGGCTGCACCTCTCCATCAAGCTCCTCATCACCATGACCATGCGTGAGTAGTTTCCCTCGGGGCTGAGGGGTTATGCCGGTAGCTATGTGGTTTATCTCTCTCTCCCATGGTGTGATCTTTATGTGATCATGAGCTTTGTAATCTAGTTAAATCCATAGATGTTACTCTTCATTATCTTATATGCTACTTGAGTGGTTTTATTAATGTAAACTCCGGAGTCACCTTTGTCCCACGGTGCGAAGTTGACAGTGTGCGCACAGTGTGTGGCTCTTAGGCTAAAGATTACAGAAATACTTATCATGAGTTATTATTTGTGTTGGATGTCTCTATGAAATTGTGGTGTTTGTCTAGTACTATTTTAGGGCGCTCAAGTTGACAGTGTGGGGTTCCCTAGATGTGGAATGGGACTTTAAGGTGTGCTTTTATAGCCCTACGCAGTGGATTGGTGTTCGTTATCCAACGAGAGAATAATTCAGAGTAGCATAGTGAAGAGGAAATATTTATGTATTCAATTATATTATTATTGTCGAGAGTGTCCACTAGTGAAAGTATAATCGCTAGGCCTTATTTCCAAGCATTGAAACACCGTTTACTCTCATTTTGTCTCATGTTTGCTTGCTGCCATTTTTATTTCAGATTGAAATTACTACTTATAATCATCCATATCACTCGTATTTTAATATCTCTTCGCCGAACTAGTGCACCTATACATCTGACAAGTGTATTAGGTGTGTTGGGGACACAAGAGACTTCTTGTATCTTAATTGCAGGGTTGCTTGAGAGGATATCTTTGACTTCTACCTCCCTGAGTTCGATAAACCTTGGGTGATTCACTTAAGGGAAACTTGTTGCTGTTCTACAAACCTCTGCACTTGGAGGCCCAACACTGTCTACAAGAATAGAAGCGTGCGTAGACATCAGCTGTTCATCAAGGTACTGATATACCAACAGAAGCACTGGTGGAGAAATATTTGGGTTTGCCCACGGCTCTCGGCAGGTCTACGGATGAACAGTTCGAGCATATTGTAGCTTCCATTAAAAAGTTGGTGAATGGTTGGGCTCCTAAATTGTTGAACAGTGCGGGGCGGGAAGTTCTAATAAAATCTATATGCCAAGCCATTCCGACTTATTGGATGAGTTGCTTTAAACTCTCGAAGAAAATGTGTAAGAAAATCACATCTGTGATAGCACGATTTTGCCCACAACGGAGGTCACCTTAGTGGAGGAATTATTGGACCCGATAACCGGTGCCTGGAGGGAAGATAAATTGGAAGCTAATTTTGCGTCGGTTGACACAAGGGCCATACTGAGTATCCCTCTTGATGTCTAGACGATGATATGTGGGCTTGGCACTTAGAAAAACACGGCAACTTCTCTGTACGATCTTCCTACAGGGCTCTCCTTCAAGATTCGGAGGATCACAACGGCTCAAGGCCAACGGGTGGTGAAAATTCATACTGGAAGAAGTTGTGGAAGATGCCAGTACCTCCGTAAGTGAGAAACCTCTGGTGGAGGGTCATTCGATCGTTTATCCATGCAGATTCGTAATCAAGGCAAGACACATTGAGAAGCTACCCTTCTGCAAATCATGTGGACAGAACAAAACAATTAAACATGCGCTCTTTGAGTGCACGTGGGCAAATATTTTCTGGTAGGATATCAAGGGGGCTACCTCACTCAAACTGTCGGAGCTCCATCTGGAGTCTTGGGCTATTGATCTAATAGATAGTGACCGAGTGAACACGGAGGAGGCATCTATCATTTTATGTGGAGGATGGGCTGTGTGGTCCGAGAGGAATGCCCGTGATCATGATGGACATACTAGATCTGTTGCACAATCTGTTTAGTGGACAACCGATATAGCAGCGGACCTTTCAATTTCTGGTCAAGCACTTTCAGCTCGTAAACCGAGAACTCGTGTCTGATGGAAGCCACCGGCGGAGGGTACACTGCAAATCAATGTGGATGCGAGTTATCTATCTTTCTCAGGTGTTGGAGCTTCAGGTATGCTCATACATGATCATAATGGCAGGATGATTAGAGGCCAAGCCATATGGTACGGATAATGGAGGCAATTGCAGTCCGAGATGGAGTTAAGATTGCGTCGCCGGGTAGCTCCGCTAGGGTGGTAGTTGAAACTGACGCGAAGGAAGTGGTCACACTTTTAGAATAAACGGAACCAAGGTTGATCAGAAATCACATCGACCATCGAGGAGATAGAAGAGTTGAGCGGCAATCTGGAATCTTTCCAGCTTAATTTCATCGGCAGAGAGGCTAATGAAGGGGCACATCTATGTGCCAAGCAGGCATCAGAGACCAGAAGAAGATGTATCTGGATTAATTTTATTCCTAGGTTTTTATCCCTTTGCCTCCAGAATGATTGTAAGCCCGATGATGTAACAGCCCAAAGTTGAGAACCTAAAAACCTGTGTAATTTTTCCACTTTTGGTTCATTGCATCATGGCATCCTTGCATCAATGTGTACAAATTGGAACCTTTAACTTTTGGGTTAGGGAATTGTGGTGGTTTGGCACCACCTAAAAACCCAATGCCAAACTTGCTGTAACCAATCTCAAAACAATGAAGGCACTCAAACTTGCAAGACAAAATACCTCGACATTTTATATTTGTCAAGGAAGTTTCAAATGGTTCAAAAATAATACTTGGCACATGCTTTGAAATTTCCAAAGGAATATCAAATTGTATTTGAGAGAATAACATAACCAACCTTGCTAAACAAAAGTGGTCCAAACTATTTTATTTTGAGACACCAAAATTTGTGGAGATTCTACAGGCTAAGGGGAGCCTCCCCAAATTTTGTCATATTTTTCTAAAATGTTTAAGTGCCTCATTTAAATCAGGGAAATGCTGCTGGTTTTTTTAAAAAAAGAGAAAAGGACCTATCCGTGAGGGGGAAAGTATTTCCAGGGGGTTATCGGCAAAATGCCGTCGTCTCTCTCCTCTGCACTGGCGCCATGCCGCCGTGCCGCACGACGCCGCGCCGGGGGCCCCCTCCTCTCTGCCTCCACCTGCAAGGAGAAGAGCACCCCGAGCCTCACCTGCTCCACCTACCCTAGCCACTGTCGCTCACCTGCCCCTCGCTCCCCATTTTCTTCTCCCCACGAGCTCCACACCGCCGCGCCTTGTCCGAGCTCGCCGCCGCTGATTGAAGCTGCCCCGAGCAAATCGAAGACCGTAGAAAGCTTCGCCGCGTCGCCTTCTACTTCTCAGCCGGAGGAATCGACCCGGGGATCCTTGAATCGCCGGCGCCGCCAGTTTTTCTCCGACCACGGCCGCCGCGTCGCCGGTCGATTGCCGCCGTTCCCGTCCATCTCCGACCACGCCGAGCCAACCCACGAGTCCAGGGTGAGCACACGCACCTCCCTGTGCCCTCCTCGCGTTCGATCGGGAGCCGTAGTCGATCTTGCGCTGCAGCTCGCCGTAGAATCGCCGTCGCTTGAAATTTTATCGTATACAAATCCATTTCTCTCCTGCGCTCGGAATAGGTTCGGATTACGTCCGGAATTCCGGATGGCCGGAAAATTCCGGCTATCTACTTACCTCATTCGACAGGATCCAGTAGCGATTCGCGTTTCCCGGATTGAACTCAGAACCAGTTCGGATTATTCCGAGTGGTTCGGAATTCCGGATGAATTACGAAATTGTCCAGTACCCAAAAATTCTACTGTTTCAATTACTTTTCTTCCTAAATTGGATAACTAATTGTACTTTGTGGATATAACTTATACCCAGGGCATATTTAAAAGAGGGAATTTTAAATGTAATAACTTTTTAGCGGTGCATCCGAAAAATGTGTGTGATATACCAAAATGTCTAGAAAAATGTGAACTACTTATTAGAATAAATAGCATGCATAATTGATCACCATTGGAGGACTACCCTCTTAGAGGCAATGAGAAACATTAAGTTAAATATGGGGTGTTCTCCTATCTTGTTGAAGTAATTTATTCCCGCACCCCATTTAAATTGATAGATGGAATCAAAAGAATTCCGGCACCTTAAAAAGTCATGCCATCATGTGTTTGCGCATTGCACCGGTGTTATCCGTGGTTTTGATTGTTCCTCTCCGGCATTGTTTGTGCATCGGTAGATCAAGGAGTGGAAGTGCCCCCACCGTATCGCGACGATCCGTACTACCAGCACGTTGAGCCAGGCAAGCGTAATCCCCCTCTGAGCATGTCTTATCCTATATTTCCGCAAATATTTTCTCCACTATAATATTGCATGCGGTTCCAAATGTCAATTTTATTGGATTAGAGTATCCTATAGTTGCATTAAGTTTCCGATGCCAATACCTGTTTCCCTCCTATTATCCATAGGTTTGTATTGTTGGCCTGAGATACCTAACTATGCAATGTTGATGCTTAGCCATGCTTAGTTAAGTGTTTATTTGTCCGATGGATACCTCATGTTGGAAACAGGTGATGAAATGTTCGGTTGATGCTGGAGAAATTGTGGAGACAGGTAATGAAATGCTTAAAGGTGGGGATGAGAGGCCACGTTGGTATGGTGGTGATTTGTCTCACTCTCGCCGCCTAGGTGCGAGTTCTTTACCTCTTAAACCAAGAATGATCGCGCTTCCATTCGGTGGGGTATATGGAGCCCCCATCGACCGACTACCTTGTGAAGGGCTAGCCGAGGGTCCTCTAGTTCGGGCTTCCATTTGCACGTGCGTTGGGATGGTGGCCAAGACAGAGATGAGGATGGTGGTGTCAGGAAAATAAGTGGCCGCGGGGCAGGGTGTTGGAGGCACTGAACCTGTCCTACCGCCACTGATGATCCTGGGTTAGTCTCGAGCAAGGTAAAGGTTGTAACCGTTCCCACTCTGCCGGCTTTCCCCGGAAGAGAGCTAAGCGTAGGCAATGAGCCGGGCGGTACCGAAGGTAAACACAGTGCACCCCTGCAGGGTTAAATCTTTTCGAAAAGCCGTGTCCACGGTTACGGACAACTTGGGAAAGGACGATAAGACCATAGAATAACTTGAACGAAATGATTAAAAACTGAGTACTAAAGGTACTACTCAAGAATGCAAGGTTAACTTCCTCGAGGGTGATTCGGGGAGGTGCCTTGTAGAACAGGTACAGTGACGACAGTGGTTGGTGATGAGAAAAGTGATCAAAGGAAAAGAGTTACTTCTTACCCCTTTTTGAAAATGTTCTGATAGTCGATGCCATGGAGTTATGTTTTCATAAATAAAATCAGCTTTATGCAAAACAGCCATAAAACTTTGAAAGCCTCATCGAGCTAAAACTCTATATATATCTTGCGAGTTCGTCGAACTCAACATCGTTTGTTTTGTTTCAGAGGAGGACTTCACCGACCTCGAAGGTGGGTTCTTTGTGGACGTCGACGAGTAGTCTGGGGTTCCCAGGTGGCAGCTTGGGACATCCCGGAACAGCTGGCGCTGCAATGTTTATCTGTAGGCCTCTTAGGCCATAATTTGGATCTTGTTGTTTAGAACAACTTAATTCGCTTCCGCATGATGTACTGTTGGGTCTGTGACCTCTGGTTGTAATTTGCTATCTTTCTCTATTATAAGAGTTGAACTATAATGCTTTGTGTCGTAGAGTCTGTGATGTGCCAGTTGTTCCACAAGTCTTGATCACTCTATTATGCTTTGATAGTTGTGCCTGTGTTAAGACATCAATCGGGGTGTTGCGTTGCCGATGATCCATTCCGAGCAACGCCTGCCAAAGATTTTGGCCGGGGATTGGTAAACCCGTAACCTTCGGTTGTATCGCTTAACCGGTGACACACAGCATCACGGTATAGCAGTCGGGTCGGGGCGCCACAGATGATTAATGATTGAAAATAGTTGTTTTGCAAAAAAAAAAAGTGGAGATTCTCTAACATGACTTATAAAAGTGAACGAATGGAGTAATATTAATACTTCAGACTATTGTAATCTCTGCATCTTTTCTTAGAGATTCGTCCTGCAACAAATATTTTTCGTGCTCCGCCACTGCAGCTAGGTACTTACACACTGACAGGTGGACATAACTTACACACACGCTGGTGCCTCCGTTCTTCTCCTTTGCCCGAAGGCGCACTTCAGGTTTACGTCTTGCATACTGTCACGGCTGGTAGCAGGTGCGACAAGAGAGTAAGGATTTAGTTCTGATTAAGCCAACGGTACGGCTAAACAGGAAGAAAAGCCAACCAAATCTGGCGCGCAAACCAACCTCCTCCACACCACAGACGCGGAGCTCCGGATAAAACTCCTCATCATCCTCGATCCTTTTCCTAGCTAAACCCCGCCATTCCCCACTGCTGCTCCCGCTCGCATGGAGGTCCCCGCCTCCTCTATGCCCCAAGCGCTCAGCCTCGTCGCCTCCTCCCCCGCCTCCTCTCTCTCCACCCTTCCGCCCGCCGGCACGGCCGTGGAGGGTTCCTGCTGCGGCCGCCGCCTCGCCGGAGGCTTGAGTTGGGGTACCGTGCCCGCCGCCGGCTGGGATGCTCTCTCAGCGGCTCGTCGGCCGCTGCGGTGGACGTGCTGGGTGGCTCCGTGGTCGCCGCGGCCGCTCTCCTCGCCGCCTTGCAGCTGGTTTGGCTCAGGTGGCGCGAAGCAAGGCATAGGGAATTTCAGGTAAGTTACTATGTCTTGATTGAAAACTTAGGAATAGCAGAGTCGTTGGTAACCTTTACAGTTGACAATGACATGTGATTTATTATGTCTGGCGGTTGTTTTCTAACTTGCAGTCATCTTCAAATTTTTTGGCAGGTTTTACATACACAGGACAAAAGCATTGTAAATAAGGCCCTTGGAACAACAACCCAATCGGAAATTTCCTGTGCGTATACTGTAGATACTGTAGATAAGGCAACAGAGGCTGTTTCTGTTATTACTCCAGGGACAATGTTACACAAATTAGTTGATGTATCTGGACCAGAAGAAGTTAGCTGCTCACCGTCAGAAGAAACAACAAGTTCAACTGAAAACGTTATGAACGTTCTTGCGACCCCACATTTCATTCCACAAGGACAACATAAAAGCAAGTATATCTCTAACAGAATTGGCTGGCAAGGTGGACTCTCGTATCAATTTTTATCCCTTTCAGAGCGACAAAAACATGCTCCAAAGGACAAAGGTCCTAGTGAAAGCCAAACAGACAGCGAGGAAGCACATTTACTTCGATGCAATCAGAGTAACAATGAGGAAAATATTGATTTCACATCTCTTTCATCCTTCAGAAGAACAATGGAATGCCCTCTCAGCTTTGTTCCCCAGGCCAGCATTGGAAATCTGTACAGACCAAGAAAAGCTTTTGAGTTTGCAGATTCATATGTAGGGGGCTCTCATTTGACACCAGGTTTAACGTTGGAATTTATGTACTCTTATTTGTATTTCTGCTGGTATAGTTTACTTAATATTTCATATCATCCCTTGCATGATTTCTTCCCTTTCCTTAGAAGCATATACTCTTATACAGGGAAATTTGTTCCAGTTGCATGCTTAAGGGAAGGTCCTGCAAGTAAACATCAGAAAGCAGTGAAAGACCATGATGATGCCAAAACTATTGGCTGGAATATTTCCGATTTACTGAGCAAGGAGAATCTGGATAACATTATTCCGGCAAAGACACTTGGATTAAATGGCACAGTGGATACATCAGATTACATGAGGAGATACAAGAGTTCGTTAATGAATGGAAGGTGTAGTATTTAATGGAGTAGAAAATTACAACATATTTTTCCAGAACAGTCTTTAAGTTACTCTATTTAATATTCATTGCAAATGTAATCTTTGTATCTATTGAATTTTTTAGTTGATACATCTATTTGGTATTGTCAGGTTAAAGGACTGTGTGGATTTGTTGGAAAGCATGGAGCAGAAGGGATTGCTTGACATGAAGAAGGTGATTAATTACCTGTTATAATTTAGCTTTTGTAGTGTCTTCCTCAAATTTTTCATTTACATCTATTTTTAGATCCACCATGCCAGCTTTTGGAGCGCCTGTAAGAAGCAACGGGCTGTTATGGAAGCTATTTGCTTCTGCAGATTAATTGAGAATCCGAAAATGAGCACTTTCAATATGCTTTTATCCGTTTGTGCCAATTCGCAAGATTTTGAAGGTAACTGCTCTAGCTTGAAATTTAGCTTTTCTCGTCGTATGTGCTCGAGTTGAAGATGATAATTGAGTATGAAGAAGTGGTTTTATCTTTACAGGGGCCCTCCAAGTTATGTTGCTCCTGAAGGAGGCTGGGCTAAAACCTGATTGTAAACTTTACACCACACTGATATCAACTTGTGCAAAGTGTGGAAAAGTTGATGCCATGTTTGAGGTAACCAGATAACAAATTCACACGTAGAAGTTCCATTTAAAACTTGATGGCATATTGTACCTCATGTTATATCCCTTATGCTGTACTTTTATTTTAGGTCTTCCACGAGATGGTCAGTGCTGGAATAGAACCAAATGTTAACACATACGGTGCGCTAATTGATGGCTGTGCTAAAGCTGGACAAGTGGCAAAAGCATTTGGTGCCTATGGGATCATGAGTTCAAAGGTGAATTGTTCTGTCTGATGAATTCTTATGTTAGATATGTGTTTCCTTTCACTTTTTCTGTAAATGTTCCTGAAGTAATTGTTCAAATTAAAAAGCCTCTGCGAGTATTTTTCCTGCTTTATGAACTTACTGGGTCATACTTGCAGTAGAAGGTTAAGCCAGATCGAGTTGTCTTCAATGCTCTGATCAGTGCATGCGGTGAATCTGGAGCTGTTGCTCGAGCTTTTGATGTTTTATCAGAAATGACAGCAGAATCCTCAGAATCGAAAGGATGCAAGCCAATTCTTCCTGATCATGTCACTGTTGGAGCACTCATGAAGACATGCATTCAGGCTGGCCAGGTGGTTTTTTTTCGGACTAAAATCTTTTTCGAAATGCAAAGCAGAAAATATGGTTCCAGTACTGAAATCAAGTTGTGTGAATCATTTTGTTTGTCTAGGCTGACCGAGCTCGTGAGGTTTACAAAATGCTTCAGGAGTACAGTATAAAAGGCACCCCAGAAGTTTACACAATTGCATTGAGAAGCTGTAGCTTGACTGGTGATTTAGGGTTTGCATTGAAGATCTATGAAGATATGAACAAGATCGGAGTTCAACCCGATGAGGTGTTATTTCTTAGTGAAAACATTAAGGGATATGTAATGTTCTCCCTCCTACAGCTTATTTGACTTTTCTCTCTGCTTAATGCCATCAACTACAGATGTTTCTGAGTGCTCTAGTTGATGTAGCTGGCCACGCTAGGAGGGCTGATGCTGCTTTCGAAATAATCAAAGATGTCAGAGCAAAGGGATTTCATGTTGGAATCATGGCATACAGTTCATGTATGGGCGCTTGCTGCAATGTAAGTTCCGTGGTGAATTGTTTGTTGAAAAATCACCCAAAGGATTTAATTTTGGACCAAACGAGGGAGCGTGCCGCATATTTGCTTTGCCATTCGGCGCTCCCTCTTAATGCCATCGACAAGCATGCATGCATGATGCAAATATCACATTAGTCCTCTCCTATTCCCATCCCTCCTCTCTGTCATACAAATGATGACGTCATCCGAGGTTCTCCACAGTTTGAACTTTAAAAAATGTATGTCTCATACCGTATATCTGATTGACGTTCTGTTTTCACCTTTGCCTTAGTTGCGAAAAGATTTTTGAAATTAGATCCAACATTGGCATCTTGCATAATTTTTGCTTTTCGTTGGTTATTTGATTGTTACAAATTACTTGCCAGATTATACACTACTTAGTTGCCAGATTATAATAACTTGGTTGCCAGGTCCGGTTTTCGTCATTCTACATCAATACAAGGCTCTATTATACTACTTTTTGTGCAATGATACCAACTTTTAGTTGTTGTTGAACACTTGAATACCCACTATATAGCTCTGCATAACATTGCAATATATAAAAAGATGTAACAAATTAGTTGACACTTATGCATATTATCGTGGTATTTGCCCTTTCTTAACTTGGCAACCATAGTATATAAATCTGGCAGCTGATGTGTTGAAAAATTCCACCGAAACACAGAAACATGAGATCTAGTTTCGAAGCCCTCGTCGAGACGAACACAGCGGTGAAGACGGTTCGCAGATTTGTTTTAATGGTTTAGAAGATAGATAATTTCACATTCGGATTTAGCAGTTAATACTATGGGGTGGCAGATTCCTGCATACATGCACGAGATCTCCCACACCGTAATACTAAGTACCCGAATTAGATTAGCCGTTTAATCTTGACTTGTTTGTCTACACTCTACAATAGTCCAAGATGTTGTACATGATTACTTAACTCTATATTTTTCTTGCATTCGTGTACTTTTGATTTGATCCATTATATTATCAGATTTTTTTCCGCTCAACGTGATTTTATTGCAACTGTATCAGGCCAAGGACTGGAAAAAGGCGCTGCAGCTATTTGAGGAGATTAAGGCGATCAAATTAATTCCAACAGTTCCGATGATGAATGCTTTGATCACTTCCCTTTGTATGTGTACTCAGGGAAACACAAAATATTTGTTCATTTGCTACCTATTATTTTCTTACAGAGAAAATCGCACCACATGACCCTATACTTGTAGAAGCTTGCTACCTATGTCACTAAACTTGAATGCGTTGTTGGTAGGGTCTCAAATATGTCAACTGTCACGGGTGTTGAGGTGTATAAGTGAATTGTCTGGCCCTTTCCATCAGATCGGTCTTTTGGAATAGTGGTCAGCGCATGAAGCTTGACATGGTATCAGAGCCAAGGTCTCGAGTTCGAGTCCTGGTTTGCGCAATTTGTTCTAAAATTGTTGCTGCCCCCTCTTTGTCCACGTATAGGCCTCTTGAGCCATACCTCTGAGACTAGCGCGCCGTCGCTCTCTTCCGGTTGCATGTGTTGGCCTCTCCCTTCCCGAGTCACACGTGAGAGGGGGTGTTGAGGTGTATAAGTGAATTGTCTAGCCCTTTCCATCAGATCGGTCTTTTGGAATAGTGGTCAGCGCATGAAGCTTGACAACGGGGACTCTTATTTTTGTGGAGTATCTAAACTGTTACATGTCAATTCTGTCAAGCTCTACGTCATAGTTTTAGCTAAATCACAGTCTTAAAAGATTCAATTTGCATGTTTAAGGATCCAAGTGGCACTTCACAATGAATTACAGACCTGTTAAGTTAATTTTCAAATTAGAGAACCTAATGTATTATACTAGAAATATAGAACACTAATGCAATTCCTTATACTTGAAACACACAAATTAGTGGAACAATTTTTTCATGCTTTAATTAATTACATGTTGAAATTGAAGGTGATGGCGATCAAGTCATAAAGTCTGCCGAGGTCCTTAATGAGATAAAGGAATTTGGTGTCCGTCCAAATGAGATAACCTATTCTGTCTTATGTGTGGCTTGCGAAAGGTAATCTAATCTGATCTAGCAAAACCGGAACGCTTCAAACTAATCTCATGATATTCTTCAGATACTAACAGTTGACCTGTAGAAATGGTGAAGCACAACTAGGTCTTGATCTATTCGAACAATTAAAAGGAGATGGTATTGGCCTCAATCCCACCATTGTTGGTTGTCTTACTGGTAAGATTTCTTGGTCTGTGCTGCATGGAAAATCTGGAGTTTTATTTTTTGCTGAACTTGCATGTTTTTCCTTTTTCTTATGTCTACTGCTGCCGGCAGTTATTGTATATTTGTGTAGTGTTTTTCTTTTGGCCTCAGTCGGTCCTAATGAAATGTCTTCTTCTGCAGGTTTATGTCTACAAATGTTTTCCAATGATCTTTCACTTGGCAATGTCATTGTCGGATTTAACCAAGGGAAGCCACACATTGACAATAAATGGTACACTCCTTTCTGCACTCAATAGATCCAAATAAATATGTATGCCGAGCTTCTTGTTAATAGATCAAAATGTCTGATTACCACTTAAGCTAAATTAGCATATAAGGAGGATAAACTATTTGGAAGTATTTATATTACTACATGTAACACTTTTTTTTTCAAAAAGATTACAGAAAGCACTGACATAGAATTACTTAGTGACTAGACCTCTTAGGGACGCATTAAGGGAACACCGGCTGTAAGGACAGAAACTGCACCAAATCAATCTTACAATCTTTTGGTCCGTTTGGGATTTTTCTATAAAGATAATCTATTAATAGAAAAAACATAATAATTATACTGGGCACCAGCATGATATCAAATGCTAGTCAAGATATCTTGAATGCATACAGCCAAATTATAAAAAAAATGCGACCAACGGACAGCTGCAGAAATTAGCATCAACCACCAATGATGGCAACCCGAGGGAACAGGAGAGTACTCCAGCAACGATGCCTGAACGACCCACAGCCACAAATCGCTGGATTCAACCATAACAGGAGGGCGATCTATTGCTCAAATCCAGATCTGGTTGGGAAAGAAGTGAGGCAGCTGGGTTCGTATATGGATTCTCATTAGACTATGAAATTGAGTTCTTATTGGATTTTAAAAAATAACTCATATACTTGCATTATATGTATAATCAGTCCTGTAGTTTTCTTTGTCAGAAGCTTATAATTGCTGATCTTCTTGTAGGACCTCCTCAGCAATTATGGTATTCCGTCATGCAATCACCACCGGTCTGTTACCCTCAAGTGATGTTTTATCTCAAGTGCTGGGATGTTTGAGGTTTCCTCATGACAGTTCATTGAAAAATACTTTCATTGATAATATGGGAATAAGTTGTGATATGCCACATCACCCCAATACAAATTCACTGTTGGAAGGATTCGGTGAATATGATATTCGTGCTTTTTCAATACTGGAGGTAGAGATGCTATCTTTTAACTAAACCATGGTTCAATTTCAATATTATGTAGGTATTAATGCAGCATTTCTTCTTGTCACAGGAAGCTTCTTTGTTAGGAGCGGTTGCAAGTACTTCCACAAAACATAGTCAAATTGTCATCGATGCAAGAAATTCAAAGATCTACACAGCCGAGGTTTGCTTTGCTTATCGCCACTTTTATATTTTTACAAACTAAAATGTGAGTTCACCTCACCATTGTGCTCTACTATATCACCATTTTTTCAGTTATACCAGTTCCGTGTTTGCTATCATGAACTTGGTATATTGCACACTTTCCTACTTCCAACAAGACTAGAACACTTATTAGCATTTGGTATACTAATGCATGATGTCTTCCCCGTTATTCATGTTGAACCCTACCGCTGCCCTCTCCATGCGATGCACATCTTGACATTAGATTTGATATTTTTATAGCATCAATGCATCATGATGTTTTAGATATGAGATGACCATTTGATTCACTTGTAGATATTGAGCCTTGTAGTTACAACATAGACGACCTTTCGAACTATGTAGCACTTTCCTGTCATTCGTTTTGGTTATGCAAGTAAAGATTTTAGGAGGTGAATAAACAAATTTCTACATTTGATATACTTATGCAAACTTGTTGCTTGTTGGTTCCTATTTATACTGATGAAATGGAGATGGACTTAAAAGTTCATTTCCATCCAAGCAACTTTGTCGTGTTTACGATGCACAGTTTTTCTTAATGCAACTACAGACCAAACGTAGATGGATGATAACCAGGAATATATATACATGTATAGATTACATAATTAATACCGTCATACTTATACTTCACTTTTTTCAGGTTTCTCTTCTAACAACATTGAAGTCAATGAAGCATCGACTAGCTGCTGGTGAATATTATCTTATGCGTGAAATATTTACTTTGCTTACAGTAAATTTGTTGTAGAACTGATTGAAGATTAATAAATATATATTATATTTCTAATAATTTCCTTGTTAAACTGGGCAAATCAGATATGTAGAATCTGAAACTGTTTCCACAACATTATTGCTAAGCTAAGAAAGTTTATTCTGACATAGTCCCAACTTATGCCAACTTTTTGCCGGGTTCCAGTTGTTCTGGCTTAGATCATTTCGCTGAATCAATTCTTTCCATGGATAAACTTGTGTCAATCACCAGGTTCTAGGAGGAATCTCCAAGTACCAACCAAATAATAGTGTGATTTCCATGTGTAAATATAAGAAAACTTAGAAAATTATTGTATAAGTCACATCTTATTCCTTTAGTTCTAATTATAATTATATTTTATACCATGCAGGTGCAAGGTTACCGAATGTTACAATTCTATTACCCACAGAAAAGAAACAAGTTGATCTTGATGAAAGAGAGAAAACACTTAAACTTGCTGGAAGGTGAAGATCACATTTATTTTTCTGAACACTTGTCCATATAGATATATAGTATCCAGAAATTTTCATTTAATAATATGGAAGTTAGGATGAGCTGTGACGAGTACATTTTCTTAATCCACCGAGTCAAATACAAATTCTCTTTTATGCCTTAAATTATCCAATAAATCTAAAGAGACTGATTTGGATTGTTATATACAGAGTTGGTCAAGCAGTCGGCTCCCTGCTGAGGAGATTAGGAATTAAATATCAAGGCGAGGAGTCCCACGGGAGGATGAGGATCAACGGCCTCACACTAAGAAGGTGGTTTAATCCGAAATTCACAAGCACACCCTCCACAGGAGCCCCAGCTGAGTTGCTTCCACTACCCTCGCGGTTAGCGAAAGGGATTTCTGATCAGCAGCGCGATATCAGAAGCCTTTCTCTATAGTATACAGGTTTTACCTTTTTCGCGGCCCATTTTTTGCATACCAAGAAGGCAGTTACTGTATAGCATCAGCAGATCTCAGATACTAGTTGGACAAAAGAGTTAGGTTGTCACGATATGGGGAAACATTGTTAGACGGAAAGAAACAACCAAGACAGCGGACGGTTTTGTGCAGCATGTTTACCCATATGGATTGCAGGGTCTAGAATATGAAGCTTCTTTTTCTTCTACATACCCTCAGGCTGTCTGGCATATCTCAAAGTTGATACCTTTAATTTTGCATCATAGTCGCATATACAAGTTTGCGAGATGTTTCCACTAATACCTAATGGTATTACTGTGTCTAATTTTTTTCTACTTGTCAAATTGTTGTAAATTGGACATTTTTGTCATGCAAGTTCAGGCTCCGTTTGGTAGCAAAGTATTTTAGAAATACCACGGTTTTGTAAGAAAACTATGGTTTTAAATACTTTGAGGTGCTTGGCTTCAAATAATACTGTGATTTTATAGACCCTGGTATTACTTAAATTGTACTCCCTTCATTTTTTAATATAAGATGTTTTAGGTCTTGTATTTGTTGTCTACATGCACACTAAAATGAGTGAACATGCACACTAAAATGTGTCTACATACATTTGTATACATGTGCATGTGGACAAATGGTAAAACATCTTATATTAAAAAACGGAGGGTGTAGTACTTTTGCAGTATTAAAAAAAGAGGTCCTAGCCCTTTTTTTTCAAAACAGAGAAACATAAAAAGTGGTGCAGTCGTCCCCCTTTGTTCTCACTTCAACCACGGCTATTGCGGGCTTGCGTCACAATCTAGGTGATGCAGATCATCCAACACATAATACGCTCGATCCATAACAAGTGTTGCAGTTTCAAAACCACGACACTTATTTTGAATCGGAGGGAGTACTAGAAAACATCCCAGCGATGACTTGGTTCCGATGCTACAGATTATTTCCTGTCCTCTGTGATTGTAGATACAAATTACAGAGAGGTATTTTTTATGCTTACTAATGGCAGCACGTGAACCCTTCGTAAGTTTATATGTGTCTTTCAACAATGCTTATCACAAAGTTATGGCCACATCTTCCATCATTCAAGAATAAAGTTTTGGCTAAAATATCGTTCACCCAAGTAGCATGTGTTCGCAATAGTGCAAAAAAAGAAACTGAAGTTTCCACAAACTGTGGTATTTAGTGGCAATATCACGTGTCACTAAAATGTGGTGGTCAATGTGGCAAATAATAAAGGATTTCAGAAAAGTGTGGCAAATCATAAAATATTCCCGTTTAGACGCAGTCATGGAGGAACACAAAAGCAAAGGAGAGAACTAGGCGTCCCCCGGGTGATCTGGGGGAAAGATCACCCGGATCCCCCTGCCAACACGTGTCCTCCTCTCTTAACCAAAATCCCACCAAATCCCGCTTTTGCTACACTGAAGCAAATAATCACCCGATTTTGCTCCAATGTAGCAAAAAACGGTTCGCCCAGAAAACAGAAAAGAAAAGACCGATTTCGCCGGAGACCTCACCGGACTCGTCGGACCTCACCGGAGACCTCGCCGGAGATCCCGTAGCAAAAAAAATGTGCTATTGTAGCAAAATCTTTTCGGTCCGGAAAATAGTCCCCCAGAGCCCGTTTTTGCTACGGTAGCAAAAAAAAGTCTCATTTTTTGCTACATGTAGCAAAAACTTTTCGGTCCGGAATTTTTGCATCATAAGTCTCATCGGAGAACCTCGCCGGAATTTTTTGTTTTTTACGATGCTGCAATATAATATATTTTTTGCTATTATTGTTATCTGGTTTTGCTACATTAGATCAAAAAATTTGCTACTATATCTCCGGCGAGGTCTCCGGCGAGAGTCTCCGGCGATGTCTCCGGCGAAGTTGATTTTGCTGCAGTAGAATTTTTTTGTTGCTACAATAGCATAAAATTTTTGCTACCACGTCTCCGGCGAGGTCTCAGGTGAGGTCTCCGGCGAGGCCACATTTTTTCTTTTATGTTCTGTGTACGAACTGTTTTTTGCTACAATGCAGCAAAAGCGGGACGTTTTGTAGCAAAACCGGGAGTTTTCGCAGCAAAAGCGGGATTAGCCCTTTTTTAGTGGACAGGTGTCAGGCTGCCGACCCGGGGGATCGGAGGGAAAGATCCCCGGGGGACTACTATACTTTCCCAAAAGCAAAAGCCCAAACGAGTACGAAAGCCCAAAACCCTAGCTCCGCCTACGCCGCATCCCCGTGTTCCAAATCCACCAGCCATGGTGCTCGGCCTCCACCCCTTCGCCGACATCGCCGCCGACGGCACCCCTCGCCTCGACGCCGGCAATGGAGAGGAGCTCCTCCGCGTGCAGCGTGCTGCCGCGCTCGCCCTCGGCTGCCGTGCCCCAGACCCAGAGCCCTCCGGGACCGTCTTCATCACCACCAGGTAGTAGCATCTCGTTTCGCCACACTCATGGATGTGGCTGCGGCCGGGCGTTTCTGACATGGGGATGCTTTGACGCTAGGAGGGTGATCTGGGTTAGCGACACAGAGAGGACCAAGGGCTACGCGGTGGACTTCGTCGCCGTCTCGCTCCATGCGGTGTCGCGCGATCCAGAGGCGTACCCCTCCCCGTGCATCTACACGCAGGTGATTTCCTACATTTGGATAACTCGAAATTAACATTGGACATTGGACATCTATGGCTGATCAGCTGGTTGGGTAGTGACTGATTCGAGACTAAGTTGTGACAGATCAAAGTGATTGGACTGAGGATAAATGTTCTTTAAGCTGCTGATTTACTGTTGAGGTTTGGTAGTGAATCTAATATATTAATGCTATCTCGGATAATTATCGTCATTCCTTTTGGTTTGGACTGCTCACATAGAATGAAATTGTAGATGGTCAAAAGTTTTTTCTTTTGCAATAAGGCACCACTTATTATTGTTTTGTTGAATAAATCAGGTAAGCTCCTCTTTTGCAAAGAAGTTGTAGTCTTTTGTAGACTTGTTGTTAGAACTTTCTAGACTTGGTAATGCTTGGAGTGATTAATATCTTAAGTGAGATTTCTGTCTGGAGTTTGACGTGGTCAACTGGGCACATTTTTGCATGTTTATTATTTGTTGATTTCAGTTGCGAGTAGGCTTTGCAAGGGAAACTGGTCTTGTATGTTTTTTAAGCTTACTTCTAAAGTAGCATGGCTTGCTTCTTTGGCATCTAAGGGCCTATTTGGTTCAAAGGATTTTCCAAACGCATGAATAGCTTGTGATGACATGGTGAATCCTACAGGAACTCGTAATACATGCTGTTTGGTCCTGTTGCAGGAAAAACACAGCAATTTTTCTAAAGGATTCTGTGTTTGCCATAGTTGTCATAGGAACAAAGGAAATTTACGATGAGGTTGGACCGAAAGGATATTTTCCTATGGAATTTCATGCAAATTAGACCATAGGAAAAATTCCTATGGTTCTGAATCCTACAAACCAATCAAGCTCTATTGGAAAAAAATTCTAAGGAATTGAATCCTCCAAAAATCCTATGAGATTCCTTTGAACCAAACAAACCCTAATTTAGTTAACATGATTGTACGTGTGAGTGACCTTTTTAGTCCTTTGCAAAAGAATAATCCATCATCGTTGATTACATCTTATGATTCTATTTTTCTTTGATAGTCTTATCATATTTCGGTTTGTATGCATCACATAGAAGCAAATACTACACTGATATATCATTCATACATATTCTATTTGAGGGCAAACATTTATGTAACTTCATTCAGGGAATGTGATTGCCCGAAGTGTTGATATGGTTGTAGATCAAGGGTGTGGATTGATGCATGCAACCGCATACTTTTATTTGCCAAGAAATTTGTAGTGTTAAGTGAACTTTGCATGCTTTTGGTTGCAACAACTTCGCCAAGATTCCATTTTGGTTGATTTTCTATTCTATTTTTGTGGCATTTTGTTTTGAAAAACTCATGAACTTCTATCTCTTATACAAGTTGTTTTGGCTTGATTTTTTCATACGTAACTCATCCGATCTGGATATTCTGATTGATTGCAACTTGCAAGTCCACTGCATGTGCACATCTGTAGGCTTCTCATATTTCGGAAATATTAATGCATAATACTCTTGTACTGTTCGATTCCAACATTTGATATTCCCTTCCACTTATTTCTGAAGATCGAGACAGAAGTTGGCTCTGATGAGGAGTCTGACGAATCAGATTCTGAAGCAAATGGGGCAGTAGATCTCTCAAAAGTCACTGAGATGCGCATCATTCCATCAGATCCAGATCAATGTATCCTTTTCGGCAAATTGTCTGATCCATATCTTTTTTTTTTCTGTTACATGCATTTCATCTCTAATTCTCCTATACTCTAGCAAAAGATTATCCTTTCGAGAGTTGTGTTAAATGAGCTGAGCTATTTGACTATCTATTTTATATTTGGCCCAAAGTGAATGTATCCTCATTAGTAATGACCAATAACCAATGATTGTGTTTGATTTTCTTAAAGGGTGGGCCTTTATGGTTAATCTTGTTATAAAAATATTATGCCTTTGTTACTAGATATAATGCGGTATGGGAACATGTTTAAGTTTTGTACTTCTAAAGTTTAACATTCCA
Organism: Poa pratensis; assembly: GCA_947311845.1. Lineage (NCBI taxonomy): Eukaryota > Viridiplantae > Streptophyta > Magnoliopsida > Poales > Poaceae > Poa > Poa pratensis. Next base: position 79,222,645 of record CAMZMU010000042.1, on the reverse strand, counting down.
TGTAATCATTTATATGTCTTAGATACACAATTTGGATGTATGGCGACCTACTTGAACCAACCTGACAAGTCTTAGTGTGCGATTTACCTCTTTATTGAAAGCGTGTTGTTTCACAAAATGATATCCTAATGGGAAATGTTTTCATAGTTTCCCAGTGAATTGTAATTCTGTGAAATTTACTCTTGCTTCTCCGGATCAATTGCTGATCTAGCTCCAACATCAAATATGAGGGAGGGGCTAAATGTTCTTAATTCACTCCAGGACCAAGTAAAAGACTTTGTTCATGAAGTTTGAGAATAGCGGAGTAGCCATGCGATTGGGTTTAGAACACCTTGTCATGCTGTTGCTATTCGATTCAGTGTTATCTATTCCAGCTAGATTGTGGAAATTAGTATGATTATCATGTCATATATTTATTAGTATTTCTTACTCAGCAAGATGCCTATATATCAACAAATGTGTATCTGATATCTTTGGAAACATGTGTTATCTATTTATCTTGGACCCTTGACCGACTTTTTAGTGGATGAACTCTTCGAAGCATTCTCCCACTCTGCTGAGTTGAACCCAGACCCAAATGCTGGTAACTTTTTTTACCTTTCACAATCTCTGTTTTTTTTTGTCATAATATTTCAGTCAAAAGTATTAAATGATAAGTTCGGCCGCACATATCCCACACACCTATATTTGAATGACTTATGGAGTAGTTAGTTTATTCTTCGCAAATAAATGCTTAATGCATTTTTGCAAATTCCAGAGAGCGATGAAGGGAATGGCTGGGTTCATGGTGATGGAGGTGATGACGATATGTCCGATGGTAAACTATCTTCATTTGCATTTGTGTTGCGAACTTGCATTTTCTGGAAAAAAAATTAGCATACTATTGATATGTTCTCACATACAGGAAGTGACATTGAGGAGTTTTCAGATGTCATTCCAATAGGAAAAATTGATGAACATGATATTACTCGCAGTGTAGTCGAGGTATGCACTGGGTTTATTAAATTGGTACACTTCCATTTTGCTTATTCATGATGAATGGGAATATAAAATGTGAAAAGGTGAAAGAAAACACTTCTTATAAAGCCTAGTTGCAACCTTCTTTCTTCGTGCAGGATGCAGCTTTGTGGCTCCATTTTAGTTTTATATCTTCTCATCTTTCTTATATTTTGTATGCTGTGTCATTTATTAAACTGTTCCTTTACGTGTTTCACTGACTTATCTTTAGCACAACAACACCAGGATGTGTGCCGAGAGGGATAGTGCGGGAGAACAATTTGGCAACAAAATGTACAAAGTTGGCTATGGCGGGATTGATCAATTATAAATACTAGCTTAACACCCGTACATTGCATGCGACCTGTCCTTGACGAGAAATGCGTCTAGGACTGGAACAAGGGCGGGGACAACAGCTGTCACACCGACGAGTTAACAGTTGAGATGTCTCAACCAAAAACCAATACATCAGAAATGCACAAACGCCGCCCGGAGGCCGTGCGCTAGCTGATCTGATGGCTCCACCCAGGCGATTGGAGCCTACACCTTACAACAACACAACGGTTTTCGGAGTCGCTGCTCTGGTCCCATGCCGGCCTTGATGCGCAAGAAACAACACACACGCCCACTCGGAAGCCATGAACCGGGCTGATGAGTATTCCACTCAAGTGACACGAGCTGACTCCCTACACAAGACGACCGGTTTCCGGAGCTGTATGCCCCTCTGACATCCACACCGGCCTTGAGGCCGCGCATGAGTTGAGCCGATGACTTTGTCACCCAAGCAACCAAAGCCTATACCCTGCCATACCGCCGCTCCAACTTCTCTTAGCACACTATCCTCACCTAACTAGGTCATCGCCTCCCAAGGCGAGCCTCCAAGAAAGAAGCGACAAGGATGTTGTCGTTGCCTACTCCGGCAGAAATCGGGAACAGGAGCTTTCGCCTAGAACAAAAACAACAAAGCCTTTCATTCCCAAGTAAGTTGTGGTAGGCTAGAGTTCAAACCCATAAGATCTCGAAACCAAGTCGTGGTTCGGCACGTGGATAGCTACTTCCACGCACCCCTGTCCATCGCTAGTTCTTTGGTGATATTTTAATACTTCAGATCTCTCTTAACAGACTCCTCCCATGTCATGTTTGGTCTACCATGACCCTCTTAACATTCTCAGCACGCTTTATCCGTCCGCTATGCACCGGCGCTTCTGGAGGCATGCTGTATATGGCCAGCCATCCTAGACGATGTTGGACGAGCTTCTCTTCAATCAGTGCTACCCCAACTCTCTCACGTATATCACCATTCTGGACCCGGTCCTTGCGTGGCAATCTCAACATGCGCATCTCTGCTAGACCTAACTGTTGGATACGTCGCCTCTTGGTTGGCCAACATTCTGCGCCATACAACATCGCAGGTCGGATCGCCATCCTATAGAACCTGCCTTTTAACTTTTGTGGCACTTAGGATGCCAGAAGCTTGGCGCCACTTCATCCAACTAGTTTTGATTTGTTGGCTCACATCTTCATCGATATCACCATCCTTCTGCAGCATATACCCCAAATATCGGAAGGTGTCTTTCTCAGGTACCACCTGCCCTTCAACGCTAACCTCTTGCTCCTCGTGCCTATTAGTATTGAAACTGCACCTCATGTACTCAGTTTTAGTTCTACTTAGCCTAAAACCTTTCGATTCTAGAGTCCGCCTCCACATCTCTAACTTCCTATTAACCCCGTCCGACTATCGTCGACTAGCACCACATCATCCGCAAAGAGCACACAACATGGGATATCTCCTTGTATATCCCTTGTGACCTCATCCATCACCAAAGCAAATAGATAAGGACTCAAAACTAACCCTTGGTGTAGCCCTATTTGAATTGGAAAGTCGTTAGTGTCGCCATTAGTTGTTCGAACACTTATCACAACATTATCGTACATATCCTTAGGGTAATGTACTTTGTTGAGACTTTGTGTTTCTCCAAGGACACAACATGACATTTTGTGGTATCTTATCATAGGTCTTCTCCAAGTCAGTGAACACCATATGAAGGTCCTTCTTTTGCTCCTTGTATCTCTTCATAAAGTTGTCGTACCAAGAAGATGGCTTCCATGTTAGACCTCCCAAGCATGAAAACAATCTTATTAAGCTGTGCTCGGCGACTCTCCCATAGCTTCATTATATGGCTCATCAGCTTGATTCCACGGTAATTAGTGCAACTTTGAACATCCCCTTGCTCTTGAGGATTGGTACTAATATACTCCGCCTCCATTCTTCGGGCATCTTGTTTGTCCGAAAAATGAGGTTGAAAAGCTTAGTTAGCCATATTATCGCTATGTCTCCAAGGCCTCTCCCGACCTCAATAGGGATACCATCAGGGCCCGAAAAAAATGTCCGATAGCGGGAGATAAGGCAGAGCACCCTCAATGACGCCTCCAAGGAGGTGCACACGTCGTCATCAGCTCCACAAAGGTGGAACATGGTTTTCACCCAAAGCTCCAGCTGCTGCTGCCGCCACCATCGTAGTGTTGCCGCCATCAACCACGCCCCTAACTGCCTTCCTGCACCACTGCGGCACTTTACGCCATGGCACATGCCGCTGCACCATCATCCTGGGCCGCAGCCCCAGCCTCCTCTCCCCCACACCGCAAGGGGCGCTGCCACCCATCTGAATCTGGCAGTCTCTTAGTGAGGAGGCCAGCCCCAATGCCCAGCTGGCACGCTGAGACGTAACGCACTGCCATGGAGAGCAAGCAGGTCTGCATGCCATGCTCAGCCTTTAAACTCACCAAACCCTGCAACTGCCAGATATTGGGAGATCTAGGGAGCAGTAGATCCCCATGCACCGACTCCCACGCCTCCGCCACCTGAAGAATGAAGGTATACTTCCATTGAGGAAGCCAGGACCACCACCACGGGATGGGGATGCTGCCCTGGCAGCCGCACTTGGACGAAAACAGACCGCTGCCGCCCTAGCTACAGCACCAGGTCGTCGGCGCCAACCACTCCGAGGCCACATTTGGCAGTTAGGCCTGCAACCGCTGTGGCGAGGGCCGGTGGCTAGTTCTACGTGTGGCGGAACTGTAGGCTAGGCGGCGCTAAGGTTCGTCCCTGGTGTTGCCTTGGGGTGAATGTTTTAAATAGCGCCAACTCTAGAAAAAGAGCTATAGCGGGGCTAAATCGGAGCTAAATGGGGATATAGCGGAAAATTATACATGTATTCATTTAGTGGCAACATGCTCAAAAGGCTATAGTGGAGCCATAGCGGGGCTATTTAAAACTATGGGTGAGACACAGGGCCCTCAGTAATGATGTCAGATTCTAGTGCTTTGACACATATTTCTTATTTCATTTTACTTATGTTTCCTATAGCCTGCTTCCTATTTTCTAGGTCAGGTTTGTTTATCATTGTCCCCTTTATTTCTTTTAGATATAAGATTAAGTAGGCACAAATAATTAGCACACAATCTGGGTTAGTACGTAGAACCTTCACTTTCATTACATGACTAGCAACTACATTATATTATTAGAACCTTGTCTTCTTGAACTTGTATTATGCGTGTGTTGCCAACTGGCCATGGAGTCTTGGGAGTTATTATTGCAGATTGTGTTGGTTGACTTCTTGCTTGATATAATTATTTATAACTTACTGATATCAGTTTTTATGCTATGGCTGTGGATATGTGTGTACGATTGAATGTTACAGTTTTTTTGTGCATGTTATATATTTTGGTGCTTGTGAATAATGTTAAGCAAAGGAGGCTCTCCTGAATTTTCCTTCAAAGTAATGTTTAATTTCCCTATGTAATCTATGGTAGAAATATTTGTTTGGTTGGTTTGATGTGTTACAAATGGACCAAGCATTTCCCATGCCACCTGAGAAGTTCCTAAGCTCATTGGTGACACAAATTGATTTCCCATATTGCTTTTATTTGCAGCTTGAGATCAATGACCAACGTTTTGGGGATGCAGAGGAAGCAGAATCGGAGAGGTGCCACAGAAATGGAAGATAGGCGTAAGCACCCTGTGTTTATCTTCCTCTAGGAACGGCATGATTGGCTATCTGTAGACATGCAGCATTCACGGTAATGATTTAACCTTGTAATTTTCTTTTCCGGCCTAGATGTCATACATACCCTTTAGACTACTTGTAAACATCAACGAATCACGAATATGAGAGAAGGTCTTGCGTACTGGTCAAGAGAATGTAACCTGTAGTATTCTGGAGGATGTGAACGATTAGTTTAATTTCTAATGGGTTGAATTGGGGAAAGGAAGTGATATCCTTGTACTCCCTCCGTCCACAAAAGATGTCTCAACTTAGCCCAAATTTGTATGTATCTAGACATGATTTAGGGTGCGTATCTATACATGCAAATTTGAGATAGGTTGAGACATCCTTTTATGGACGGAGGGAGTATTATGTATCTTGTGTGCGACACCGATGTGTCACTTCGGACATATGCCTCTTTGGTAGATGGGATCATATTGTGTTCAATCACTCTTAAAAATAATTCCGTGCTATCTCCATGCTGTCGAAGTAGCTCAGGAGAAGTTCCTAGAGAATTGTACATGTTCTTCAAACTGACTGTATTTTACTCTTGGGAAAATCTAATTGTAAGGCGCTTGCTGTGTGGCATAACTGTAAGCACCCGTGAGCCGTTGGATCGCGTATGGGCGGACGAGATTCAGTCAACCAGAAGTTGTAAGCGACGCCCGCACGTCCTTTTGCATGCATGGACAAAAAAATCAAAAAAGCTGATGTCATCCGCATTTAATGCGAAACTCGAAAATTCAAAAAGTTTTGTAGTCCAAACCGTTTATCCGATTGAGAATCTGTTTTCACCTTTTGACTAGTCGTGACGAGATCTTCGAAACTAGATCACATATTGATATGTTCCGACAACTTTTTTTTTTGCCCGAAAGTTACACCCCCGTAACATAAAAGTTACCAAATCTTGAATATTTAAGTTACCCACCATATTAGCAATTAGTTTTCAGGTTGACAAAATCATTGTAGTTACCATACTCTCTCGGTAATAGTTACCACCCAATACTGATGGAGTTACCACCCGGTATTGACAAAGTTATCTATGCGTTTTCATGTGTAGTTATCCACCACAAAATCGTTATAGTTACCCTATTCTCTCGATAATAGTTATCACCTAGTACTAGTAAAGTTACGTCGTGTGTTTTCATGTGTAGTTATCTACCCTACTCTCTCGATAATAGTTATCACCTAGTACTAGTAAATTTACCCGTGTGTTTTCATGTATAGTTATCCACACTACTCTCTTGGTAATAATTACCACCCAATACTGATGGACTTATCCACTCAGTACTGATAAAGTTACCCATGTGTTTTCATGGTGAAGTTATCCAATATGAAATCAATGTAGTTACCGTACTCTCTCGGTAATAGTTACCCAACCAATACTGATCAAGTTACCCACTCATTATTTATTTAGTTATCCATGTGTTCATTATGTAGTTATCCACCACGAAATCGATGTAGTTACCATGTCCTCTAATAGTTACGAATATAATGGCCATCTTTTTTATGTGTAGTTTCACTATGAAATCGACAATTGTCATCCTAATACTTATACACGATAAATTTACCATCTCAAAGTGATGTGGTAACTTTAAATCTCGTAAAAATCTAAAAGAACAACAAAAAATGGTTTTATTTCGACCCGAAAACTAATCACTAATATGGTCGGTAATTTACGTATTCAAACCTGAGTAACTTATATGTTACGTGGGTGGTAACTTTTGGGAAAAAAAAAGTCGTCGGAACATATCGACATGGGATCTAGTTTCAAAGATCTTGTCGCGACTAGTCCAGCGGTGCAAACGGATTTTAAATCGGATAAACGGTTTGGTCTACAAAACATTTTGATTTTTCAAATTTCGTATTTAATGCGTGATGATGTCAGCAGTTTCGTCTTTTAGTGCATGCATGCAACATATAGCTGTTTCTCACACATGCACACACGCGCTAGATTACTAGTTCAGTTTTGGCAAGAGGAGTGCGTACAGATTCGCCAAATCGAGGGTGCCTGCTGTGTAGTCACTCTCTTTACTCTTTGATGAAGACCCATTACTTTTTTTTAGAACCATCCCATTTATTTCGGCAATAATGTTCCCAAGAATTACAGGGATTGGTATAAGATCAGGGGGATTGACAAGTCACAGATGGCGCCCCATAAACGAGGAGTTGCATCGCGTACTTGATTATGAGCTTCTCCCATAAACGAGGAGTTGAAGAGCGTACTAGATTATGAGCTTCTCGGACGGGAGTCGCAGGGACAATAAGGAGATATTCTCGCGGCAGAGAGGTATCGCCTAGCTGCGGGAATCAGCGACGACTATGCCAACCACGTTTGTAAAATGTTTTGCTCGTGTTCTTAAAGGGTATGACTAACCACTCTCTCTCGTTACAAACATTCTCCTAGATTAGATCTTGGATGTTCGCTTGCATCTCGTAGAATTTTTTTTGTTTTCTATATTGCGAATCCCATCACCTAGTTACCTGGCCGGTACGCGCGTTGAGGATTAAATAAATTCAAGGGATGAAATCCCCGGTACTACCGCGTGTGCTAACCGGTACAACCGCCCCTATCCTAAGTGTGGTACTACCGCTTGCACACCCGGTACTACCGCTGCCTGTGTGCAGATTTTGGGCTGAAACCCTTGTATCCATTCCTCACTTATTTCTTTGTGGCTAGACTATATAGGCCCCTCGGCCCCCTCCTATGTGTAGGGTTAGGATATATAGGAAAAATTTGAGATAGAAGAGAGTTTGTGCTCATCCCTCCCCTTATGAAAGGAGTCAAGTCCTCCCCTTGTGGAGAAGATCCCTATATGGATATCAAGATCTCTCGTTAAATTTATCTATTGAGTGACTTCATTTATCTATTGAGTAACATAAAGACCCCTCCTTGTGTTTAGTCTCTCTTGGTGTTTGGATTCTACTTCACGGTCTCTTCATCCCAAGATTATACCGAACAATCGCCGATTTTTCGCGTAGGGATTCTACCTAACAATCTCTCCCATGTGCTTGTATTGAGCTGGTTGGACCAACCGTCGAGGGAAATGTGTCAATTGTATCGGGTTTATGTTCTTGTGTTCTTCGTGTTCTTGTGAGTTCATTCACTCGTATGTCAATCTGTGAAGGCCGTGCATGTGTCCTACATCAGCTAATGTCTAGGACAAAACAAGGATCAAAACCAGTCAACTAAGTACGGGGGTAGTTTTTAGACGATTTTGTTACTTAGGGTTGGGGGATATTATGAACCAAAAAAATTATAGGGTTGTAATGTGAACTCAAGAATGGTGAGAGGCTCTTTAGAAGAAGAAGATGGATAAGAGCAAATGTCCTTGTCAGAGAGGAAAAAGATGGGCAGGAGACAACCTTACGCGGTCCAACGGCGTTGGAATTGGTCCATGATGAGTTGGAAGAAAAATTGGTAGACAACACCTAATAAAAAATAAAACCACAGGCGTACATAAAAATCCATGGAAACGGAAAACATACACAGTTTCGTATCATGCTTACCATTGACAGTAAAATAGTCCGCAAAACTGTCTTGGACAAAAGATAATACACAGAAAGTTTTCATTATTAAGTGCGGTAACACATAAAGTTAGATCCTTAATCTGACTCCTATAACTCTTCTATACCTAATAATAAAGGAAGGATGACTTCTTGTGCTACGTCATTTTTGTTTCCGGTTTTGCCCTCCCACCAAGTCACATAATACATTAAATTGCCACGGTACCCGTTCGGTCTGTTTTGTTGGTCCGTCGGTGTTTTTACCACGATCCGCGTCCCAGCTCCCAAAGCCCCCCGCCGCCGGCGCCCCTCCGTGCGTGGCAGCTCCACGCCACCGGCCAGGCCTCGTGCTGCGGGCGCCCCTCTTATTCCCCACCGCCGTTGACTTATGGGCTCCGGAACGCCACGCTGAACAGCGACCTGCACTTCATCCACTGGGACACCGTACCCCGCCCAAGGAGCACCCGCTCAACCTAGGATCGGGACTACCGCTGGATGGTGCTCAGTAGCGCCGCGTTCGGCCGCGAGTTCAAGCACGACGTCCTCGTGCTCGACAGAATCGAACGGAAGATCCTCAAGCGTCACTCGCCGTCCCACGACGACGACGTTGAACCTCATCCTGCCGCTATTGCTCCTGTCCACGGCGGACAGTTCTTCAGCTACGGCCTACGGCGGGTGCTGCTCGGACGAGGTGGTGGGGCTGTGCTCCAACCCACGGGAGCCCGATACAGACGAAGGTGCTCGGGACCCTGCAGGAGCCCCACGGCGGCCGGTACGTCGCTCCCCGTCGCACGCGCCATCCGCCTGGCCATCGTCACGGCATCCCGCCTAGGCCTGCTCAAGTTCAGCCTCGAGTCCCTTGATGCCGGCGTGCACGAGAAACTCGCTCGCAGCAATACGGCCATGGGGCGCCGTGGCCGACTTGCGCCACGGCTGTCATGTGGAGAACGATGAGCGCGACAAGTATCTCCAATTGTATAAGAGTTGCGCGATGTGCCTGTTGAATATATAAGCAATTTAGCATATGATTTAATCCACGTAAACAGTAAACAATTTATGACTAGAATAACCAGGATTAAACTAATCATGCGATCTACTAGAACAGCAGATAAACAGATGGAATCTAGAGCAACTACTACAAGCAGAAACTCTAGCAATATATCAAACAGGAAGATCAAGAACACATACGGTGCAGCAGCAGCAGTAGCGGGACTGTTGACGTCGCCCATGTCGTCGATGAAGAGATTGGCGATGTCGGAGATGAAGTCGTCGTTGGGGAAGAGCTCGAAGGCAGTAGTCGCGCGAGTGCGCTCCCCAAAAACCTGATCGCCCCTCTCCCGTACAGGATCACAGGAGGCGGGGTTCCGGGGCCTACTGTCCCTTCAACCGGTGCACGTCGGAAGACGGGATGGAGAAGACTTGGAATACGACAGCACAAGGTTCTGGAACTAGGGCGGTGAGCTACCATGTGTTGCGTATGTGGCGGCTAGGGTTTTCCTCTGCATGACTCAATAAATTTTCCCGGACTGCAAAAATATAGGCATCGGCTCGGCTCATTCCCGCAACCCGCGGCGCGTCGTGACGAGACGAGCGAGCGGCGGCGGAGGAGGAGGAGGAGGAGTGCGCGGGAGAGAGCCTTCTGTTCTCACATGCTTACCAAGTAGCACAACACTCCACCTTATAAAGTGGTGCAGCTCTCTCCTAACTAGCAGTGTGGGACTAAACTTTAGTCCCCAAACCAGCCACGTAAATGGGCCATGAGATTTTCGGAATTTAATTGGGCCATGGGCAAAAGCCCACAAAATTCCAACAATCCCCCACAAAGTCTCATTGGCACATCTCACCAATTTGTTCCAAAACATTGTTTTACATACCGGTTCTTAGTGGAGACTGTTAAGTTGAACTTCCACTTAGAAACTTATGCTACACTAGATCACAACTTGTATAGTGGACTATGTCTTGAACTACAAGTTTGCTGCGATCTAGTTTCACACAAATCCTTGACCGATACGGGGCTGCCGCAAGGCTTCCCCGCGGGTGGAGCTTATGCGTCATACTCCAGGACCTTTCATGAATTTATTAAAGAGCACCCAACTCACACAGACTGCGACGTTTAACAGTCAGACTCATATAGGTGTATTCCTCAAGAGATGCTCTGCAGGACAACATCTCCGCTTATAAAAGTAAGCCGCTTGGAACACATTAAGATAAATATCAACCTGCCATGCATATCAGGAGAGTATTGCATCTTCACGGAGTGGGAAAATAATATAGGGATACTCTCCTCCCAGCTGACCAACAGTTTGTCTCCCACTTTTACTTAACGGGATCTCCGATCACATAGAGTGGTTTACCACTGTGGACAACTCATACCGTGGGTCTCAAACTCATCTCCCTCGATGCACTATCTATCACATTGCGTGATAAACCCTTTGTGAAGGGATCTGCCAAATTCTTAGACGTTTGGATATAATCCAACGCAATAACTCCGGAGTTCCTCAATTTTCTGACAGATTTTAATCTCCTCTTCACATGCTTTGATGATTTCAAATTATCCTTTGAACTTTTAATCTTAACTATCACAGTTTGATTATCACAGTTCATAAGGATAGCGGGTATTGGTTTTTCAACCACAGGTAAGTCCATCAAGAGCTCACGAAGCCACTCAGGTAAGTCCATCAAGAGCTCACGAAGCCACTCTGTTTCAACAGTGGTTGTGTCTAACGCTGTGAGTTCTGCTTCCATAGTTGACCTCGTTAAGATGATATGCTTACAAGACTTCCAGGAAACAGCTCCACCACCGAGTGTAAACACATAACCACTCGTGGCCTTAATCTCATCAGCATCAGATATCCAGTTTGAATCACTATAACCCTCCAGTATCCTCGTATATCCGGAGTAGTGAATTCCATAGCTCGCAATGCCTTTTAAATAACGCATAACTCTCTCAAGAGCATGCCAATGATCATCTCCCGGATTAGAAACAAACCGGCTCAACTTACTTACAACAAAAGAGATGTCAGGTCCCGTGGCACAAGCCAAATACATAAGCGAGCCAATAATCTGAGAATATCTCAGCTGATCTCTAGCACTCTGTTGGTTCTTTCGATGTAACACACTAGGATCATATGGTGTCGGAGAAGTCTTACAGTTTTCATACCCGAAGCGACTCAAGACCTTCTCCACATTGTGAGACTGAAAAAGTGTAATCCCACCATTATCATCTCTCAGCAGCTTGATGTTCAAGATAACATCAGCCACTCCTAGATCCTTCATGATGTAGTGCAACCTAGGCACACACACCAAGTGGACCAATGACAAGAGCAAGAGTCAAGGCACTTCATGATAAGGTGAACTCGCTCCTATCTATGTGTGATCTCGATACTCCTTTGAATGGCTTGCTACTTCATTCCGATACCTTGTGTATACTCAGGCATGACCCTCATGAAGATCTCCAAGAAAGTGTAGAAGTTGGACAAGAATCGAGTCAAGAAGACGAAGGAGAAGGAGAGAAGAATGGGAAGAAGTCCCAGGCGGCGGCACTACCGCCGGTGGCAGCTGTACTACCGCCGGCCAGCGGTACTATCGCCGAAGCTACCGCCGAAAATGGGCCTCTGTTTGATCTGCCGGTAGCGCCAGCGGTACCGAGCGGTACTACCGCCGGCCAACGGTACTACCGCTGGGGGTAGCGGTACTACCGCCCGAGTTGACTTCAGAAGCTGCTACGAAGGCCTGCCCAGCGGTACTACCGCTGGCTCCAGCGGTAGTACCGCTGCGACGGGAACCTGTCGGGTTGAGGACCCTTGTCTCCTCACTTATCCACCCCTATTTCACCCAGACTATAAATAGAACTCCTCCCCTTCAGATCTAGGGTTAGACTAAGATTTGGGAACTAAAGTAGAGCCTTGCTCCTTCTTCTCAAATTGTCTCCTTCCTCCTATGGAGATGAATCAAGGCCTCCCCTTGTGGAGATGAACCAAGGCCTCCCCTTGTGGAGAAGATCCCTTCGTGGATACCAAGGCTCCGCTTGTAGTTGCGATTACTTGCTAATCTTCCATCTTGTGGTGGCTAGATTGGATTGGTTGGTTTGACCAATTGGACAAACAATTCTAAAAGTAAGGTGTGCTTGGGAGAGGAGAATTGGGGGCTACCCTCGTGGATTTGTTACCAATTGACTCTTGCCGAGTTGCTACTTGCTATTTATCCTTGTTTTGAGTGATTCCCTTCTTTGTGTTCTTGAGTTCATCCGTTGTTCTTCGTGTTCATCGTTCCCTCCGTCCAAATCCGTGAAAATCGGGACCAACCCACATCACTTCATCTCAAAACAGCGAGATAAGAAATCCTTAACCTCCTTAATCAATTCAAGGTTGGTTTCAAAGATCAGTATGTCATCGACATACAGACAGAGAATAAGTCTCTCGCCCCCACCATGGCGATAGTACACACACTTGTCAGATTCGTCCTGCAGCAGTTAAAATTCTTTCAAACTTTTCATGCCATTGCTTAGGAGCTTGCTTCACGCCATATAAATACTTCAACAACTTGCACACCTTTGCTTCCTTACCAGGTACTACAAAACCATCGGGCTGATCCATGTAAATTTCCTCGTCTAACTCTCCATTTAGGAAAGTTGTCTTCACGTCCATTTGATGAATGAGAAAACCATGCGAGGCAGCCAACAAAAGTAGCACACGAATCGTGGTCAGTCTAGCCACATGTGAGTAAGTATCAAATAAGTCTTCACCTTCTTTCTGGGTATAACCCTTGGCTACAAGCCGCGCCTTGTACTTCTCAATAGTACCATCAGGCCTAACCTTTTTCTTAAACACCCAATTACATCCTACAGGTTTGCACCCATAAGGACGATCAGTGACTTCCCAGGTTCCGTTAACCAAGATGGAATCCATCTCGCTACGGACAGCTTCCTTCCAGTAGTCAGCATCAAGAGATGCATAAGCTTCTGAAATGGTACTGGGTGTGTCATCCACAAGGTACACAATGAAGTCATCACCAAAGGATTTTGCAGTCCTCTGTCTCTTGCTCCTAACAGGAACTTCATTGTCATCCTCCACAGGATTATCAGTGCGTTCTATCGAAATGGTAGGATCAGGAATATCAACCAATTCCTGACTAGATGTATTAGGTATCTCCTGATTTGATGAGCTAGGCATATCCTTCATGGGAAAGATATCCTCAAAGAAAGTCGCATCCTTCGACTCCATAATCATACCAACATGAACATTGGATAACTCAGATTTTACTACCAAAAATCTATAACCAACGCTATGAAAAGCGTAGCCCAGAAGAACACAATCCACAGTTTTTGGTCCAAACTTGCGCTTCTTGGGAATTGGTATATTGACTTTCGCCAAACAACCCCAAGTACGAAAGTAAGAGAGTCTCATATTTTTCCTTTCCCATTCTTCAAATGGAGAAACAGTTTTCGTCTTTGTGGGAACACGGTTTAGGACATGACAAGCAGTCAATAAAGCCTCCCCCCACCATGCCTTGGAGAGACCCGAAGTGTCTAACATGGCGTTAACCAAATCAGTTAGAGTTCGGTTCTTTCTTTCGGCCACCCATTTGACTGAGGTGAGTAGGGAGGCGTCCTCTCATGGATTATACCATGTTCCGCACAAAAAGAATCAAACTCATTGGAAAAATACTCTCCACCACGATCAAACCTTAGCCGTTTAATTTTTCGATCAAGTTGGTTCTCTGTTTCAGCTTTATAGATTTTGAAAAAAGTTTAAAGCCTCATCTTTTGATTTCAGAAGATATACATAACAATATCTAGTGGAGTCATCAATAAGCGTCATGAAATATGTCTTTCCGCCTTTTGTCAACACGCCATTCATCTCACAGAGATCCGAATGTATAAGTTCCAGCGGTGCCAAGTCTCTTGCCTCAGCAGTCTTATGGGACTTGCGAGGTTGCTTAGCTTGCACACATACTTGACACTTGGAACCTTTGACAGTGGTGAATTTTGGAATTAAATCCAAACTAGCTAGGCACGTCATGCTACCAAAGTTAATATGACAAAGTCGTGAATGCCAAATATTAGACGAAATTTCATGGCAAACATGATTAATAACTTTAGTGCAAAAATCCGACAAAGATAGGCGGAACAAGCCTCCGCACTCATAGTCTTTTCCAACAAATTGTCCATACTTAGATATTACAACTTTATTGGACTCGAAAACCAACTTAAACCCATCTCGACATAGAAGCGATCCGCTGACGAGATCTTTTATTGATGGAGGGCATATGATGAACGTTCCTCAGCCGCACAATCTTTTCCGAAGTAAACTTCAGATCGACCGTGCCAACACCACGAACAAAAGCATGTGACCCGTTCCCCATCAGCACGGGAGAAGTCCCTGTGACCTGGTAAGAAGAAAACATCGAGGCATCAGCACAAACATGTACATTTGCACCAGTGTCAATCAACCATTCAGGAGAATGACAAACTAAAAGAATGGTAGGAAATATACCGTACCCAGATTCCTTCATCTCAGTGTCGCCAATGACAACATTGGCAGTCTTGCCGCTCTTCTCCGATGCGCGCAGCTCATGGCGATTGGGACAGCGAGGTGCCCAATGATCCGGATCACCGCAAACATGGCATGATCCCTTCCTCGGCTTCTTATTGTTACTCTTCTTAAAGTTGGTAGGCTGTGACGACTTGAACCTTCCATCAGACTTGCCTTTACCGCCAGAGTTGGTAGGCTGTGACGGCTTGAACCTTCCATCAGACTTGTTAAATTTGGGTTTGTGGGGCTGCTGGTAATTCTTCTTTTGTACCACATGGGCACTAGAACCAGCCTCAGCAACTCGAGCACGTGTATCCTTCGCTCTCGCCTTCTCTTCCACATCAAGCGACCCAATGAGATCCGAAACGGATAACTCTTGTCTCTTGTGTTTCAGAGAAGTAGCAAAGTTGCTCCACGAAGGTGGAAGCTTGGCAATAATGCCACCGGCAACAAACTTGTCCGATAAATTACACTTGAAGTACTCAAGTTCCTTTGCGAGCGACTGTATCTCATGAGCCTGTTGTACAAGAGAGCGCTCATCAGTCATCTTGTAGTCATATAATTGCTCCATGACGTACAACTCGCTGCCGGCGTCCGAGGCCCCAAATTTGGCCTCGAGCGCATCCCACATGTCCTTACCGTTATCAAACGATATATACGAATCCACAATGGAATCGTCAAGGACACTCAGAAGGGCACTCTTGAAAAGGGTATCGAGCTTCTCGAAAGCCTCATGTTGTTTAGGAGTAAGCTCGCCCTCAGGCTTGGCATTGGTGATAGCATAGGAGTTACTGTTCTGAAACCAGTGAACTGCTCTCATGCGTCACCGTTTGTATTGTACCCATTTGAAGGGAAACGGCTTCGTAGACGCGAGAAAGCCAGATGAAGCAAATTGCCTATAATCAGGTTTTTGGATTGTTGAATATATAAACAATTTAGCATATGATTTAATACACGAAAACAGTAAACAATTTATGACTAGAATAAGCAGGATTAAACTAATCATGCGATCTACTAGAACAACAAATAAACAAATGGAATCTAGAGCAACTACTACAAGCAGAAACTATAGCAGTATATCAAACAGGAAAATCAAGAACACATACGGTGCAGCAGCAGCAGCAGCGGGACCGTTGACGTCGCCCATGTCGTCGATGAAGAGATTGGCAATGTCGGGGAAGAAGTCGTCGTTGGGGAAGAGCTCAAAGCCAGTAGTCGCGCGAGTGCGCTCCCCAAAAACCTGATCGTCCCTCTCCCGTACAGGATCACAAGAGGCGGGGTTCCGGAGGCCTACTGTCCCTTCAACCGGTGCACGCCGAAAGACGGGATGGAGAAGACTTGGAATACAGCGGCGCAAGAATCTAGAACTAGGGCGGCGAGATACCATGTGTTGCGTCTGTGGCGGTTAGGGGTTTCCTCTGCATATATAGCGCGAGTCGGGTAGGACGTGGGCGCAGCCCACGATGGAGTCGGTAACGTCTCCACGATCCAAAAGAATCGGAAACGGCAAAACAATTAACGCGTCCGTCCGTTAATTATTAATCAATGACTCAATAAATTTTCCCGGACTGCAAAAATATATGCATTCCCGCAACCCGCGGCGCGGCGCGTCGTGACGAGACGATCGAGCGGCGGCGGCGGAGGAGTGCGCGGGAGAGAGCCTTTTGTTCTCACATATTTATTAAGTAGCACAACACTCCACCTTATAAAGTGGTGCAGCTCTCTCCCAACTAGCAGTGTGGCTGTGTGGGATTAGACTTTAGTCCTAAACCAGCCACATAAATGGGCCATAAGATTTTCGAAATTTAATTGGGCCATGGGCAAAAGCCCACAAAATTCCAACAGTGCGTGCTGCGCTGCTCCGCCTTCATGATTGCGAGCACGCGCTTTACGACCTCCCTGGTCTCCGGTCGTGCCTTGTCCAGCTTCTTGGCGAAGTCGCTCTCTGCAAGCTCGCTACTGGCTTCTCCGTCGCGAGCTCAGCTCATACCCGTTTGAGGCGCAGAGAAACATCAAGAGCTTACTCCACTATGCCATTGCGCAGGACATGTTGCTGCTCTACTTTGGAGCCCCGATCCAGTGCATGACAACTGCTCGTGTATGTGATGGGTCGGTCTGAATATTCAGACATTAGTATTGTGGAGCTGACATACTCAAGCATGGTGTTGTACATGTTCCCCTGGCGGCAGTGCTCAGCACCGTTAATCTTTTATGTCGCCCTGCCTTTCAACTATGTCGTGCCGAAGCTCTTCTCAAGCAGAACCATGGAGCTCAGTGTGGTGGTTGTACACGAAAGAAAGATCAACTCTTTAAAATATACCATACTTGGATGCGTTATTTTTTTTTAACTTTAGTTAGACTTGTTATAAGGATGCTCAAGGAGAAAATGAAAAAAAAATCATGGGTCGATCGATTTTGGGTTACATGCTATCACAAATTGTCGATTAGGAAAGTTGCACAATCAGCATAAGAATTCCTTAAAGAATGATTGAAGTTGAGGGAAAGAAGGAGAACGGGAAAGAGTGTTACCTCGACAAATAACTGGACTACGCTAGATGATGAGAAATATGTAAAGCCGAGATTGTAAGTTCCAAATTTTCTCCATGGAACTCAACAAATTTGACGGCTCACATAGGTCATGCAGGTCCAACTTTGTGGGAATGTATTTTTGTAGCATTTTGAGCTCCGGTGTTTAGATGGCACGATGCTGCAAAAAAAAAACTTTCTAAAGTTTAGGCATACATGCACTACTATCCTAAAGCTCGTGAGTTTCTCGCGATTTCAGCAGCTCCTCTCCGTTGGCATATCAGGTTGAGGCACGTCGCTGGTTGGTCCCTTATGTGTGAGCTTTTCATTGGTGCGAGCTGCTGCATCCAGCGTGTTTTGTTTGTATGTTGGCTCTTTTTGTCTTGCTCTTCTTTGCTTCTAGCCGGTTGCTTAGGCTTCTCTTCTTCTTATTTCTCCTTTCTTCTCTTAGGGCTGTCCCAGTAGCCTCTTTCTTTGCCAGCCGGTGGCCACTGCTTCTCCCGGTTTCTTCTTCTTTTTATTTTTCTCTTTCTTTGCCAGCCGGTGGACACTCCTTCTCCCGGTTTCTTCTTTTTATTTTTATTTGTGTTGTCCCTTGTTTTAAAATGTTATCTTACGTGTATGTTTCCTGCATATTAATTGGACGGCATTTGTTGTATTAGGCTATTTATTGGACGGCATTTGTTGTATTAGGCTGGGTCCTTTTCATTATTGATTGGTCCTTCTTTGCACTTCCACGTCAAGGTCTCCCTTCTATCTTTTACTTTTTTATTGGCGTGTTGTTTCCCCCATCTTCTTTTATGTGGATAGACACAACTAAGTTTTTTTTTTTTGAGGAACTGATAGACACAACTAAGTAGCCAAACCAAAACCCATATTAAAGCTATATAAAGGCTCTGCCTGTTGAGAGTTGTACCTGAGCTCCCGGCTCGCTCCACCTCATTCTCCCTCAGTGTTGCCGACCGGCAAAGCTCCACCTCGTTCTCCCTCAGCGTTGCCGGCCTGCATCGAGAGGGGTGAGTAGCACGGGCTATACATCGTAGTGCTGGGTTTAGAAGTAGTTTGGCATGTGTTCCGTTTGGCGCTATCCCGGTTGCTAAAAGGTGCCCGCCAACGTTCGCGAGCAGCGGCGGTGTCTCTCCATGGTAGAGAGCGACCGCGAGACTTGAATCTGGCGAAAGCTTCGCCAATAAGCTCGGTGGAGCTGCTGCCTGTCACGCTCCTTCCGGCTCCACTCGCCGTGGAGATGAAGGGACGGTGGAGGTCGCGGGATGCAGCTTCCACCAGGCGGAGATCAGCAGCGACAGCCATCTTCCGCCGCCGTTATCCATGGTCAGAGGGGCCACTCCACGCCTGGGTGTATCTTGCATCTCGGCATCTTCTTCCTCTGGGCCGGCGTGCCAGCTTGGAGGATCTCCGGCGATCTCAGCTTGGCGCTCACCATGTCCCAAGTGGTCTCGTCCTCAGAGGTATGGACTGCAGCCAGGCTTCGAGATCCAAGTGAAACGACGGTAGCAAGGGATCTGATCGTTTTTCCTGCTTAGTTTGGCCATACACATCCACATCATACTGCACAATCGCTAACACCTGTTAAACAAGCAAGAAAAGACATGGATTAATCTCCAAGCAGCCGGCAATCGAACTTCGACTTATACTTCTAACATAAATCATTAGATGAGTTTCACCTGTAAAGATTAATTTCGATATAAATACCTAGATGCAAGAAAATCAGAACACTACCGTACCCCAAGTGTAGGTATAAATAAACAGAAGTTCGGTTCAGCTCCTTTGTGTCCCTCACGAGACTGTCTTCTCTCTGTGTGCGTGTGTGCGTTTTCCTGTCCTAGCAACAACAGTCCTATGGTTTCAGTATCGATAAGTACAGTTACAGGAAGGCCTCCACCCAGGAGATAAGAGCAAGACAGGCCTAAAGAAGAAGGTTGCATATAACAGAAATTCAACAAAACGCCAAGATCTATGAACTGAAGAATACAAGCGCAACCAAGGTTTAAACCTACTGCTCGTGCAAGTGCAGAACACATGCACCATGTATTCATAGCCAATAGTGTATGTGGAGATTGTATAGAGTGGTTTATTTTTAAATTACTTAAATAAGTTAAATGTAAGATAGTTCATTGTGTAATGGAAGCCTTTACTTAGTATATCTAGAAACTTAGTACAATGGTCTAGATTCATAATCAAATCATATTTTTGAAAGCAATATAACAAAACACATCCTACTGTATACATTATGTATGTCCCTTTTAATACAATAAAAAATGTACACATGAGTAGACACAGTTATAATACCACTGGCGTACTTGAATATTAATGCCCTTGCCATGCTTGCTTAAAATACTATCATTGGATGCAATTTGAAGCAAGACTCCGAGAAATCAAAAAGAAATTGCTGCCATGGCGGACTGAGCTTCACCAAGTTGGACAAACACAGATAGTTTTGAATTTATTATGAACTAAGGTCTACTAATTTAGCTGCTTAGGCGAAATTGGAGAGGAGAGGCGCAGGAAAAAAATATGCACCTTTTCGTTGTCTTTGCTGCTACCGACTACCATTGCAGAAACATGCAGTTGTGAGGACAGTTCCGTACACTCGGCATGGTGGCCGTCGCTGCCACCAATCTTCATTCTTCATGCTCTAGGCGAGACACACGAACCATAGGCATAACCGGGTGCTCCAGGCGTCGGGCTTGCACATGCTCGAATAATGGCCCGCCGTCGCGTCCTCCGTGACCACCTGGCGCAAGGACCGAAGGACGACACGCCACCGCCGGCCATCCGTAGCTCATGGCACCGCAGCCGAGGGGGAGCATCTACAATGAGCGCCGACGAGGCTCGCATCTCGGCCACCACCGTCTTGGCAATTAAGTTACCGCTGGAGGCGAAGGGGCTGATGGGGTTTTCCTTTTGAGTACAAAGCGATCCTTGATGAACTTGACTATTCTCTATTGTCTGCAATTTTATAATAGCAATGCAAATGCATTAGTCATTAGGCGTATACAATTAAGTTCATCAAGTAAAAGACATTGATATACAGATTGCGTGCAAGAATGTCCAGTGACCTACCTAAATCAGAATTTGTGATTTGTGAAAGAAATTGCACAAACTAACACAGTGCCAAAACTGCACAAGTAATTATTAAATCTAAATTGCTAAGAATACCTTCGATTTTTTGCTTTGCTCTTGCTGCCGTTGGGGATTTCTATCTCGGCCTCTTGAAATTGTAATCAGGATTGGCCAATTGGTGAAAGGTCAAGGATGTCGCCTAGAGGGGAGGGGGGGGGGGGGAATAGGCGATTTAAATTTTTTTCGGTTTAGTCTTGATAAATGCGGAATAAAACTACGTGTTTTAATTTAACAAGCATACAACCTAAATATACTAGGTTCACCTATGTGCACCAACAACTTATGCTACAAGTAACAAGGTGATAGTAAGATATAGACTTCAAGCACGAAGGCTATCACAATGTAAATTGCATAAGTAAAGAGTTTGGGTATAGAAATAACCAAGGCACGCGGAGACGATGATGTATTCCCGAGTTCCTCATTTTGAGGGGAGTACGTCTCGTTGGAGGGGTGTGAGTTTCAAACTCAAGACGCCACAAATGGCCTCACCCTATTCTCCGATGAACCTTGCACAAAAACTCGGTTCACCTTCCACTATTGATTTCCTTTTGGGCAGAAATCGAGTCCCTTACAACGATCTTGAGGCACAACCCACAAAAGGATTGGGAGCTCCCAAATGACCACAAAAGGTCCCAACTAGGGATGAAAACGGAGCGGATACGGACGGAACTGAGTGGTGCCACATTTGTTTTCATATTTTTTTACGGAAGCAGAAACGAATACAGAAACCCCGAAAACAAATACGGAAACAAATATTGTCGGAAACAGATACAGACCGAATACGGTGCGGACACGGAACAGAAAGCAGATGTCTGCCGGAACCAAGAGACCCCTTCAATAATGCAGGAAAACTCTACTAAACCAACAAACTTGTCAAATTTATAAGATGAAATAAAAATATAAGCATATATCATGATTAAATAGGGCCTAAACATGGTTGCTTTAATCTTTTTTTATTCAAACCTAAGTTGTGTCTATATGTTCCCACTAGAATTTCTGGTCCTGCTGGATTTGTAAAGCTTAAAAACGGAAAGTTCCGTATTGCCGGAAACGGAATTTCCGTTTCCGTGGTCATTCCGCCGGAATACGCTGTTCCGTTTCCGTTTCCGTTTCCGCATAAAAGTTTCCGTTTCCGTTTTTGTTTTGCAAAATTCCGCTTCCGTTTCCGTATTTCCATTCTGTTTCCGTTTTTCCACGGAAAAGTCGGAAATATTCCGTTCCATTTTCATCCCTAGTCCCAACTAGCCACAAAAGGCCTTGACCACAAAAGGTCACACGAACACCATCTAGGGTCAACGACCCAAGAGTAACAAGCTCACGAACTTTCACTTCCACGAATCGTCGTGGAGAGAGCAAACCGATGCACAAAAGCAAAGGCAAGAACACAAGAAGTGCTCAAGTCATTCACTCCCAAATCCCACCAAAAGCAACTAATGCTTATGGGGGAGAAGAGAGGAAGAACAAAGAAGAACTCAATAAATGGAACTCCAAGATCTAGATCCAAAGTGTTCCCTCACTTAGAGGAGAGATGGATTGATAGAAATGTTGATATAGATCTCCTCTCATTTTTCCCTCAAAGATATGCAAGATTCATGGGAGGAATTGAGAGGGGCAAGCTTTCCAAGGTCAACAATGGTGGGAGAGAGAGAGAGAAAAATCAGCAGCACAAGGTTGAAGAAGGGGAAGGGTATTTATAGCCCCTCCCACAAAAATAGCCGTTGCAGCCACACTTAGGCCGGAAGTTCCGGCCCTGGAACCGGAACTTCCGGCCCAGAACTTCCGGACCACAGAAAAACGGCTAAAAAACGGTACTGTACTTGGGCCGGAACTTTTTTCGGAACTATTGCCGGAACTTCCGGGGGGCCGGTATTTCCGGCCTAAAATCCGGAACTTCCACCCCTAAAAAATCTGCAGAAACACCAATACGAAAACGGCAATATCTTAAGCATCCGAACTCCGTTTTCGATGATCTTGGGCTCGTTGGAATCACCACAACGAGCACGACAAGATTATGCAGAGAAACATCATAGTCCAAAGATGGAGGATAAAACCAAATATAGAAAGGTAAACCTCTTTAGAAAAGAACGACCGGTAAAATCTCCAACATAAAAAACGCAACAAGATATTCATATGAAATCCGTTTTTGATGAACTAGAGCTTGATATGGAGATGAACACAAACTCTAAATTCTCACATGGATAAAAGCCAAATAAGAAACAAGAAAAATGATATGCCAAGAATGCAAAGGTTTGAGCTCTAGACAACGATGCGATCAAGTTACTCACTTGAGAGCCCCTCTTGATAGTACAGTGTCTATCATATAACCCGGTCTCCCACTAACACCATGAGACCGGTAAAATAGAAACCCTATCAAGATCATACCTTTGCCTTGCGCATTCCACTTGAGCTAGATGATGACGATCTTGATCTCTTCAAGTGGACCACCTTTCTTGATTGCGCTTTGCTTGGTGAAGACTCACATATCGCTCCCCCATACACCAAGATGGGAGTGCCTCTCTTAGGAACATCTTCACTTGACCATTATCTCCAAATGGGTTGCAAGCTTCAAGCATATGATATCTTCTAGATGCCCATCTTGAACTTGCACATCTCAACCTTGATGACGATCATCACTTGACGTCATCCTCCATGAGCTATAAGAAATCTTCCTTTTGATGCAAGCCCATGGAGAGATACCTAACCCAAACAAAGGAATGCCACACACATATAATGGGTTAGTTCACTGATGACCCACAAGTATAGGGGATCGCAACAGTCTTCGAGGGAAGTAAAACCCAATTTATTGATTCGACACAAGGGGAGCCAAAGAATACTTGAGAGCCTTAACAGCGGAGTTGTCAATTCAGCTGCACCTGTGAATAGTCTTGCTCGACACAGATTATCAGTAGCAACAGTTTTATAGCAGTAGTAGCGGTGAAATAATAGCAGCAGTAAATAGAGACAGCAGTAGTGATTGCAGTAAACAGTAGGATTAAAACACTGTAGGCATAGGGATGGATGAACGGGCGCTGCATGGATAAGATAGCTCATATAATAATCAAGACATAGGCATTGCAGATAATAATGATAAAGCATCCAAGTACTAAGTAAACATAGGCATGTGTTCCGTATATAGTCGTACGTGCTCGCAATGAGAAACTTGTACAACATCTTCTGTCCTACCAGCCGGGGGCCTCAAGGGAATCTACTGGTAATTAAGGTACTCCTTTTAATAAAGTACCGGAGCAAAGCATTAACACGCCGTGAACACATGTGATCCTCACATCGCAGCCATTCCCCTCGGCTGTCCCAATTATTGTCACTTTGGGACCGCGGGTTCCGGACAACAATATGTGTATACAACTTGCAGGTATGATCAATAAACAGTGCATATCATTATGAAACAATAACATGTTCAGATCTGAAATCATGGCACTCGGGCCCTAGTGACAAGCATTAAGCTCAACAAGTTGCAACAACATCAATAAGTACTAACAACGGATACTAGGCACCATGCCCTAATGATCTTATAACTTATTACATGAACAATCTCATCCAATCCCTACCATCCCCCTCAGCCTACAGCAGGGAATTACTCACACATGGATGGGGGAAACATGGATGGTCGATGGAGAAGCGTCGGTGATGATGATGGCGATGATCTCCTCCAATTCCCCGTCCCGGCGGAGTGCCAGAACGGAGTTTCTGGTCCCCGAAATAGGTTTCGCGATGGCGGCGGCGTACGGTGATGTTTCTGGATGAAGTGGACGACCCCCTCGCGTTTTAGGTCAGAGAGGGTTAAGTAGTCGAAAGGGGGACTCGGGGAGGTGCCGAGTCGCCCTCCTCATGGCTGGCGCGGTGGGCCCCGGCCGCGCCACCATGTGGTTTGGGCCACTCGTGGCCCATCTCCGCCTCCCCTTCTGGCTCCGTGAGTCTTCTGGTAAAATAGGAGGTTTGCGATCTTTTCTGGTGTTTTTCCCGAAAGTTGACTTTCTGCACAAAAACAAGACACCAGGGCAATTCTGCTGAAAACAGCGTTAGTCCGCATTAGTTGTATTCAAAACACACAAGTTAGAGGTAAAACAATAGCAAAAGTGTTCGGGAAAGTAGATACGTTTTGGACGTATCAACTCCCCCCAAGCTTAGCTTATTGCTTGTCCTCAAGCAATTCAGTTAACAACTGAGTGCGATAAAAGACTTTCACGAACACATTTGCTTCATATGATGCATATATTCTCACTATATGAACAAATGCTTAGGCAATTCAAGATGAGGCAAATGCAAATAATGTCACTCAATAGGCATGTAAACTATGAAAAGATACCAACATACTAATAGCGACAAACATGAAACATATTAATTCACAAGATTGTAATGCTCATAATAGGATATGATAAGATGGTATCTCGCTTGCCCGTTTTTGTACAGCAAAACATAAATGCCCAGGCACCTCTGAAGTTCATGGGAAGACTAGAATCAAAGATATCAAAGATAAAAGCATCAAAGTTATATCACAGTTAACCACATTCTGGGACAAGCACATTACACTAAGAATGACAACTATGCTCTCGAGAAAGTGCTCAAAGAAAGGATGGTGACTCAACATGAAAGTAAAAGATTGGCCCTTCGCAGAGGGAAGCAGGGATTATCATGTGCTAGAGCTTTTTATTTTTAAAACAGAAGCAAAATTGTTTTGGGAAGTGTTTGTTGTTGTCAACGAATGGTAGTGGGTACTCTAACCCCCTTGTCAACCAGACTTTCAAGAGCGGCTCCCATGAAGGATGTTATTTCTACCAGCAAGGTAGATCATCCCTCTTCTCTTTTGTTTACACATGTATTTTAGTTTCATTATGGGTGACACTCCCCCCAACCTTTGCTTGCACAAGCCATGGCTAACCGAATCCTCGGGTGCCTTCCAACATTCACATACCATGGAGGAGTGTCTATTTGCAAATTAAGTTGCTTACTGATAAATCAGGGCAAAACATGTGAAGAGAATTATTGATGAAAGTTATAATTAATTGGGACTGGGCACCCCGTTGCCAGCTCTTTTTGCAAAATTATTGGATAAGCGGATGTATATGCCACTAGTCCATTGGTGAAAGTCTGAATGACAAGATTGAAAGATAAAACACCACATACTTCCTCATGAGCTATAAAACATTGACACAAATTGAGAAGTACTTTGAAGGTTTTAAAGGTAGCACATGAAAATTTACTTGAATGGTTCGAAATGCCATGCATAGGTATTTATGGTGGACACTTTGGAATAACTTGGTTTTCATGGTTTTGGAAGCACGAGCAGCATTCCCGCTCAGTACAAGTGAAGGCTAGCAATAGACTGGGAAGCGACAATCAAGAGAGCAATAACCGTCATAATCATGCTTGCGACAAAATGAAATTAATTGAGACATAAAAGTGATACAAGAACTCTGAGTCAAAATAAATCATCAAGGCTTAATTGACTTTTGTTTTTCAGTCATACGCATGCATGAGCATGTGCCAAGTCAATTCGAATGAATTATTCAGAGGAGGATACCACAATGTCATACCCTCTATGAATAGAACAATGCAAGCAAACATCAACATAACATGCTACCACTATTAATAAATTGGGACCGATCATGAGAGAACAAGAACTACTAAGCATCCACTAAATGACATATACCTCACATGAACCAACTAAGCATGCTCACATAGATGAGTATATGTACAAAAATGAAAACAAATAGAGTTCATACCAGCCTCTCACCCCAACTCGAGTTGTTGTAGATCATCCTTATTGCTTTTTCACTTGTGTTGCTTCGAATGATAAGAATGAAAACCAAGCTCCATCGGAGTCACGGATGGCTGTCCAACTCTGAAAACACTATACAAAACCAAAAAGAAACAACAAATATTTTTGGGTTTTCGAGTTTTTGAAACAAGAGCAAAAAGAAACAAACAATAAAGCAAAATATTTTTGGATTTTTGAATAACAAACCGAATTTTAAAACTAAGCAAACTAATACTGAAACTTAAAGAAACAAATGAAGAGAAACAACAGAAATATTTTTGGTCTTTTTGTGTTTTGGAATGCAGCAATAAAAGGTAAACAATTAAAAAGAAAGAAAGAAAGAAAACTGCAACATGGATATACAAAGTATCGACAAGATATGATATGTAAATGAGTGAGATGTCGATATACCTCCCCCCAAGCTTAGGCTTTTGGCCTAAGTGGAGGCTAATAATAACGCGGGTAGGAACTCCAAGCCGGCGGGTCATACTGGGCGTGCTCAACATCCGGCTCCGCTGAGGAAGATGAGGCAGAGGGTCCAGCATCCCCAGGATAGGGGCGCGAGCCCCCAGTCCCGGAAAACTGAGTGGAGTCCTCGTCCGCCCATTCTCCATCATCCTCTGTGTGCAGGGCATGTTCCCTCAAGTATGCATCGAATTCATCCTCGGTGACTGACCAAACATTCCTGAAACCAAGATCAAACAAACGTGGTGCAGGCAAAGCGACTATTCGCTCAGATTTAACCATTTTCCACCTCACCTTCTTGGCAAAAGGCACCTCATAAGATAGATTATTCAAAGTAGACCAACTAGTAACAAAGCCATGCCTCCCCATGGAAGCAAAATCGAGCCTCTCTAAAGAAAGCTGCAAATCATTAGGGAGAGCTACTACACCATGCATAGCTAATAAACGAGAAGCAATGAGTCCTCCACAAAATCCACCTTTCTCGCGATTGGCAGCAATGCGAAAGCTATCAAGGCACCCAAATTATAACTCTTATCATGTTGCAAGGCTGCTGCTAGGAAAGCTAAATCAGGAATGGATAATTTATTTGCAGTCTTCCTAGCAAGTACACACCTCGTGATGAAGTAAGCAAAATATCGAATGCATGGAAATTGAATACTTCGAATTTTACCACTTTCATCTGAGTAGGTTCTTCCTTGACATATTACCTCGTATAGGTCCGTCAAATGCTTGGGTTGCCCATGTATCTTCCCTCGTGATCCCCATTGCGGCACCCTAATTGCTGCACAAAAAGCATCAAAAGGCAAGTGGACACTTTTGTTGTAAATTTTATAGTGAACCATAGGGTTAGGTGAAGACCAATCAAATCTAAAGTCCTGCACCACAGACACAGTTAGCTTTGCATATTGGTAGGGTTCTCCCTCTACAAAATCACTCAATCCTGTATTAGAGACAAGAGTACGAAAATCACGCAAGATCCCCGAACTTCTCATGAATTCCAAGCATGGATAGCAGGATGGAACACTCCTTCTTCACGATGGATCCCCATGACCTCAGGAACCACCAATTCATATTGATTTAGTTGGTGTTCATTTCCCTCCATCCTCTGAAATTTTTGACACATATCATAAAAATTATCTTTGAAGCATACAAATGAGGGGAACTACTATATGGACTTGCTAGAGGACTAAACATGCATCAAAACTGATTATATCAACATAGAACAAGCATGCATACTCACTTAACAAGTCACCTACAGCAGCAAAATACTCAAGGTATACTTACTAAACAAAATTCTACTTGGATACATGGAGGAGTCACATACCTGAGAGCAATTGCCCCAAATCTCAGCAGCTGAGATGGGCTGAACAAAGAGATCGAAATCGCGAGGAAGAACAGCAAAAACTCGAGTGTGAGAGAGAAAAACGAGCTGAGTGATGCAAGAGGAAGAAGTGGTAGGTGGGGGAACTGCTGGAGGGCCAAGGGTGCCCCACCTCAGTGGCTGGCGCGGCCAAGGGGCAGCCGCGCCACCATGTGGTTTGACCCCATGGTGGGTCCCCTTGGTCAGCACCAGGCACTCCCACGATGCTCTTTGAAAAATAGGACCAATGGTATAATTTTTACAGAGTTTTGAAAACTTTCAATTTGCATGAAATCTGGATATTTAAATTAATAAAACTTGGGCAGAAAAATTATTTTTAAAATTCAAAACAACTAAACTTTTGCAACCTAATTATCACTACAGGAGGTAAAACAAAGTTGAAGAAAGAAATGCTGTTTAGCTCTTTCATGTATGCAAATACATTTGATAACAAGGTTGATCAAGTCTTGGCACCAAATAAATTTACATGACACAAATGATTTAAACATCATGAAACACTCATGTTACCTTGTATTGTATTGATATGGATCCAATCATAATGTTTTGATATCCTTCTTGATGATCATATATAGGGCAATCAATACTTCCCACTTTGATAGTTTTAAAATTGGAGATGGTATTGACTCCATAAATCTTGTCAACTTTCTTGGGGAAATAAACAGTATGTTCTTTATCATTAACATTGAAAGTTACTTTTCCTTTATTGCAATCAATAACAGCACCTGCAGTATTTAGAAAAGGTCTTCCAAGAATAATAGACATATTATCATCTTCAGGCATTTCAAGAACAACAAAATCAGTCAAAATTAAACAATTGTTAGCCACTTGAACAGGGACATCCTCACAAATGCCAACAGGAACAGCAGTAGATTTATCAGCCATTTGCAAAGATATATCAGTAGGTATCAATTTATCAAGATAGAGTCTCTTATAGAGAGAAAAAGGCATAACACTAACTCCTGCTCCCAAATCACATAAAGCAGTTCTAACATAATTATTCTTGATGGAGCAAGGGATGGTTGGTATACCTGGATCTCCAAGCTTCTTAGGAACCTTGCCATTGAAAGAATAATTAGCAAGCATAGTAGAAATTTCCTCATTAGGAATTTTCCTCTTGTTAGAAACAATATCTTTCATATACTTTGAGTAAGGAGGCAATTTAATAGCATCAGTCAAAGGAATTTGCAAGAACAAGGGTTTCATCCATTCACAAAATTTATTATAATGTTCTTCTTCCTTTGATTTTAGTTTCTTAGTTGGAAAAGGCATTTGCTTTTGAACCCAAGGTTCCCTTTCATTACCATGTTTCTTAGCAATGAAGTCTTCCTTAGTGTACTTTGTGTTTTTAGTATGCTTTTCAGGTTCCTTTTCACTAACTTCTTTATCAAGAGCATCATTTTTATCCTTATCACTATCAAGTTCATTACCACTTTCAGTTTCAGCATCAGAGATAGATATACTATTAGGATCATTAACAGTTTCAGAGGATTCTACAACATTTTTATGTTTCTTCTTCTTCTTTTTCTTAGAAGGAGAAACTGGATTTTCAGCTAGTTGAGAATCTTGTTCAATTCTTTTAGGTGTCCCTCAGGATATAAAGGATCCTGAGTATGAGCTCCACTTCTAGTGCTAACATAGACAGGTTTTAATTTTTCTTTAGAAGCATTGGCTAACATGTCTTGTTGCACTTTAGTGAGTTGATCAATTTGAGTTTGAACCATATGGAAATGTTTAATAAGCATCTTAACATCATTGGAGGTTCTCTCCACAATATCATGCAACTTACTAATAGCTTGAGAGTTTTCATGCAAATGATTCTCTACTCTCATATTAAAATTATCTTGCTTAATAACATAATTATCAAATTCATCTAAGCATTGATCAGGTGGTTTAGAGTAGGGAATATCTCCTTCATCGAACCTGTGGAGAGAGTGAACCTCAATTATGGATGGATGAGGAATTGGCTTACACAAATCTTCAATAGGTGGAAGGTTCTTCACATCTTCAGATTTAATACCCTTCTCAATGAGAGTCTTCTTGGCCTCCCTCATTGTTTCATCATTCAATTCAATCATACCTCCCCTCTTCTTTGATATTGGTGTCGGTGTAGGTGTGGGGGTCGGCGCAGGTAGAGTCCAATCATCATAATTCTGGCTGATTTTAGCCAATAATTCTTCAGCTTCTTCAGGGGTTCTTTTCCTGAAAACACAACTAGCACAACTATCCAGATATGCTCTAGATTCAATAGTTAGTCCACTGTAAAATATATCAAGTAGATCATGCTTTTCCAAATCATGTCCAGGCCGAGCTCTGATAAGAGAGCAAAACCTTGTCCATGCCTCTGGAAGTTTCTCTTCATCTTCCTGGTCAAAGTTATAAATTCTCTGCAAAGCATCATGTTGAGCACTAGCAGGGAAATATTTCTGAAAGAAAACATCAAGCAAACCAGTAGGACTAGTAATAGAACCAGGAGACAAGTTGTTATACCAAGCTTTAGCATCATCTTTTAATGAGAAAGGAAAAATCTTAGCAACAAAATAGCTACGCTTCTTAATATCATCAGAAAATAAGCCACTCAAAGTAGAGAGCTCATTCATGTGCTCTACAGCACTTTCACTCTTAGTGCCACAAAAAGGAGTTTTCTCAACAATAGATATATGAGATAAATCAAGAGAAAAATCATAATCCTTATCTTTAATGTTTATAGGAGAAGTGGCAAACTTAGGATCAGGTGACAACTTGTATTTAACAGCATGTTGTGCAAGAAAATTTCTCATATTACTTGCACCAGTAGTAGCATTACATTTATCAATAAAATCATCATCAAGTTCCACATAAGTTTCATCAGGATCATCATCACAAGTATAATCCCTTAACTCAGGTGAATAAACAGGAGTAGTAGGACTTCCATTAGGTGTTCTAGTATTTTCAAGTTGTTTAGACTTAGCAATAGCAGCATCTAAAAGTGGACCTAATGAAATATTCTCATCAATCACAGTAGAAGCATCATCAACATTATCAGAGGCAATTTCAGATTCAGCAGTAGTACCAACACGTGAAGATTGTGGTGGTGTAACAAGTTGACTCAATACAGATGGTGAGTCAAGAGCAGCAGAGGTACTAAGTGTCGTACCTTTTCTTGTAGTGGATGGCAATACACGGACCCTCTCATCACGAGCTTTACCCATGATGAATAAATTTCAGCGAGCAATATAGATCACAAGTGAACTCACAAATAAAGCTATGCTCCCCGGCAACGGCGCCAGAAAATAGTCTTGATGACCCACAAGTATAGGGGATCGCAACAGTCTTCGAGGGAAGTAAAACCCAATTTATTGATTCGACACAAGGGGAGCCAAAGAATACTTGAGAGCCTTAACAGCGGAGTTGTCAATTCAGCTGCACCTGTGAATAGTCTTGCTCGACACAGATTATCAGTAGCAACAGTTTTATAGCAGTAGTAGCGGTGAAATAATAGCAGCAGTAAATAGAGACAGCAGTAGTGATTGCAGTAAACAGTAGGATTAAAACACTGTAGGCATAGGGATGGATGAACGGGCGCTGCATGGATAAGATAGCTCATATAATAATCAAGACATAGGCATTGCAGATAATAATGATAAAGCATCCAAGTACTAAGTAAACATAGGCATGTGTTCCGTATATAGTCGTACGTGCTCGCAATGAGAAACTTGTACAACATCTTCTGTCCTACCAGCCGGTGGCAGCCGGGCCTCAAGGGAATCTACTGGTAATTAAGGTACTCCTTTTAATAAAGTACCGGAGCAAAGCATTAACACGCCGTGAACACATGTGATCCTCACATCGCAGCCATTCCCCTCGGCTGTCCCAATTATTGTCACTTTGGGACCGCGGGTTCCGGACAACAATATGTGTATACAACTTGCAGGTATGATCAATAAACAGTGCATATCATTATGAAACAATAACATGTTCAGATCTGAAATCATGGCACTCGGGCCCTAGTGACAAGCATTAAGCTCAACAAGTTGCAACAACATCAATAAGTACTAACAACGGATACTAGGCACCATGCCCTAATGATCTTATAACTTATTACATGAACAATCTCATCCAATCCCTACCATCCCCCTCAGCCTACAGCAGGGAATTACTCACACATGGATGGGGGAAACATGGATGGTCGATGGAGAAGCGTCGGTGATGATGATGGCGATGATCTCCTCCAATTCCCCGTCCCGGCGGAGTGCCAGAACGGAGTTTCTGGTCCCCGAAATAGGTTTCGCGATGGTGGCGGCGTACGGTGATGTTTCTGGATGAAGTGGACGACCCCCTCGCGTTTTAGGTCAGAGAGGGTTAAGTAGTCGAAAGGGGGACTCGGGGAGGTGCCCGAGTCGCCCTCCTCATGGCTGGCGCGGTGGGCCCCGGCCGCGCCACCATGTGGTTTGGGCCACTCGTGGCCCATCTCCCTCCCCTTCTGGCTCCGTGAGTCTTCTGGTAAAATAGGAGGTTTGCGATCTTTTCTGGTGTTTTTCCCGAAAGTTGACTTTCTGCACAAAAACAAGACACCAGGGCAATTCTGCTGAAAACAGCGTTAGTCCGCATTAGTTGTATTCAAAACACACAAGTTAGAGGTAAAACAATAGCAAAAGTGTTCGGGAAAGTAGATACGTTTTGGACGTATCATTCACAAAGCTATATGGACGATTTCTTACCATACCATTGGATCACATGATCCCACATGGTATATCATTTAGCTTTGTGTGTTGATCAACTTGAATCCACCCTTTGCACTTAGTTTTGATCAACCTTGTATCTTTTTTTTCTTCTTGATCATATCAAATATGTCCATTATAATCAATGATCTTGATGGCATACAACCTTGAATCAAACACATGGAGTTCAAGCGATGCCTATGGACAAACCTATAAGAATATCTCAATACAAACATTAGTCCATAAGAATTGTCATTAATTACCAAAACCACGCATGGGGCAACATGCACTTTCAATTGGGCCCGGGACCTGGGGCACAGTCGCACAGACGAAAATGCAGATGGCCGGACGGGAGAGGAGATCAGCTTCCGGCGTCGCCGGTAAGCTGCGGAGGCGGCGAGGCGTGCGCCAGTCGGCCCGTTCTACCTCACCGGGGAGCCTGCAGCCTGGGATGCGTCGAGTAGAACAGAGGACGAGGGGTACGATTGGAATATGGGTATGCGGCACCGCTGCCGCTTAGCTCTGTCACTGCCTCGCTGGAGACTTCTCGATTTGTTTTTTTAGCGAGACTCCTCGATTTCTTGTCTCGTGCGTACACACTACGAGCAAAAGCTACTGGGCTTCACAATTGTGGGTTGTGCTATAAACGATAGCAAAGAAACGACGAAGTGCGGAACGATCAAACCAATGGGGACACGAGATTTTAACGTGGAAAACCCCTCCAACAATGGAGGAGAAAAAACCACGGGCGCCAGCCAGCAATAATTCACTATATCCGGGCGCTCCGCTCTCCTTCGTCACAAGTTGGCCTTCATCAGTATAAACGAATTTGGATCACCATAAAACAACACTCCACCTTGAGACAAATTCCATCTTGTAGCATGAACGAGAAACTTCACCCTGAAACAACAAAAAAAACACCTTCGGTGCCAAATAGCCTCTTGGACTAGACAGTGATACCAACTAAGCCTGAGCAAAGCTCAAACTTAGTAACAGGAACTGGCTTTGTCATCATATCAGCAGGATTATCATGAGTACTTATCTTGCATACCTTAAGCTTACCTTTTGCAACAACATCACGCACATAATGGTATTTGACGTCCATGTGCTTTGTTCTCTCATGGAACATCTGATCCTTAGTAAGGTAAATAGCACTCTGACTGTCACAAAACAGGTTAATGCAAGTATCATCTCCACAAAGCTCAGCAAACAAACCTTTCAGCCAAACCGATTCTTTACATGCTTCAGCAATAGCCATGTACTCTGCTTCAGTGGTAGACTGGGCAACAATAGATTGTAACGTTGCCCTCCAACTCACGGCACAACCACCAAGCGTGAACACATAACCTGTGAGGGATCACCTCTTATCCAAATCGGCAGCAAAATCTGAATTCACATAGCCTGCGAGTCCCTCATCAGTCTTGCCGAACTTAAGGCAAGCATTGGATGTGCCACGAAGGTACCTGAAAATCCGCTGAACAGCCTTCCAATGTTCTTTACCAGGATTAGCCATATATCTACTAACCAAACTCATAGCATATGATAAATCTGGATGTGAGCAAACCATGACATACATTAAAGAACCAACAGCACTAGAATATGGAACTCTAGACATGTACTCAAAATCCTCATCCGTACTAGGACATTGTTCAGCTGACAATTTAAAGTGAGGAGCAATAGGAGTACTAACAGACTTTGCATCATACATGTTAAAACGATGAAGAACTTTCTTAATGTAATTTTGCTGACTAAGAAACAACAAACCATAATTTTTGTCATGGTGATGCATGTAAAATGCATACATGAACTTTGCATTATTTTACTTCTATTCCAATCATATTTGCATCATATAAGGGTTATATCAATGTTTTATAATGATTTTGGGAATATTTCATAGTTTTCCCATTTATTTGGAATTAACCCTGTTTTCTAGAAAACGTCTTTTTTAGTGTTTCAAACTTTTCGGGAGTTTCGGGACTCCAAAAAGGGCAAGGTCAGAGAGCACGCTTTAGAATTTTCGAGACGAACGCAATGGGCTCAAAATGAAGGCCAGAAGCCCAACCAGTTGGAAATGAGAGGGACCCACGCGGCCTAAAATCTTGGCCGCGTGGGGCCTACCTATTTTGGGCCTCGGAGCTCCGACGCCGTTGATCTTTTCTCCACCGACCTAGTCGTGACCTAAAAACGCCTATAAAAATTGTCCCCCAACGTTCTCTGGAGGCAGCGCCGCACAAACACAGAAACACCAAAACAGAGATCAGTAGCTGCAGATTGGAAGGGGAAAACTCCGGCGGGGAGCTGCCGGGGTGGTCTCCACCTTCTCCAACGACTTCTCCACCGTCTCCATGATGAAGGGGGAGTAGTCCACCCCCTGGACTTGGGTTTGTGGTGGTAACTTATGTATCTCTCCTCTCTTTGAGCTTCACTAATTAGTATCGTATGAGCTTTTTTTTGACAGGAAAACAGTAGGGAAAGCACCTACTGCATTTTTCATTTTATAAATGGGATAATTACAAATGGGGTGGGAAAAATCCTGTCAAAATTACATGGCGTCTAGCCATTGCTGCATCCCTTCTTTAAGAGAGGGCTTAGCTCTATGAATAGCAAGTGTAAAAATTTCTTTAAAAGAAATACAGCAAAAATCGATATCAAGTGTTCCACCCTCAAAAATGATTCTGTTTCTGTGATTCCAGAGACTCCAGCATCCTATTATCAGATATTCAGTAAAGCATGCGTGTCTAGACCTTGTTCTGCCATCCATCAACATATCATAAAGTGGCATATCATAGTTCCATTCCCGATTTAAACGCCACCAGAAGGTCTGACTAAAATCATAGTACGGTATGAGCTGCTGAACATGATTACGGTCATCTATGTAATTCCCATGGTGGATATTGTGGTGTGAGATAATATTTGTTATGCATTTACTGTTGTGTTGGATCTTTTATGACTTGTCATACTTTGGAGATATTCTATGATGCATGTGATGGTTTGATTTATGCATAATGCCTTGTTTATCTTTATCATGAGGTGATTGACACCACCAAGTGTAGATAGATGAGAGAGATGTGTTCACACACACGAAATATAAATCATTGCACTAGTGTTTAGAATATTATCCATTATGAAGTATGATGTATGTGGGTACTGGGTGGCCAATGTGACAGAAAGCATAGGTATTGAGTGACACAGTACCGTCCAACATCCTTTATCTGGGGTAAAAAGGGAGAAGTATGATGTGGGTGTGACAGCAACCACGCTAGCCTTACGAGGGTGACCTAGCAACACAAATCAGTACTTCTTTCAACTATGTGTTTTAGGACATATAGCCGTTATAAAAGCTACCATTAAAACATGACAATTATGTGTACTTTATCTATAACGTGATAATCACCATAGATGAGAGAGAGAGGATTAAGTGAACCCATGAACCCGTGTCCATTGTTCCTATAAGAGAAAACCTTTGTCTTGTCCTCTTGCATTGAAGAGGATTGGGACACTTTTACACTCTTGCTTGGTTACATTAAAACTTCCATCCATCAAATCAACCACCTTGCTCCTTAAACTTGTTTAGTGCATAATCAACTAAAACTTGTGACACTTTAGTTGTAGGGAATAGATAACTTTTCCTACTTGCTCCTGCGGATCGATACCTTACTTCCACTTTGAGAGGTGCTACGGTGATCCCCTGCTGTTGGGGGTAATCAAGTACTTTTCTGGCGCCGTTGCCGGGGAGCGTAGCGCTTAAGTTTCTATTCTTGTGTGCACTAGACTAAGCTTGGGGAAGTCTCTTTAAACTTGTTTTATATCTTGCAATCATCTAAGCTTGGGGAGGTTCCTTTAAACTTGTCTGGGTGTAAGTTCTTCATTACTTTTGCTATGGGTTTTCTGTTTGATTATACACCTGAGGAACTTGCAACATTTACACTTGAGGAATTTGAAATATTACAAGAAGCTGATGATTTCTTTTCTCGAGCAGATGCTATTAAACGTAAAAAGTTAACTCTTGCTGCCATGGAAAGAACTAATATTTTGCAGGAAGAAGAGGACAAAAACATAAGCTTGGGGATGCCCATGCAATCTCAAGAAGATGCTGAAAAGGAACAACTGGAGAATGAAGAGTTGGATCCCCCAACTTCACCATCAACATATGATAGTAACACTCAAACTCAAAAACCTTTTGGTGGTAAACTTATTGATAATAATGAGTGTTGCTTAAATATGTTATATGATAATGCTTTAGATGATGGTCCTATGCTTATTGATAATCCTCCATGTTTAGAACTTGTTACTACTTTATGTGAGGATAAAAATGATATACTTGCTGTTTGTGAAAATACTCTTACTAATAAGAGTCCTACTTTGTTCCTGAATTCTCCTAATAACACCATAGAGGAGAAATTTGCTTATGTTGAGAAATACTTATGTGGTTTGCAATTATCTTTAGTTCCAAATCTTTGTTGCAACCATGATATTAAACTTGATATTGATCTTAACAACTATTTTGAAAGAGGGAAGCATGCTAATAAACTCCAAAATAAATTTAATGACTCTCTTTATGTTCCCAAATTATCTAAGTTGGAAGATTCTATTGGTTACGTGATTAAATACACTTCTACTACTTGCAACTATTATGAAAGAGGAAGTGATAAGAACCCTATTTATGCTACTAATAATTATGGGCTGCAAGTAAATATTGTTAATATGCATTGGAAAACTTATATTCATTGTGATTCATTCATATACAAAATGCCAATGCATAGGAAGGAAGTTAGACTTCGTTGTTATTACCTTTGTGTTTTGTTTCTCTCTCTACCATGTTTCAACTTGATTATTATCTTCATTGGCTTGAGAGCAACATGGGACCCTGGTATAATGCATGGAACACTTCCCAAGGAAGAGGGGAACAACATTCAAGCTCCTTCATGAGCTTCATCTTCGCTGAACAACAAGTAAGAAGCCTAGCTATATGGTTATAAAGAAAGCGCTTTGCGGGAGGCAACCCGGTTATTTTTGTGTGTGATTTTTTTTGTGTCCTCTTGCTGTAACAAGAGACTTTGTGTCTAGTTTAGTTTCTGGAGTTTTAAATAAAGTGCCAAGTTTTACCCATTTTGGTCTTGAAAAGTTGCTTATTGAGTTCGGAAATTTTATTCCTGCACGAGTCAGTGCACGGTATGATTTTTAATTCTTATTCTGTAACTCCGAATGAGCTCATATTTGAACTGTAGTTGCAACTTTTCATCCTCTGTATGCACGAATTTTTTCGGAATTTTTCGAGAAAGTTTGGTAGGGTAGAAAAATATGTTTTGCTGCTGCTGTTTTTTTGGACAGATTCTATCCCATTTTGTTTGATTCATGCTTTGAGCTTTTAAGTTGAATCTTTTTGATCCAATTGAGTTTACGAGTAGGCATACAACATTATACACTTTCTGGACATCTCATATGAATTTTTGTTCAAGGATTATATGCAGCAAGAAATATATTTGTTTATCACTATTAATGCACCCCCACAGAAAAGAAATGGGAGAAACAGTGTTTTGAAATTTTTTCACAGGGATTGGAGGAGATGCACCAAGAGCTATCCAAAGATGGTGAAGACCATAAGCTTGGGGATGTGAAGACAACCCCACTGGACTTACACACTCTCGGTTTGCACACGTCCAACTTCTGTTTTTCGATCGAAACACTTTATCGCATAAACTTGGAGCGTCTTTTTGTTTGTTTTGGTTTGATTCATTGAGAGACCACCACACTATCATTTATATATGGGAGAGCTACTGGAAATATGGGTTGAAATATGTTGGATGCTTTTATAAGATTGGGAAAAGGGATGTTTGAGTTGATTTTTAATGATACATATAGTTGCATGATTCATGAGCTTGTTTATGAGTAATAGTTCGCAAATCCTTTTTGAAGAGCTATCACTTATTCATGTTTTGGTGCTGATTGTTATTTTACTTGGTTTAACATGGATTAGTTAGTTCTATGGACACTCATGCATGCATCTAGATGGTCAACTTTCTCCCTTTTGCTAGCCCAAACATTCCAACAAGTCAAAACTTGTTTCCAACACCTTCAACCAAAGTTATTTCAGTGAGTCCACCATATCTACAACAACAACAACAACAAAGCCTTTTTTTCCCAAACAAGTTGGGGTAGGCTAGAGTTGAAACCCATAAGATCTCGAAACTAGGTCATGGTTCTGGCACATGGATAGCTAACTTCCACGCAGCCCTATCCATGGCTAGTTCTTTGGTGATATTCCAATCCTTCAGATCTCTCTTAACAGACTCCTCCCATGTCAAGTTTGGCCTACCACGACCCCTCTTAACATTCTCATCCCGCTTTATCCGTCCGGTATGCAATGGCGCTTCCGGAGGCCTACGTTCTATATGACCAAACCATCTTAGACGGTGTTGGACAACCTTCTCTTCAATTGGTGCTACCCCAACTCTCTCACGTATATCATCATTCCTAACCCGGTCCTTTCTTGTGTGGCCACATATCCATCTCAACATGCGCATCTCCGCTACACCTAACTGTTGGATATGTCGTCTCTTGGTCGGCCAACATTCTGCGCCATACAACATCGCAGGTCGAATCGCCGTCCTATAGAACTTGCCTTTTAGCTTTTGTGGCACTTTCCTATCACAGAGGACGCCAGAAGCTTGGCGCCACTTCATCCAACCAGCTTTGATTCGATGACTCACATCTTCATCGATATCACCATCCTTCTGGAGCATAGACCCCAAATATCGGAAGGTGTCTTTCTCAGGTACCACCTGTCCATCAAGCCTAACCTCTTCCTCCTCGTGCCTAGTAGTACTGAAACTGCACCTCATGTACTCAGTTTTGGTTCTACTAAGCCTAAAACCTTTCGATTCTAGAGTCCGCCTCCACAGCTCTAACTTCCTATTAACCCCCGCCCGACTATCGTCAATTAGCACCACATCATCCGCAAAGAGCATACACCATGGGATGTCTCCTTGTATATCCCCTGTGACCTCATCCATCACCAAAGTAAAGAGATAAGGGCTCAAAGCTGACCCCTGGTGCAGTCCTATTTTAATTGGAAAGTCATCGGTGTCGCCATCACTTGTTCGAACACTTGTCACAACATTATCATACATATCCTTAATGAGGGTAATGTACTTTGTTGGGACTTTGTGTTTCTCCAAGGCCCACCACATGACATTCCGTGGTATCTTATCATACGCCTTCTCCAAGTCAATGAACACCATATGAAGATCCTTCTTCTTCTCCCTGTATCTCTCCATAAGTTGTCGTACCAAGAAGATGGCTTCCATGGTAGACCTCCCAGGCATGAAGCCAAATTGATTTTTGGTCACGCTTGTCAATCTTCTTAAACGGTGCTCAATGACTCTCTCCCATAGCTTCATTGTATGGCTCATCAACTTGATTCCACGGTAATTAGTGCAACTTTGAACATCCCCCTTGTTCTTGAAGATTGGCACTAATGTACTCCGCCTCCATTCTTCGGGCATCTTGTTTGACCGAAAAATGAGGTTGAAAAGTTTAGTTAGCCATACTATCGCTATGTCTCCAAGGCCTCTCCACACCTCGATGGGGATACCATCAGGGCCCATTGCCTTGCCTCCTTTCATCCTCTTCAAAGTCTCCCTAACCTCAGCCTCCTGGATACGCCGCACAAAGCGTCGGCTGGTATCATCGGAGGAATCGTCTAGCTCAATGGTAGAGCTCTCATTCTCTCCATTGAACAGGTCGTCGAAGTACTCTCGCCATCTACGCTTGATATCTTCGTCCTTCACGAGGAGTTGATCCGCTCCGTCCTTTATGCATTTGACTTGGTTGACATCCCTCGTCTTCCTTTCTCTCGTCTTCGCCATCTTATAGATGTCTCTTTCGCCTTCCTTCGTGTTTAGACGCTGGTAGAGGTCCTCATACGCCCGACCCCTTGCCTCGCTCACCGCTCGCTTTGCGGCCTTCTTTGCCCCCTTGTATATCTCCATATTGGTTGCGCTCCTGTCTAGGTGTAGGCGTCTGAAACAATCCTTCTTCTCCTTAATAGCCTTCTGGACCTCAACGTTCCACCACCAGGTATCCTTAGCATCCCTTCTACTTCCCCTGGTCACCCCAAACTCCTCTGATGCAATCTTCCGAATGCAAGTCGCCATCCTCATCCACATACTGTTTGCATCGCCTCCTTCCTCCCAAGGGCCCTCCTTAAAAACCCTCTCCTTAAAAGCTTGAGCTGCCTCTCCCTTTAACTTCCACCACTTTGTTCTAGCAACTTTTGGGCGCTTATCCCGCTGGACACGAATCCAAAAACGGAAGTCAGCCACCACCAGCTTATGTTGATGGACAACACTCTCTCCAGGTATCGCCTTACAATCAAGGCAAGCGCGTCTATCTTCTCTTCGAGAGAGAACAAAATCGATCTGGCTAGAGTGTTGGCCACTACTGAAAGTCACTAGGTGGGATTCTCTCTTTCTAAAGAGGGTGTTAGCTATGACCATGTCGTAGGCTAGGGCGAAGCTTAAGACATCCTCCCCTTCTTGGTTCCTGATGCCATAGCCAAAGCCCCCATGCACCCCTTCAAAACCTGTGTTAGATGTACCCACATGGCCATTGAGGTCTCCTCCTATGAAGAGCTTCTCACCAGTAGGTACTCTCCTAACCAAGTCCTCGAGACCTTCCCAGAACTCTCTCTTGGTGCTCTCGTTGTGGCCTACTTGCGGGGCATACGCGCTGATAACATTGAGAACCAAGTCCCCAACAACCAGCTTGACTAGGATAATCCGGTCTCCTTGCCTCTTGACGTCCACTACTCCATCCTTGAGGCTCTTGTTG
This sequence comes from Poa pratensis, assembly GCA_947311845.1. Taxonomy (NCBI): domain Eukaryota; kingdom Viridiplantae; phylum Streptophyta; class Magnoliopsida; order Poales; family Poaceae; genus Poa; species Poa pratensis. The sequence goes on along the minus strand of CAMZMU010000042.1, from coordinate 79,180,742 downwards.
ATCAAGATGCCTACCCCATTTTTGTTTGAGGTTGTCCCCGTGTACCACAGCTTAAAGCCGGAATCCTCCACCTCCTTCGCCTTCTGTCCCTTCCATTTGGTCTCTTGGACACATAGGACATCAACACGCCTCCTTATCGCCGTATCAACTAACTCCCGTAACTTGCCCGTCAGGGACCCTACGTTCCAGCTACCTAAGCGGATCCTCCTAGGCTCGGCTAACTTCCTTACCCTCCGCACTCGTCGAGTCAAATGCGAAGACCCTTGCTCATTTTTCACTACACCCGGGCGTCGATGCAGCGCGCCACTAAGGATGCGACGACCCGATCCTTGCTCACTTATCACCGTATCCAGATCAAGATACGGCGCGCCACCAAGGGGGTGGCGGCCCGGCCCTTGCCCATTTGACACCACACCCGGTTCCGATATGGCGCGTCGCTAAGAGGGTTACGCCCCAACGAAGTTCTTTTGGGTTTCATCTCCATAAGAGTGGCTGGGTTTTTTCCGTTGGCTTGCCAAGCCTATCACAACCCTCCTCTTTATCCGGGCTTGGACCGGCTATGTTGAGACAACATAGGCGGAGTTGTCCACCATATCTACCTACTAGCTATATGGTATTCCGAGTATGTTCATCATGATATTTATGTTATCTATACCTATGAATGAAAATGATTATGTTATTGATTGCCATGGGAAAAGTTGGTTGATATCATGTACTTTTGTTTATGGATGCCTATCATGGTGAAATGAGGTGGAAATGAAGTAGTTTAAATGAGTTTGTATAAATGGTTAGAGAGACGCCTGGGCCGCTAATCTAAGCCATGCATCATTCATGGTGGAAATTTACTTACATGCTATGGTGAACCGTCTGTAATACACCTTATAATAAATAGCTATTCCAAAGGTAAATAAAAAGGGTGTTGAGGTTGTTCATCTGGTTTGTTTGTCTTGTCATTTTGATATGGGCTTGTTCCATATCCTGGGACAAGAGGTACCCCAGTTGACGCTCTTGATGATACTATTATTACTTACAATGATATATAACTTGAACTTGTTTTGTTTCCTAAGTTGAGTAATCATGGTGTAGGTACTTGTATTCAAGGGGCATGAGACACCTAACCTTTACTTTGTCAAGCACACTACTCATATTTTCTCTCACATTAAACTATAATCATTCAAGATGCTATGATAGGGGAATGAGAGCTTGACACCAAGCATTACCACATTGCAATCATTAACTTAAGTAGAAGAGTTTGGAGGTTAGATGAAACTTATGCATGCTTTACCTCTACTCACTTATACATCTTTCCAAAGTGTCCACCTATCATATTCAGATTTTCATCATCACTCTATGACCAATGTAGGATGTCCATACTTATCATTATGCATACATGTGGTCCATACTACTATCTGTTATGTTACACTTTGTGAACTATCATTGAACATCCTTGCATTGAATACTTGATATCACTTCATAAACTATCTTGCATATTGCTACTCCTTTTAAGAATGAATCATTTGACTCTATGTAGCAATAGTAATCATCTTTGATATCCATTGTTAGTATTAAAATGCAAAGTCCATGTTAGTTTTATCACCTTCATACTCGGGACGAGCATGGGTTAAGCTTGGGGATGTTTATGCATGTGAAATGCATACATGAACTTTGCATTATTTTACTTATATTCCAATCATATTTGCATCATATAAGGGTTATATCAATGTTTTATAATGATTTTGGGAATATTTCATAGTTTTCCCATTTATTTGGAATTAACCCTGTTTTCCAGAAAACGTCTTTTTTAGTGTTTCAGACTTTCCGGGAGCTTCGGGACTCCAAAAAGGGCAAGGTCAGAGAGCACGCTTCAGAATTTTCGAGACGAACGCAATGGGCTCAAAATGAAGGCCAGACGCCCAACCAGTTGGAAATGAGAGGGCCCCACGCGGCCTAAAATCTTGGCCGCGTGGGCCTACCTATTTTGGGCCTCGGAGCTCCGACGCCGTTGATCTTTTCTCCACCGACCTAGTCGTGACCTAAAAACGCCTATAAAAATTGTCCCCCGACGTTCTCTGGATGCAGCGCCGCATAAACACAGAAACACCAAAACGGAGATCAGGAGCTGCAGATTGGAGGGGGAAAACTCCGGCGGGGCGCTGCCGGGGTGGTCTCCACCTTCTCCAACGACTTCTCCACCGTCTCCATGATGAAGGGGGAGTAGTCCACCCCCTGGACTTGGGTTTGTGGTGGTAACTTATGTATCTCTCCTCTCTTGAGCTTCACTAATTAGTACCGTATGAGCTGCTGAACATGATTACGGTCATCTATGTAATTCCCATGGTGGATATTGTGGTGTGAGATAATATTTGTTATGCATTTACTGTTGTGTTAGATCTTTTATGACTTGTCATACTTTGGAGATATTCTATGATGCATGTGATGGTTTGATTTATGCATAATGCCTTGTTTATCTTTATCATGAGGTGATTGACACCACCAAGTGTAGATAGATGAGAGAGATGTGGTCACACACACGAAATATAAATCATTGCACTAGTATTTAGAATATTATCCATTATGAAGTATGATGTATGTGGGTACTGGGTGGCCAATGTGACAGAAGGCATAGGTATTGAGTGACACAGTACCGTCCAACATCCTTTATCTGGGGGTAAAAAGGGAGAAGTATGATGTGGGTGTGACAGCAACCACGCTAGCCTTACGAGGGTGACCTAGCAACACAAATCAGTACTTCTTTCAACTATGTGTTTTAGGACATATAGCCGTTATAAAAGCTACCATTAAAACATGACAATTATGTGTACTTTATCTATAACGTGATAATCACCATAGATGAGAGAGAGAGAGGATTAAGTGAACCCATGAACCCATGTCCATTGTTCCTATAAGAGAAAACCTTTGTCTTGTCCTCTTGCATTGAAGAGGATTGGGACACTTTTACACTCTTGCTTGGTTACATTAAAACTTCCATCCATCAAATCAACCACCTTGCTCCTTAAACTTGTTTAGTGCATAATCAACTAAAACTTGTGACACTTTAGTTGTAGGGAATAGATAACTTTTCCTTCTTGCTCATGCGGATCGATACCTTACTTCCACTTTGAGAGGTGCTACGGTGATCCCCTGCTCTTGGGGTAATCACACGGGTAATCTCCATACCTAGAATTTTCTTAGCAGCACCAAGATCCTTCATCTCAAACTCGCTACTTAACTGTGACTTGAGAGCAGCGATATCTTTCTTGCTCTTGGCAGCAATCAACATATCATCAACATATAATAACAGGTATATATGTGATCCATTAACAAACTTAATGTACACACAGCTATCAAATTCTGACCTCTTAAAGCCATGTGACAACATAAAAGAATCAAACATTTTATACCACTGACGAGGAGATTGTTTCAAACCGTATAAGGACCTTTTCAACTTACACACAAGATCCTCCTTACCAGGCACTATGAACCCTTCTGGCTGGTCCATGTATATCTCCTCCTCCAACTCTCCATGCAGAAACGCAGTCTTAACATCTAACTGCTCAAGCTCAAGATCACGCATAGCAACAATACCAAAAAATGTACGAATTGAACTATGCTTTACAACTGGAGAGAAAACATCATTATAATCAACACCTGGAATTTGACTGAAACCTTTTGCAACTAACCTTGCCTTAAACCTCGGAGGCTCGCTAGGAGATAAACCCTTCTTTCTCTTGAAGATCCACTTACAGCGGACTGCCTTCTTTTTCTTAGGCAAGCGCACAACATCCCATGTGCCATTTTTCTCGAGTGATTGCATCTCTTCTTGCATAGCAGCAATCCATTTCTCGCGGTCACCAGAACTGACAGCTTCAGTATACGTGGACGGCTCATGTCCATGCTCCACCTGTTCTGCACAACTCGGAGAATAATCAACAATGTTACACTCTTCAATTAAACGTGGTCGAGGACCACAATTTCTCCTCTGTCTACGAGCAGCAATAGACTGATTTTGTGGCTGCAAAACAGGGGGTGAGTTCTGAACATTATCATTGTCAGAATCAGAAGAATCAGATGAATCAGAATCATCTGTAGTAGCACCATCATTGTCAACAGTGACATTTTCCTTTTCAACAGAGTGCTCCACCTCGACACTAACTGACATGGGTATACATATCGGGTACCCTACCATGAGGGTACCTGGTGCACGTGACGACTAAGGCCCAATATCGAAGAGACTACTCGAAGCCCAAGACAAGAGGCCCAAGAAGATGGAGTACCCTCCAAGATTAGACATAGGCATAGTCGGTTTAGGCTTTCCTTATGTGTAAACTAGGTCGGTTACAAACTCCCGAGACCCAACCTATTTAAAGGCTGGGAGGGGTACCGATCTGGGACCAAGCCATACACGAACCACCAAAGCTCTTGCGAGATCATCAACTCGCCGGAGCTCCCCTGTAATCGCATAATCCACAATCAATACCAGACAAGCAGGAAGTAGGGTCTTTACCTCCACCCGAGGGGGCTGAACCTGGGTAAATCTTTGCCTCTACTTGTCAGCCGATGAAACTACCAGTACTACCACGTTCTCTCCCCATAACCTCAACCCTAGGTCCTTAACCATGGGATTTGATGAGGGTACACCTCGTCAATTGGCGCCGTATGTGGGAAAGAATAGTGCTGGACTCGCGGTTTCTTCGGTTCCATCGGAAAACGGCGACTCGCCGATCGGATCTACAAACGGCAACTCGCCGGCTGCATCGACAAACCAGAACTCGCCGACTCAGGCGGCACATGGCAACTCGCCGGCTCACTCGACAAACGGCAACACGCCAGCTTCGCCCGCAAAAAGCACATCGGATCCTCTGATGGATTTCGAGCCACACTCGCCAGGATTCCAGGAGGCTTTCTCCGATCTCGAGTCAGGTTTGGGTTTAACCGTTGGTTCGTTCAATATTTTCGTCAACAAGCTTGGTGTGCAGGACTTGACGGATCCACGCCAACTCGCGACTTTCGCACCCGAGGCTCCATCGGCTGCGGCTCCTTCGACTGCGGATCTTTCCACTGCGTCCGTACCATCATCGACCCTCCAAGCTTGTTCGTCTGCAACAACCATATCCACACGAGAGATGCGCGAGCTCATTGAAGAGCTCCAGGGCGAGGAGGCCGAATCAGCATACCGCACAAACGATCCCGAGCTGGATCTCCCACTCGAGGATAGTTTTCGACTGCGGATCTCCCTCAGCGACTTCGACGACCTCGAAACTCATATCGACAACCACGTCGACTCCGAGATCTGCGCCAACAACAACCTCGACTTTGAGACTCATAACAACCTCGCTGACGCCGAGATGGGCATAGGAGACGAAGACGTCGACTGCGAGATCCGTCCAGACGAACCACTCGATGAACATACAGGCTCAGACATGAGCCTCGATGAAGATGTTGAGTCCATGACGGGACTCGAAAGTACATACATATGCCCTCGGGTCATACCCCAACAGGTCTATGTGGCCATCGCCGCAGAAACATCAGAAACTGCGGCCAGTCGCAGGCCTACAGAATTCCCGTGCACAGTCACTATGCCGGACGGAGCCACAACCCTCACAATCACTGCTGAGATGGCAGCAAAAGCAGATAAAGTTATCAAGGAGTGCACAATGATGCCAGCAGACGCAACACAAGAAGAGATGTTGACTTTCCAGTACTTCAACTGGCAGGAGTCACTTCGACTGAAGCAGATAAGAGCCACACTCGAAGAACGCAAAAAGCAAGCTAGCTTGTCGAGTGTGCGCAGAAGACAGCTCTCCCTGAGCTCCACCGGGCGAGCAGACACAGGACGCAGATCAAGGTTGTCACACCTTTCGCCAGGCGAGAAGGCGGCACTCACCCGCAACTTAGGCAACTCCTTCATGACATACGTTGAGGAAGGACTGCCGGTGCCCAAAACAGCAGCAGGTGCTCTCTACACCGCTGCAGCATACCTGGAGGCAATCAAGCCCCCAACGGATGACCCCAATGCAAAACTACACCGTCAACAGATCAAATCACTCGCCTTAGCTGCAAAGGCCATACGCCAAGTTCCAAGAACTCCAGGTGGGAGTCGAGACCGTGCCCTAGTCGACGCACCTCGGGAAGAGCATAATCACAGTGGTCGTCGCCACCACTCGAAAGAAAGAAGCGGCTCGCGAAGGCGCAGGTCCAGGAGTAGATCACGCAGATCATACAGTAGCGACTCATACTCTGATTGAGAGCCTGAGCCACATGGAGCTCTGTGCTTCACTCGACGCATCCGCGAGACACGGATGCCCAAAGGATTCAAACTCACATCCGAACAGCCCAAGTACACGGGTCGACAGGAACCTTCCGGGTGGCTGGAAGATTACAGGCTGGCAGTTGCGTGCCAGCGGGGCACCAACACTACAGCCATGCAGTACATACGACTCATGCTCGAAGGCACAGCTCGCGACTGGCTCAAGGCCCTACCTCCATCAACATACGACTCATGGGATCACTTCCGCAGGGATTTCATCAAAAACTTCGAGCCTCTATGTGAGTGCCCGAAAACATTCGAGGAGCTGCGGGCCTGCGTTCAGCGTTCAGACGAAGTGTTGAGGTCATACATCAGACGATGGACTGAGATACGTAACTCAGTTGGAGTGGTTTCAGAAGATATGGCCATGGATGTTTTCGTCATGGGCCTCGCCAGGCAAGACCTCAAAGAAGCACTTGGCCGCCAAAAGCCAAAATCTGTAGCCCACCTCCTGCAGATCGCGACTGAGTGGGCAGATGGAGAGGATATGGCACGCACCACACGCGGGCCCTCACCCCGCGATAAAAATGAGAATAGCAGTCGAAGCCATAGAGACTCGTACAGAGACGACCGAAGGCGCAAACGTTCAAAACGTCATTACGACGATGACAGACCCGAATTCATGGCGGCTGGGTTCTCCACACCCCGCAAAGATCAGGACAGAAGCGACCGACGGTCAAAAGAGCGAGACAGTCGAGACGACCGGCGAGACAGTCGAGATGATCGGCGAAACAGTCGAGATGATCGTCGCAGTGACAGATACAAGAGGAAGGATTGGCGCAAGTCACGGGCACAATCTGAGCGATCATTCGAAGAAAAGATGGACGCTGAGTGCAGATTCCACCTGTACAAGGGGGACGATGGAAAACTGCGGTCCAACCACTCGATGAGAAACTGCAGGGAGTTCGACCAAATGGCGACTGATTACGTAAATCGCAGAAAGGCAGCAGCCGCACAATCACCTGCACCCGTGCCTCAGCCAAACAACGTGCCTGTTCTGATGGCACCACCTCCACCACCACAGCCTGCCCCAGGCGGAAATCTCGCGGGTGCCATACAGCCCGTGCCTCGGGTGGACGAACCACAGTACCCTCCGCCCCAAGGGCAGATGTACATGATACAGAAAGGTCGACCTTCCAACAGGGAGCAAAAGCTTCGCACTCGACAGGTAAACATGGCGGTCATGTCACCGCCTGCGGTGACAGAGTACTTGAAAGGATCTGATACTGCAATAAGCTTCAGCAAAGAGGACCACCCTCCGTCGGTTGTTCGACCAGGGCACTCTGCTCTGGTACTCGACGCGCAAATTGGAGGCTACGCCATGTCCAAGGTCTTCATGGATGGTGGGAGTGGCATAAACACCATCTTCGCAGATACGCTCCGCAAAATGAACAGGTCAGTCGAAAACCTGCCAAGATCCTCAAATACCTTCCACGGTATCGTTCCAGGGAAAGCAATAAGCCCAGAGGGCACCATACAACTCGACGTAACGTTCGGGGACAAGCACCACTTCAGGACAGAATCGATTGAGTTCGAAGTGGTCGACTGGAAGTCACAATACCATGCTATACTTGGACGCCCGACGTTCGCTCGATTCATGGCGGTGCCACATTACGCATATCTCCAGCTGAAAATGCCTGGACCAAAAGGAGTAATCACAGTCAAGGGGAACTTCCAAAAGTCTGACTCTTGCGACCGAGAATTCAGTAAAATCTCTGAGATGTTTGGCATGGAAGCAACACTCGCTGATCTAGCGGTCTCCAACGATCGAACACTTATGCCAGAGCACAAAAAGGTGGCAGTAGACAGAGCATTCAGTGCCACCAACGACACAAGATCGCATCAGGTGCACCCGACAGACCCGACCAAGACAGTCAATGTTTCATCGAGTCTGCCTATCGCATAGGAAAGCGCGCTCGTCGAATTCCTCCGTGAGAACTGGGATATATTTGCATGTTATCGCATAGACAGTCAATGATTCATCAGAGAGATCAAGAAATCACAATGGGTGGCCAACCCCGTACTTGTAGAGAAGAAGCATACAGACATCCTGCGGATGTGTGTAGATTTTACAGCACTCAATAAGTGCTGTCCAAAGGATCACTTTCCACTACCTCGAATCGACCAGATCGTCGACTCCACCGCCGGGTGCGCTCGCTTGTCCTTCCTGGATGCTTACTCGGGTTACCACCAGATAAGGATGAAGGAAGAGGATGAAGAAAAAACGGCGTTCATAACCCCACTCGGGGTCTACTGCTACACCACAATGCCTTTCGGGCTCAAAAACGCAGGCGCAACCTATCAGCGCATGATGCAAGATTGCCTCAAGAAGCAGATTGGGCGAAACGTCCAGGTCTATGTAGATGACATCGTCATCACCACAAGAGAAGAAAGCACGCTACTCGATGACTTGCGGAGACATTCGCAAACCTCAAACGCTTCCACATCAAGCTCAACCCGAAGAAGTGCACGTTCGGCGTGCCAGCCGGGCAACTCCTCGGGTATCTAGTCTCAGCTCGAGGAATCGAGGCGGACCCGGAGAAAATACAGGCCATCTTGACGATGCAAAGGCCTTCAAAGCTCCACGACGTGCAAAAGTTGGCGGGTAGAGTAGCAGCACTCAGTCGATTCATCAGCAAGCTAGGGAAAAAGCACTCCCGTTCTATCGACTGATGAAGAAGGCAGATAAGTTCGAGTGGACGCCAGAAGCCGAAGCAGCCTTCACGGACCTCAAGCGAGTCCTCACAAGCCCTCCAATCCTCGTAGCACCAAGGGAACGCGAGCCACTATACCTATATGTCTCTGCAACTAATAGGGTGGTGAGCACTGTTCTTGTGGTCGAACGCAGAGAGGAGGGACACGCCCAAAGCATACAACGTCCAGTCTATTACTTGAGTGAAGTGCTCTCCACATCAAAGCAGCGGTACCCGCACTATCAGAAGCTGGCATACGCCGTGTTCATGTCCTCAAGGAAGCTGACGCATTACTTCTCCGAGCACCCGATCACTGTAATCAGCACTTCAGGGATCGGGGACATCCTCACAAACCCCAATGCGACTGGGCGAGTAGCAAAATGGCTCATCGAGCTAGCACCAAGAGACATCAAGTATGATTACCCGAAGGCCATCAAAGCACAAGTTTACCCGACTTCCACACCGAGTGGATTGAAGCTCAGCTCCCAGGAGCACCAGATGTGTCCAATTCCTGGACCATGTACTTTGATGGCTCGAAGAAAAACGAAGGCGCAGGCGCAGGTGTCATCCTCATATCACCAAAAGGCGACAAGCTCCGCTACATCCTACAAATGGGATTCGAGTTCCCATCCAATAACGAAGCAGAATACGAGGCTCTGATCCATGGCATGAGGATGGCCAAAGCCTCGGGTGCACTCGACTGATGATCTACGGCGACTCGAATTTGGTGGTGCAGCAAACAATGAAGGCTTGTGACGCAATCGCAGATAACATGATCGCCTACCGTGACCTGTACAACATCATGGAGGGCAGCTTCGAAGGCTGCGAGTTGCGGCACATAGGGCGTGAAAGCAATGAAGAAGCAGATAAGTTAGCCAACATTGGTGCGACCAAAGCACCAGTGCCACCTGGTGTCTTCTTCGAGCGCATAGAGCACAGATCAATCAAAAAGAAGCGGCAACTCCTGCACAGCCGCACCAGCCAAGAGCAAAACACCTAGCACAGAGGACCCACCAGTCGAGGTACTCCTCATCGAGCCAACTTGGACTCAACCCTTCCTCGCATACATACTCCGCGGCGAGGTACCCGAAGACTTCACAGAGTCAAGACGCGTCACTCGACGATCTAAAGCATACACTGTCATCAACGGTGAACTTTACAAACGCAGCATATCAGGTATGTTCCAGCGTTGCATAGCATTTGAAGATGGCCAAGCCATCCTTCGTGATATTCATGCAGGTACTTGCGGGCATCACGCCAGCAGTCGATCACTCGTAGCCAAAGCCTTTCGCGCAGGCTTCTACTGGCCCACAGCACTCAAAGACGCGGAGGACATAGTCAAAAGGTGCATCGGCTGCCAAAAATTCGCCACAAAGCCGCACGCACCCGCATCGGCGTTGAAGACAATACCATTGGCCTGGCCTTTCGCCCAGTGGGGGCTCGATATGGTTGGGCCACTCAAAAAATCCTCCCATGGAGGGCATACTCACCTTCTGGTGGCGGTCGACAAGTTCACCAAGTGGATCGAAGCAGTACCCATCACAAGTTCGACTGCCACTACAGCAGTCAATTTCATAAAATCCATCATATACCGCTTTGGTGTGCCAAGCAGCATCATCACGACAACGGTACAAACTTCACGGCTGAGGAATTCAAATCCTTCTGCAAAGAGCAAGATATCACGCTCAATTATGCATCTGTGGCGCACCCGCAATCAAACGGCCAAGTCGAAAAGGCCAATGGGCTTGTGACGAGTGGAATCAAGAAGCGCCTCCTGGTGCCACTCAAAAGGGCTGCGGGTGCTTGGGTAGAAGAGCTCCCGTCTGTGCTATGGAGCCTACGCACAACACCCAACGCCTCAACGCAATTCACTCCATTTTCATGGTCTACGGCGCAGAGGCAATCCTGCCATCAGACGTAAGGTTCAACGCACCAAGAGTCGAAGCATACAATGAAGAAGATGCAGAGAGCACTCGAAGATGCAGTCGACTTGCTCGAAGAAGCACGCAACACAGCGCTAGCACGTACAGCTGTCTACCAGCAAGATCTACGCAACTATCACAGCCGTCGACTGCGTACCAGGTCCTTCGAGGTGGGTGACTTGGTACTTCGACTGAAGCAAAGAAGGTGCATAAACTTGCTTCTCCATGGGAAGGACCCTTCATCATCACCGAGGTCATAGGTGGTGGAGCATACAGACTGAAGCATGCGAAGACCGGCGAACTCTCCACAATCCTTGGAACGTTGCGCAGCTGCGCCGTTTCTATGCTTAGATTGCTCAGTCGCATAATGTAATAGGCTCATATGTCGGATGGCTGCAGGTTTCAGACGCGCTCTTTTCCTTACCAGGGTACCTAAGGGGACTGGAAGGTTTTTAATGAGGCGGCCTGCAGCCTAACATTCATAAATGGAATATAGTCAATAAATTCCTCATACTTTTCCTGCTTACTACTCGCATAGCTTATCAGCACAAACTTAGCCACACCCGTATGCTCGGGGGCTGAGCTATCTCAAAACATAAAAGCTTTTGCTCTTCAAACACAATACTCCAGCCACACTCGAATACTCGGGGGCTGGATCGTAACACTAAAACAAAGGAAAAAGTTGCTCAACCCCAATCAATCACTCGGGGGCTGAGCCTGCAGGCATAAGTTGAAGCTTCAACTCTCATAAAATTCATAACCTCACTCGAGCACTCGGGGGCTATGTAATTCATGATCTATGTAAACTGTTTTTCATAAACCCCACTCGATACACTCGGGGGCTGCATACATACAAGTGAACAAATATGTACTAAGTGGCAAATTTACACTCGGGGGCTGTTCCCTATACATAAATACCCTAATCTTCTGGTTCATCCTTTGCTGGAAGAACAGGGCCCATAAGTTGCGCTTGATAGCAATCAACCAATGTCCTCGCGTGATCGAATGTTTCGTCAAGGTTCGACTGGGACAAAGACGATCCAGGCACGGGTGGACGTAGCTGCAAATTTGGACGTTGACTTCGGAGATACGCCATGGTTGCGTTGGCACCGTCCACAAGCTTCTGGGTGATGAAGCCTCGAATGGAACCTGTTGACCGGAAGAGATCGAGCAACGCGTGGATTCCTTGAGGTTGTGGCCCAGTCGGAAAAACCATCTGGTTGATTCGACTGAAGGCCGACCTGCACAATTCAAGAAGCATAGTGCTCCGCCACACCCGATCTTGCAGAGTCGCAAGTATGCGTGCTCGGTGCTTGTCCAATCGAAAGTGCTGGCGGCCAGTCGTGGGTTCGTCAGTTGCCATGTTCAACTGCTCATCCACGCGAGCCTGCTCCGCCTGGAAATCTTGAACAAAACCTGCAACAACACAAGTTGGGTGAACAAAAAAAACAGGCTGTGAACTCATAAGATCAAGGCAGTCATGCTTACACTCGAGCTGTCTGTTCACGATCTCCATCTCGCCAAGCACATACTCCTCCCGTTGGGTGGGTAAAGCAGGCCTTGCCCTCATCCTTTCCAGCTCGCTTCGGGCACTCGCCAGTTCCTGCTCCTGTTTCGCAAGTCGAGCCTTCATATAACGTATTACCGCGGCATCATTTGACGCCTGAGCTCGAGATCGAGAAGGGGTATGATGCCGCGACGAACTGGATGAAGTGGCGGCTGGCCGTTTCTGTTCCAAGCATCATAAAAGTTTCATGAGAAACTAGTCACAAAGCTCAGACGAGCAACAACATACAGCTTTACAAACAGAATCATAACGAGGAGCATAAATTCATACAAAGGTAGCAAAAGCACATGCATACTCGCATGGTCATAAGTTTAATTACAAAATCAAAGGCGCGGCTGCCCTACTTCTCAGACATTGACTCTGACCTAGCCCTACTCGCACGAGCGGCGACCTCTTCTGCCCGGCGCTCCATGGTGGCCATAAAAGTTTCAGCCAACTTTGCGGCTGGCTCGTTCAAATGCTTTAGGGACACCAATTTCCCGCCAGGCTTACGAGGGAAAGCAGACAGAGCGGCTTCGAAGTCACCCTCTATCCCATGACCTAAAAGGAGTTTGAGGGTGGTCTCTGAGCCGCGTACCGTCAAAGTGCGGCAAAGTTCGTCATAGTCGAAGTTCCCGGGCCCAGGACGTCTGCGAAGCCATCCACAGTCGAAGGAGGTTGGCTGGAGGGGAACACATCCTTGAACACGGCGCCGAGCGTGCTCGTAGATTTGGCGAGTGCGTCCTTGGCTTGGGTAGAGACGACATCCAGGTCGCCGATTGCGCGGTCAAGGGACAAATCGACACTCGGTTGATCTACAGGTGTCGATGCCCCAACAGCTCCTTCAAAAAAGCAGAAGTAACAAAAATGTTACATACTATTCAGTGGCAAAAGAAGTAGGCAAAAAGTGAAAGGCTCGACTCACCGCCTACGTCTCGGGTGAGGCTCGCCAGGCGCTCAGCATAATTCTTCTCGCGCAAAGCGGCGGAGTCCTTGGCATCATCAAGGCCTTCTTCGACTCCTCGCGCTCCTTGGCGAGTGTCTCTTCTAACTCTTTAACCCGAGATTCAGCGTTTGCCTTGTCACCTGAGATAGATGGGCAGATGTCATTCACAATCGACAAGGCAAAGACTTACAGAAACCCAAGATACTTACGGGTGAGCTGCTCCATAACAGCGCGCAGATTATCCCTCTCCTGTTCAACCTGGACAAATGCTTTACCTGATTCCACCAGGTTGAGGTAGAAGGGCTGCACGCACACGAAACCAACATAAGCTATACACAAATAGGTCCAGAAGGAAGACTCGACAAAAAGACACTTACGTGTTCAATCCAAGGCGCGGGCTTGGCAGCAGAAGTTCCAATTTGCGGAGTCGATGTACTCGCAATATTGGCAGCCTCAATGGAAGTGGTCGTGGCTATTGTTTTCACAACCTCAGCCGCAACAGGAGAGGCTTCAGGCTGATCTGGAGTCGAGGCTCTCACGGTTGGAGGAGTTGGAGGTCGCACAGTCTCGGCACTACAAGTGACCGAAAGGCATACAACATAAGCAAAAGTACATAACTCACAAAAAATATTACTAAGTGCAAAAAGGAGCAAACCTGTGCTCTTCTTCATCCTCAGTGTCGAGCTCGTCAAAGTTTGGGCCTCCAAAAGGAAGCTGCCCACTCGACTGAGGAGGAGGGGAGCCGAGCTCAAAGGACTCACGTCCAAGGGAGCAGCTGTGGTCGTAGGAGACGGAGCTGAGTTTCCATCATCCCTCACATCCGATTCCCTCGCGGGTGAGCTCGTGGAAGAAGACAAAACTTGGGCTGCCCGACGACGCTTGCGAAGAGGAACCTCGCTAACATCCTCACTCACGGCAGGCTCCTTGCCTTGTGCTTCCTCTACCCCTTCCTCTTCAACCTCTTCTGTGGGTGAAGTGGTAGCCGAAGGTAAAGGCGATTCATCCCCTCCCTTCGCTTCTACTGTCACCTCTGTTTCATAAGTTGGCCCATCTTCGGGAAGAGGAGGAAGAGTGGAGGCAGTCGAGTGGCCCTGCATACAAGATATAGCAGTCGAAAGTCAAAAAGATGCACAGAAGGATAACAAAAACAGAAGATCATATACTCGAAAGATTCACTAACCTCTTGCAAAGGCTTTTCAGCCCCATAAGGATCGACTGGGCAGTCGACGTTGCAGGGCTCGCTCTGTTTAGTACTGGTGATGGACCGCACATGTGTCACCAGTTCACTCCTCGACAGCTCCTCCTTGCTCATTCGAGTGGAGTCGAGGGGACCTTCATACTCCCACATTGGGTGGGCACGAGCGCGGAGTGGCCATACCCGCCTCTTCACAAAGGTGGCAATCAGATGCACACCCGTGATGCTGTTCAGGAGCCCTCCAATTGTCTCCAGCATAGGCGCTGCTTCCGCCACTTCTTCAGTCGAAAGCTCATGGTTCCAGGCTTTCGTCCTAGCGGCTATACCAGCAGTCGAAAATGCTGGGGCCACATTTTGGTCCACTTGCACATAGAACCACCTCTTCCTCCACCCCTGCGCCGAGTCGACTGGCTTCAGGGCAAGTACCGGGTGTCGCTGCGCACTTGGATCTGCAGGCCTCCGACTGGTAGGTTCGGCCACTCGGTTGTTTGGCCGGACCATGAAGATGGACTTCCATAATGCCCAACTCGGAGCAACACCCAAAAAACACTCGCACAGCGTGATGAAACACGCAATGTGCAGAATACCGTTCGGGGTGAGATCATGGATCTGCACCCCGTAGGCAAAAAGCAAACCTCGAACGAAATCATGGAGGGGGAGCGAGAAACCCCTAGGCAAAAACTCCGCGAAACAGACGCGCTCGTTAGCGCGAGGCTCGGGAAGTACCTCTTGGGCGAAGGTGCGCGGACGAGGAGTTGGTCGGAAGGTGGCAGCAATCCTTCCTCGCGCAGCTTGTCCAGCTGCGCATCCTTCAGGGTGGATTTCATCCAATCCCCATTGGTCTTCTTGAGGTCGACGGCGGCCGCAGATGTGCTCGCCGCAATCTTCTTCCCCTTCTTCGCCGCCGCATCGGGCGCGGCGGCAGCAGTCGAGGCGGAGCGCTTGTTGCCCGCTGCTTTCTTCATCGTCAACGAGCAGGTGGGAGAGCGCGCAAAGCTTTAGCAGGAGCAATGGAGGCAGAGCGCGAGGAAGACGATGGAACAGGGGCGGCGCGCAGAGCAAATGGCAGGTAAAAAACAAATGCCAGCGCCGTTCCCCTATTTACCACAAGACAAAAGCAATCACAGCCGTTCAGATCCAAATCGTGCGTTACGCACGCAATCTGACCGTACACGTGGCAAACGCGGAGGGCAACCGTCGCCGGCCACTCCGCCCACTACGCACGTAAAAAGAGGAGCCATCATCACGCTTGCGGAAAAAGTGGGCCCGTATAGTCAAATCAAGTCCAAACGGCACCGTCTTCGGTCAGCTCTGCACAAATGGGCCCACATACGTGTCACGTCCCATCAATCGCAGCATAACGCACGCCACGCGTGTCAGAAATCGCAGTCGAATAAACGTCATCCCTGACGTCATTGAAGCATCTGTTCAGAAAATATGTTCGAGTATGCTCAGCGCATATTGGTCACTCGATTGCCCTGATTAGTTCGGGTGTGACAAAACTTTCTTAAGGCAAAATTGGTCACTCGACCGTTCCTTCGACTAAGTCATATTACTCCCATCGGGAGCATGTTCAAAAAATTCTTCGACTGAAGATGCTTAGGATAATGATTGAGATTATCCTCCATTTACAAGTAATACAGCATAATCTCGGGGGCTACTCCCATCGGGAGCACTGTCGTGCACCCGATAGAATTATGGCACAAATTTCTTCGATTAACATATGCAGAGTTTTTGAGATTATCCTCCATTGCAAAACAATAAAGCACAATCTCGGGGGCTACTCCCATCGGGAGCGCTGTCGCGCACCCGATAGCATAACGGCAAATATCAGTCGACAAAGGGCATGACTCGTCCAACAAAGTTCAGAAATCATACTCGAAACATTCCCGAGTTGCGTCAGTCGCAAATACCTCGGATGCTGCATGCATAGTGCAAAGGTAAGACCCGCCGAACTTTCGAGCTGGGCTAAGGACCGTTCCAGCAACGTTAATCCTTACACTTTCCGTGTCAGCAGACATGATGAAAAATCCCGACGGACGCGTTGGGTAAAATTCAAAGTTATACTGCAGATCGACTCAGTAAGACCTCAAGCGGCCTAGTCGAATCTGACCAGTTTGTTCCAGATTCGAGTCCGGGGACTCGAGTTTGATTGAAAGCTAGTAAGGTTTTACCCGAATGTGTAGTTAACCAGTCCCGATCCGTCGAGTGTACTGGGCCTGCTAAGCTATTATCCCTTGATCATCATAAAACACAGTCGATGAGATACTCGACATAGCCAAACGTGTGCTATTCATACAGGAATTCCAAATTATATGTACAGAATACAAAGCATATGACGTGCACTTACGAAAGAGTCCATGCCCGATTCTTCGAGTCAGCCAAGTACTCGGGGGCTACTGACATGGGTATACATATCGGGTACCCTACATGAGGGTACCTGGTGCACGTGACGACTAAGGCCCAATATCGAAGAGCCTACTCGAAGCCCAAGACAAGAGGCCCAAGAAGATGGAGTACCCTCCAAGACTAGACATAGGCATAGTCGGTTTAGGCTTTCCTTATGTGTAAACTAGGTCGGTTACAAACTCCCGAGACCCAGCCTATTTAAAGGCTGGGAGGGGTACCGATCTGGGACCAAGCCATACACGAACCACCAAAGCTCTTGCGAGATCATCAACTCGCCGGAGCTCCCCTGTAATCGCATAATCCACAATCAATACCAGACAAGCAGGAAGTAGGGTCTTTACCTCCACCCGAGGGGCCTGAACCTGGGTAAATCTTTGCCTCTGCTTGTCAGCCGACGAAACTACCAGTACTACCACGTTCTCTCCCCATAATCTCAACCCTAGGTCCTTAACCATGGGATTTGATGAGGGTACACCTCGTCACTAACCTGTTCTTCCTCATCAGAACTATCTGGCAAAATATTTGAGGAAGACTTATCAAAGTACATATCAGATTCATTAAAAACAACACTCATGCTCATAAATGCCTTGTTAGTTTCGGGATTCCATAACTTATAACCTTTTACACCCGAACCATAAACAATGAACACACACTTTGTATTGGCACTCCGCTCTCCTTCGTCCGGGCGCTCCGCTCTCCTTCGTCACAAGTTGGCCTTCATCGGTATAAACGAATTTGGATCACCATAAAACAACAGGCTGCAGGTGCACAAGTATTGGGCTCAGAAGTACACACACGATGGAAATGAGCTACCATATAAAGATTTTTTTTACCCCTCAAAAAATATATATAAAGATTTTTTTTTGACCCAGTGTCTTGTGCACCCGGTTGGGCCTGCTGAGCTTCACTTCTGCAAGTAACCCCCTCAGGTTCACTCCTCTCCCTCTCCCACTTTGTTGGGGTACGCGGCAATGGTGCTGCTCCCTGCTGCTTCACTAGGGAGTCACCGGCAACATTGTTCGGCAGATGCCGTTAATGGCTCCGGCTATGGTGGACGCGGATGGGGGTGACACGTAGATGATTGACAGGATCAACGATGTTGCAGTGTGAGGCTGGGGGTGCTGCCTGGGGATGGAGGTGGAGGTCAATGCGGGGATTGTTGATGCCGATCTACGGCGGAGACACCGATGAACAGAAGAACGAGGGAAGAACCGGAGGAGACAGGAGGAAGAGATAAAGTAATGGATGCGTTTCTTTAGAGAATTAATCGATGAGTGCGACCCATGTGCGACCGGTGTGCAACCTGCGTGCGAGGTGTATTGGACTTAGCCCATTTTCCCAGCGTTGTTCTGTATTTTGCATCTTGATGTTGTAGGCCAATCTATAAACTTAAAAGGCTATTCTAAAAATCTATTTAAAAAACAACATGAACCTTTCAAATTCACAGTATTATACATGAAAAAAGTTATAGTTTTTTTGTGACAAAAACTATTTCCTTATTTTAGAATAAATTAATTTCTAATTTATACTAGATATTTGTCACTTCCAAATGGAGTTTTTCGGCGTCAAGATTTCATTCGCGGAATCTTGAGAGAGCTGGTCCCTCCCGTGGTTATTATAAAAAATAGTGTTGACCCAGTTTCTGAAAAAAGAGTCAAAAAAACATAGAACATACTGTTTATGAGAAAAACATGGTCAAAACACGCACACACAACCTATCGCCGAAGCGATGGTAAGCCACCATCGCAACACACACACGCACGACTTAGGGGTTGCTGCCCCCAACCTCTCCCACTCGCATGTGAGTCATAGTGCTATACATAACATGAATGTTGGGTCGACTCTAGGACCGCTGATGTGACTAACTGGTCGGACCGACCCTAAAGGTCGTGTCGACCGATCCAAAAAGCTCGCTGCCCTCTCAACACCAATTCAACAACCAATAATTCCATGTGGAACCATCTTTATGGGATTTGATGCCATGGAACTACACTACTACCGGGACCACGAATGATGCGTGAGAGGCAGCTTGTGTCATACATGAAGCATAATCATGTAATGTGCAATCTTACATGTAGAACCGGACCAATAAAAACTTAAGGTTTACAGCCAACTCGGTCTTTGATGCTCACCATCATCGACACCATGGTAAACCATATGAGTTGCTACTCTATCCTCGTGTCGATATAGAAAGGTTTCGTGGTGGCTTGGGCACTGACGTGTGCTATACACCATGTTGCATATTATTAATTGATAACTCTATAGCTATTGTAAAAACTACCAGTTATATTAACAATACTCAAGATCGTTACCGTGCATAATCTTTAGGAATACTGTTTTTTTGGAAAGAAAAGGCAGCCGGTCGATTTATATTACATTCAGATTCCATATACTCCCTCTGATCCATATTAGTGGGCATAGCTTTGTCTAAATTCATATGTATCTAGTTAAGTATTTAGACTAGATACATGTGTATCTAGACAAAGTTGTGCCCACTAATATGGATCGGAGGTAGTATTATATTTATTCACATCCTACAGAAAAATTACCGTTCATTGTTGCGCGCTAGAAACAAACAGGCTAAAAACTATTCATGCATGATTGTGCGCGGTAGATGTCAATATGTACATGCTTATTATCATCTTACTGTGTTTTTAAATTAATAATCATTGTCATCTATTGGTATTAGCTTAAAAATATGCATAACGAAAACATGTCCGATGAACATTGATTGATAAACTTCTTCAAAATTATACTTGGTAGTTTTTAGAACAGAAACGTGGCGGGTGAGAGGGATCGAGGCAAACTAAGAGAGACTAGCGATTTGGCGGTCAACATGCAAGTTGGTGACTGGCGACTCGGTTAAAGCCAGTAGTTGTGCGAGACAATAGAGTATTGGCCTTACTCTTGATTGGCCAAGTTGTTGTTTGCACAAATGGTTCAACATAAAATTGAGATATAGTTTCATTGCTTTGTTGAAAGGGTATTCTTCCATCATATTTTATTACATCATGGGGGAATTTAAAATCTCGTAAGTAAAATAATTATAATTAGTTGTCTTTGCATTTTTAAGCTTGTTTTAATACTCGGGTCATATAAGAATCACTACCTATAAGTGATATGGATAATATTTGCATGTGAAATGCGGTAGAGTAATGCATCTTTTCCCCGTGCATATGTCATGTGTTTCCCTTACAAAGAGCGTTAGATGTACGCACATTCGGCCATATTTTCCAACTAATTAAATATTAAAAACAAAAATAAATTTGTGATTAAGATACATATGGTACACTTTTTTAAGTCAACTAAATATCAATATAGCAAACTAAGAGTCTCTCAAACGGAGGGAAATCATTTTATTCAAACAATAAACATATAAGAAGCAATTAGTCTAATTTTAAGAATATGGCTTGCTGGACATATTAACTAACCTGAAAAAAGGATAAATATACATATTTTTGTCTACGTATCAACTAACCAACTTGTTATATCCAAACAAATACTCACACCACTCAATTAGATACATGCATGGTAGTACAATTTAAGATTTCTGATCTACTTACATCCATCAAAAACAACACGACAACCAAATGAGATTACGAGAATATGATAGAGAACTTCCGCCATGGCATGCCAGTGGAAAACAAATGAGAAACCAAAGATATTTGAAACTGATGAATTAATAAAATCAAGGTCACACATTCTGAACCATGTTGTTGCGCCTCTCACGACATGCAGGCACAAAATTGTAGCACCCAATTACCGAGAGAGAATAATATCAAACATTGTATCAAATAATATATCAACAATTTTTCATGACACAAGAGCCACATAAAAGGAAAAGTATATGAAAAATTGCAGTTAGTTACAATAAATGCACACAGTACAACTACAAACTCATGAGACAATAAACTAATAAAACAAACAAACTCGAGACATATACGAAAAAAATATTACAGATCAACATAGTACGATACAAAGCGGAATATTAACACACCTAACCACGGGCGCAGCGTGCCGCCGCGCTAAGGCCTACTAGTATCGCCCTATCATTCACGACATAGACGTAGACCTCAGAGGGTTTGACTAAATATCGGCAACATCGGGCAACTGCAACTCAGGGAACCCATGTTAACTCCGTAGCGAAGCACGGGCATTGTGCTAGTAATAGAGAATCAACTTCTAATTTTATGTCTTTTCGGGTATTTGTGTTTTTAATGTCGCATTTACATCAGGAATCATTTCCGTTTGTCAAAAACATCACTAATTAGCTGGTTGAGAGTATCTTTGTAGGCGACTCGAGCGGTAAACATCCGCCCGTCCCTCCAACCACAGCCTGACAGACGGCAAAGGAAAGTAAAAAAGAGTCTGTTTAAAACTCCTCGACAAGTTGGTACGTACGAAGAACGGAGAGCGAGGCGGTCTCGGGCGATCGTGGCGGCGGCCCAGGGTTTCAACCCTAGCCGCCGCCGCCGGTGACATCTGCAGTTCCATTGTCGTCGCCGGCAAAAGATTCGACGGGTCCTCGCCTCCTCTAGATGCCGTTCTGGCACTAGGAGGGGTGGGGACCTCGGACCTGCGCACGACGCTTTTTGAAGGTCCTTAATGTTAGAGATTTGTTTTGGTCGTCATCTTCTTCGTTAATGGAGATGGTCTCGTCTGTAATAAGTGATCTTCCACGCTTCGTTCGACGGCGAGATACCCTTCCCGACGACAATGGTAGCTTTGGAAGATTAAGTCTGGCTAGGTATGGTTATTCAGATCTTGCTTCGCCAGATCAATCTTGGATTGTTTCTCATGGTTGTCGCGAGGAGATTTGTCCTCGCAATATCTATCCCGGCTGCTACGTCTTCGGCATTGGTGATTCGTTCTCTCGGCTCCCAACGACGTCGACAAAGTGGTTCGGTTATTTGTCCCTGGAATATCAGTGGTGGTGCTCTTGCCGATGTTGCTTGATTAATTTAATGACTGCGTGCGTGCACAAAGACTTGGCATTGCGGCTCAAAATTAAAAAGGGAGAATCTTCGGTGGTATTCACAGGTCTGTGGTTTGTTGGTTTCGGCGTTGTTCCACGGCTGCCTTCAGAAAAGTACAAGATTGTGTCATGGATGAAGAAAAGGATTGAAGATCTCATAGATTTGCTAGTCTCTTTTAGTTTTGTTTTTGTAATCGATATAATCGTGTACTCTTTGCTGGTTTAATATATGTGAAAAATTAAAAAAAAAACCACAGGCTGACAGACAGTTTGTTCGCTCGGCCGCCGCCGCGCACCCACCGTCGGCGCGGACCCCACCAGGACGCGGCTCCAGTTTTCCAATCCGATTAAATTCCGGTCACCAAATCCGGCGTGTTCTGGTATATAAAATACGCGGCTAGCCGTCGCCTACGTTTCCAGCCTGCCAAACAGCCGCCAGCTTCACGCCTCCCCACCAGCCACCCGCCTACCAGCCTGCCGCCAGAGTACGAGGAGCAGGAGCGGATCGGCGATGATGTGGGTGTCGCCGCCGCCGTCGCGTCTGCTGCTGCCGTCGCCGTGGCCTCCGGCGCCGAGCTCCTCGCGTGCGACTGCGCGCCGACGGTGCCGGCTGCCACCGTCGTTGTTGGCAGATGCGATGGCTTCCTCTTCCGGGAACAGGTACGCGCTGCGCGGATCACGAATTTCCTCAATCGCCTTGCTCCCCAATCCCCTCCCGCCAACCAAAGAATCTCCTTTCCATACCAGAATTCGGTCTTGATTTGGGATCACGGCGGTGCCGTAACCGATTTGTTCTTCTTGCTGCTTCCGCAGAAATCGTCGCCGTCGATGGGGGAGAACCGCGGGGAAGAGAAGTTCGCGCCGCGGTTCGACGGGCTGCGGTTCATCGAGACTCTCGTCACGGCGCACCGCTGAGATCGCCGCCGGTAAGCTCGGCTGACCGGCCGGGTGACACCTAGCGGGCTCGGATTCTTAGGGGATTATTATTCCCCATCGTGTTCATGCGATTTGAGGAAGAGGCTAGCGGCTAATTCGTCTATTGGTGGCGAATATGCTGCCAAAATTTTGCTACTAAGACAAATTGAGGCTTTTGATTTCTTTTTCTTTCTTGTTTCCCTGATGATTATCATCTTATTGTTGAGTGATGCTATTGAATTGGAACCTCGAAGTGGCGTGTGATGATTGATTGGGTGTATACTCTTGCTAGAATTTTGCACTGCGCCTCCATCTACTTTATCGCATATTCGTTCTCAGTGGGCGTTTCAGTCTCTGTTGTTTTGGACATGCCGCGACTGCTAGATTAATGCGACCCGCAACAACGTTGAGGTGTGCTCTCCTGGAACAATCCGGTGCACGAAATGAACTTGTGACCGGTTTCCTCTGGTCACGTCATGCCGCACGACACAAAGCCACGCGGGAGTTCACTGCATTTGCATCGCCAGTCCGTTTGCTTCAAACTCATTCCTTGCAAGGTCATCGGTATCCTCCTGTACCCCGGGAAAGAGCTTCAAAAGAAATAAAATAGCAATGTACTACATGTCTGAGTTCAAAAAATCCCCAAATGTGTCAAATCGATGAAAAAAAAAACCTCAAACATGAAAATCCAAGTGTGTCTAAGATCAAAATTATAAACCCCAAATGCAGGCGTATCTTCACCGAGCTCTCGTTCGCGCGCGCCTAGTTCTTGTTCGATGCCCGCTTAAGCTTCATGGGGAGAGAGGTTGAAGAGAAAGTGGGGAGCGGTGGGAGAGAAGCCTAGATACAAATCGATAAGCCGCAATCATCTATGCAACCACTCGGCACTTTCGAATTTTGCAGTCCTATGTAACCGTCCCCAGATGTCATACGCTCTTGCAGTAGAATTAGAGCTTATACAACCTTGCAATGAGTAGATTCTTATTGGAAATTTTACAGGAGGTCGCTGAAAGATACAACACCGAGGCAATGTCGGACCTTTCTAGTTCCTATTCATCAAGGATGTCAAGAAGGTCGACACAGCCGTCAATTACAGGAGTGATGCCTGTTATCAACAAGGGCGGCTAGCAGTAGTTGTTACAAAGCCATATATTGCTGTTCACTGACCTTAGCTTGGTTGTTGAATGAACCTTGTGCTTGTTATGACTGAATGTTACTACAAAGGAATATATTGCTATACTTCTAGCGGAAACGATCTAAACGAGTTTTTCTAATTGCTCCTAGCTGATGTTTCACTACAGGACTAACCGAACAAGCCAAATTTCCTGGGATTATAGGGAAAGGGATTCATGGCGATTGAGTAACATGAGGGGATCACCAATCCCTGGGGGCTGGTTCCCTAGCAACCGAAGGAGGCGTGAGTGTTGTAGGGGAGTGTGTGATGACGAGGTCGACGAAGAACATTACCTAGGTGCCATGGCTGCCATACCATTACCAGTCTGACATCCATTCAGTTTAATAACTTACCTAGCTCGTTGCCACATCACTCTGCACAACGCAGAAATATTCAGATCCATGTACAAAAAGTCTGTCAATCTTGTGCTGAGACAACTCCTCACGGCTGAATCTCATGTAATTCAGTTAAAATTAAACTAGTTTGAGCCGCCTTTCACAAAAATACATATTTTACTTTAAATCAACAAGCTCCATAGAAACCCACCTACCTCCAGGCTGCCTTTGGGCGTCACCATCCTCCCCAGTCCCCAGTCCCCACACACCGGCAACGCCAAACCTCCAACTGCGGACTAAAGGGAACTCACTCTCACTGTACCTCCCCTGCAATTACATCAAACCTGAATAATCATAAACAGAACCCGGTGGTCGTTGTCCTAAAAGGAAAATCAACCCTGGTCATGATTAGAGAGATCAGTTCGGATGAAAGAACCTGCTCAAGTTCCAGGAAGCAATGCCAAGGCATCGATGCTCTGGTGGGCTGGTTTTTCATGTAAAAAAAACATTGCGCCATCGCGCATCCAACGTTAAAGCTGGGGCACAGGTCTATACAGCATAAAGCAACGGAACAACTGTAAGAAAACTTCAACTCATATCATTGAAAAAAAATGTAGATGCTATACCACTCACTATCTTCTCCAATTTTAAACACATGGGGAGCAAACCAAATCGAAAGAGAAGGAATAAATATTCGAGGGGACTGTGTAAAAACCCTCAAGGTATTATTCTGTTTGTGGAGAGTACAAATAAATCACTAAGTGTTATGTTGTGACAAATAATAGCCGCTCTGTTTGCTGTCTGTCTAGATGAAAGAAGGTATGTGTATAGTGTTTTTGCTTCCGGCGAACAGGTTGTATTCCTTGACATCTGTCTCCTCCCTCGAGCAAGGCTGAGCTTGGGCCATTGGTGGTTTCATTGCTGTTGCTCCTCCACTCCGCTCGTCTTTGGACAGTGCCGAGGCAGGAGGGCCTATTGGCAGGTTAAATTGGAACAATGAGAAGGGTTTGCTGTCATCTCGCAGTTTGTCATTGTGCTCGGAACAGCCATTTTGGGCCACAACAAGCTCCGGTTCAGAGGTTGAGGTACGGTGCTGCCGCATGTCTGGATTCATGACCACCGGTGCTCCATTTATAGATAGTTGGGTTGGTGGCACGGCACAGAAGGTCAAAATAGGCTTATTGACTGGCTGTGAGGTACATACCCAAATTCAGGTGGCCCTGAATAAGGATGTACATTGCTGTACTGCATTGAGAAGCCGACACATTGGTTCCCAGCAACACCATATCCGACTGGGCTGGGGTAGAAGTTCCCAGGCTGAGAATATGGTAGGTATCCACTCGTCGGAACTGACAAGGGATGGCTGTGAAACCCCACAAAGGTTGATGAGTACGGCGGTGCATGTACCTTGTGTTGATGCAACACATGGTCCTGGAAAGGAGCCATACCGAACCCAAATTGGTTGCGACCAGGAGGGTGCATGCTCTTCGGTTGGTATTCTCTGAAACCATTTCCTGCACACATCTCCAGTAATGAACGGGAAGCACTCTTTGTTGGCGGATCGCCTGGGCTGCTATTGTTCCTTTCTGAAGATTCTTCTGAATCAGAAGTAGAAGAGGATTCTGGGTTCTGAGCACTCAATGAGGTCAAGCTGCTCATGCTGCTGTCTATGTCTCCCTCACTTAGACATGACGAGCTATCTGAACTGGTTAACTTTTCCATTTGACCTGCATCTTTTGTCAAGCAGGAGTCTTGCTTGTTTGCCACAATAGGTTCATCACCGTAAGCAGCTTGAGTTTTATCTCTTTCATTGCATGGATGATCTGTGTCCGACTTACAAGCTTCCTCAGACTTATCAGGACAAGCCTCAGCAGGTGGTTCAAACCCTGTGCCAAGCTTCTGGCATGTATTGATATCCTTAGAACACTTCACCTGATCAGATAGTTCAACATTATCAGCCGTTTCAAAATCATCGTTTGCATTTCCTAAGCCGGCTTTCTTTTTTGCATCCATTGGTTCCCAGACTTGCCTTGGATTTGCATTCTTGCTTGGCGTACTACCACCCCGGCTTCCTTTTGGCACCACGGAACTGTCCAACGGATAGCACCTGCGGTACTGCAACCTGGGCTTTTCAAGCAATGTTTTCCTGGACATCTTAATCTCCCTAACTGATCTCGTTGTTGAGGGATAATATCTGTAATCTTCCTGATGGCCGCAACTGCAGGGGTTGTACTCGTACCTATCTCTTGTTCGGTTATTTGTGCTGAATGAGGAGTTGCAGACTCTAGCAGTACTCCTTATCCTCTCCCTTGATTGGCAGTGAATGTCACCCATGTACCCAGAGTCATCTTGGCAGTCATCATACCAACATGTGTTTGCCTGTTCTTGGAAGGAGTCCCTTCTAAATTTCGTTTTTCTTCTTGATTTAGATTGCTCAGATATGAAAGAGTCATTGCAATCTGTGGGAAAGAATTCTGCTGTTGTACTGCATTGCTCATTGCTTTGTTCATCAGTCTCGGTGCTTAAGCATTGACCAGCAGAGGTATCAGGAGAGAAATGTTCTGCAGCGAGAACATTATCTTCCTCTTCGCTAGCTGAGTATCTGGAGTCAAGCATATCCGGTGATTGACAATTGCCTGGTGTGATCAAGTTGCTTAGAGGTGACAGCAAGATATCACAAGATTTTGATTGAACCGGTTGTTCTTCCTTATCTCTTCCCTTTTCTTTCAATCTTTCTTTTCTTCTAAGCTTCTTTTCTCTATCTTTTGCTCTCCTCCGCTCTCGACGTTCTTCTTCTTCCCGCTTCTCTTTCTCTTCTTCTTCAAGAAGCTTGGTCTGTAAGATGAGTCGCTTTTAGCATAATATCAAAGGAGACCAGACAAATACTACCAAATGTTGTTCCCTTTCTTTTTCTACATCTACAATAGTACTTAATATATATCCACCTGTTTTTCCAATGTAATTATTTCTTTGCAAGCAACATGAACCCGCTCTTCCAGTAGTTTCAATGCAAGAGACACAAATACACTGTGTGCATTCTGCCGAGCTGTGCCTTCTCTGAAAGCCTTTTCAACCTGTAAACAAAAATAAATGTTGTAGCAGTAGCTCAATGCTTCAGACTAAAGCGTATGCCTGACTTCCATAAATAAAAT
Source organism: Poa pratensis (assembly GCA_947311845.1). Taxonomy (NCBI): domain Eukaryota; kingdom Viridiplantae; phylum Streptophyta; class Magnoliopsida; order Poales; family Poaceae; genus Poa; species Poa pratensis. The sequence goes on along the minus strand of CAMZMU010000042.1, from coordinate 79,153,173 downwards.
GAACTGTAACAAAACATTATTTCTAACAATTTAGTTGACTACATTTACACTGACAATGATATAGTTTTGGTAGAATGAAGAGTGGAAAAAACTATGCAGAGATGTTAGCTAACAAGAAACACCAAGTGTGCTGCTAATATAACCATCATACTTTAATAGACAAGAGATAAAAACTGTTCACTGCACTAGGTAAAGTATTATATGTTGTGCTAGAGTTGGCTGCTCTGGCTATTTAAATAGGCCACAAGTTGTAGAGTGAAGAATGTGTAAGGAAGAAATAGCAGTGCACTATGACAAAAAAAAAACCTACCATAACATGTAGATATTGAAAAAAAGCATCAGAAAACAAAATGTCATTGAGCCTTATTAACATAGGGTATCTAGGAACATATAGCTGAATACATTGCAATGGTATATAATGACAGCTCTCATTCTCTGTTGCTTATGAACTGCCATAAATCACACACCTGTTCTTTGAAAATCACTGTCGCAGCATCCAAGAGAAATTCTCTTGCAAGCTCAGGGCTCTTAGCATGCTTCTGTGGATGAAAGCCATCGCCATCAGGATCATTCCCATCCCTGTCCATTGCATCGTCTTCCTGCTCATGCATTTGACACTGTATTAGACTACGAACTTGCAAAACATCGTTGACTTAGTGCTTATTTAATTCTCTAGAATAGGATCACTTACATCCTCCTCCTCTGCTTCTTCAGCATGCTCAAAGAAACTTCTAACACTTTCACCTTTGGTAATTGTAACGAACCCGTCCCCCACAATTAGTCTGCGGTGAACACATGATTGGCCCTTCAAGGCATGGGCCTTCACGCAGAATTCTGTGCAGCGGCCATCCAGCCTCCATGCTCTCAAGGTGACAAAATAGTCTTCATACTGATCAAGATCAAGGCCTTTCTTGTGGACCTGGCCATTCATTCCCACATCTTCAAATTCTAGAATATCAGCTTTTCCTTCATCTGTTCCAACACCCAATTCAAAATGATGATAAGCTCCATCTTGCTCCAAGAAATCTTGGTGCCAATCAACTAGAACTGCATCTTCAAACACCTAAATTTTCCAAAACCAAATTGTCAACAAAACAGCTGTTAACTAGTTAAGGCAACTACGCATCATCAGTCAGTACACACTTGAAAAGGGAATGTGACTCCTGACCTCACAGTGAAAAGGTGTGTCTGCAACACAGAACCAACTAGTACAGCGAGGTTCCCTACGTAGGCGTTTCAGATCCTTTAGCTCCTTAAATTCACGAATAACATTCTTTCTGCAGTCCCTGCAAAACCTCTTGTTGTCGAACCTGTTGCGCAGAAAATCCATCAAAACAGTTAGTTAAATATTGCAATAAATGTGCATCGGAGAGGCCATGTGACTAAATAAGTTTTATTACGATCTTCACAATCATCAGTATATATAAAATGAAAATGCAGTCAAATTTAGAACTTCTCAAACCAAAACATAAATGAATTCATGAAGTCAGGACAATAAGATACTGTAGCTATTGTCATGATGTGACACAGATAACTGATTGTAGCGATTTAAATAGAAGAAAATTGATATTCTGCAAACAGAGAACATTTAGACATGCTCATGTTTGAACAAGAAATAAAAGCGTTACAGCATATTCCATAGACAGCAAATTTATCTTTTAAGTCGCTACATTATTATAAGAGAAGAAAAACTGGTACTTGACTACACAAAACGGCACACCAAGTTGACATAGCTCTAATGGGGCCATTATATACTACGGAGTTTTCATGTAAAAACTATAGGAAAGTTTGAATCTCCGGGTTCAGCGATGCAAATGGTAGCATCACAACTGGAGAAAATATATGTGAATTGATGCTTTTCCTTATTGGACACACTTCGTTTAAAAAATAGAAATCCTTCCTGGAATGCTCTCTAATAGTATTTCCCGCATTCAAGGATATATACATCGATGTCAAGAAGCAAATGAATCAACTAATCTTATAAACCCATACACAATATAATTCCAGGTGATGTCATGGGCCAAAAAATAATAATTGTGGTGAATTCTCAGTTCAACTGATTAACTTTGAACAAATACTGAATCGACAGATCGTCGAGCATTGACATATCGTTTAAAAGACGGCACTCCCAACACACTTACCTATGCATAAGTCTTTCAGTGAAATCCTCTTCCTTCAACCGTAGAAGAGATGATCTAGCTTCATCACCCAATGCAGACCAGAAATCCACCAGAGTGTCGCACGAAAGGCGCGCAGTGTGCAACGCACATGTGTCTCGTGTTCCATGCCCTCTGCCATAATTAGCTATAGCTGGGCTAATCCATCCTCTTCCTCCTCCGCCGCATGCATCAGGATAAAGCATCTCCCGATCACGCTCCCTCGACCGTGCATTGTCAAACACCTAGTTAAAACAACATCAAATTGATTGGAACACAAAATACAGAATGGTTCAATTAGTGCACCCTAACCTAGCATCAATTGAATACCCCCTGAATAAATCCAAAAGTATGTCCCATAAAGGCATGATACAGTCAAGGGCCACACAGCACACCACAAAACAGTCTTGCTAAATACACAATTAAAGAACTGGCATGCAAAAAATATCTGTAATGGGGTTACGGATTAAAAGAATAGCTGCTGTTAAGGCTTACATTCTGGAGTACGTGAAGAGATTTTGTATTTATGAAGCAGTCAAGAAGAGTTAGGATGCCATCCTTTGTTGTTGAAAGGCCTCCCCAGGGATGAACTGATGGGTCCTGAACATCATGTGGTTCAATCTCAAGACTCCTTCGTTCACCTGAACCTTCTTGATGCATTGACTTCCCATACATGACAATTTGTGTGAAACTTTCTAAGAGCAGCCCATTGCACCTTGAACAGTATAGATTCTTGCGAGCATGTTCGATGAGGGTCTGTTTATCTATTCTGAGGAGCGCATGGCGTCCTTGAAGCGACAGGGCACTCCAGAACTGAAACAAGTGAATTGGCAGCCATAGAATGGTCAGTTCACTGGTAAATTATCATTCTTAGAGCTGGCATAACTTCGATAATGTGGAAAGAAGTGACATGTAATGATTTAACAGGTAGTCCGGTACTAAAGGTTCACAATGATGAAAGGGAAAAGAAGTAATAAGTTGAACAAAATCGACTTGTAGCTACAACCAGTTTAATGTACAACAAAACACCGTCACAATTTTAATGTGTACTAGTTAAATGTCACATTTGCAGCGAGAACAAAAGAGTGGTGGGCTTGCAAACTGTAGGTGCTTCAAAAAGAGCTCCGAGGGCATAAAAATGTGTTCTCCACATCAGACTTCTAATCACCTAAACTTATTGAGCATAAGAATATAACAGTGATAAGAAGGAAATGAGAACATAGCAGGTCAAATTTGTTCTTATCGCATGCCTGTCTCCACTCTACTTCAGGATGTAAATGGAACGTCTGCTGGACAATACCGGAGACACCGCTTCGGCCACATACCAGTTTCCGGATTTTGTGGCCGCCACTTATGTAGTTTTGCAGCTTTGTGCGGCTAAATGGTGCCACAAAAGCCACAAGAGCTAAGCACTCTGTCCTCCCTCGCGCCTGATACATCGGAGTCTGGCAATTTCTCCAACAATATGCAATTTCTCGTGTATTTGGATAAACTTAAAAGTTAACTGCCGAAAGCACAAGTAGAATTCCACCACTAGTAGCTGGGTGCCTCCAAGCAGAAAAAGGTCTTCTATTCTTGAATACCCTTGGAGTACTCGTGATGGATGCTTCAAAACATAAGGTTTTCCTCCACCATTAGTATCAGCATATGCACATACTTGTGTATGAACCCATCCCATCCGTGAAGCGTGCACATATTCTATTGAAGGGCGAACAATCAGAAACATTTGTATCACGAACATGAAGGGCGAAGTGGCAGAGATCCGGACAAAAAATATTGGCTCTGAAGAATGGGAGAGGAGAACAGAAGCTGGTGCCGCATAGAGGGTAGGGGGTGGCGGGACGCTGAGTTATTCTCGGCTACAACTCGGCGGGCGGCATCGAAGCCCTGAAAGATGATGGCCAGGAAGACGGGGGAGGAGGCGACTGGCCCAGCAGAGATAGAGAGGAGGGAGCGCGGCTAAGGCATGGCGTCACCGCATCCGGCCATCGGCTGCCATAAGGGAGGAAGCGAGCATAGGCAGGAGGCAGCGCCGCTGGCCTTGAAGGGCTCGTCCATTCAACCTAAATCAGTATTAATTGGACAGGATGGTACAACGAGTATACCAATTGCAAAACATACATGATCATGCCTTCTTACTGTGTAGCACAAAATAGCATCTATATCTTCAGTAGTGATTAGTACGATAACAATCTTATCGGGTTTGACCAGAACACGAGACTACTAGAGTACTTGGACACCAAGTTGACATCGACTTGTTGCAGTTCACCAGATTATTTGGTGAAAATCAAGTAAAATATTAACACTAATTCGAGATTAGGAGATGTTTTCTAGTATCAGGGCATAAGAATATTCCCTCCGCTATAACGAATGCATATCATTCTAGTTTGTAGCACAGAAACTAATATACGTGGGAGAATGAGCAAGATAATCTAGTTTGTACTTTCAATTCTTCTAGGTAGTGAACTAATGCAGCCTTCTGCTTCCAAACTCAGATCAAAACCTCTGGGAAACAACTTAGGAACGCCAATGTGGAATGATAACTATTCGGTACTATTTCTTTCAGTAGACCAACGCAGATAGCGATCCCAGAAAACAATGCTGAGGCCAATCCTATCGTATAAATCAAACCGGTCATCTTACGGCTACCATAAAAGGCACAAGAGTGGCGGCCATAAACCCTATGGGTTAATCAACTGAGATAGCCCAAGAGGGATGTAACGGCCACACAGTTCCCAATTTGCCTAATCAAGTGGAAATAGTCACTCTATAGAATTCCGGCTGTTCCCATCACTGCGGTCCGCTAGGACCATCCACACATCCAATTGACCAAACAGTCGGCTGAACATTTAACAGCTCCAGCCACCCAATGTTAATAGGCAATAGCACAACCTGGAGCTTACGCCAGTTGATTGGGCAGAAGTTATCCAGTCAGGCCACTTAGAGAACGCTCATCGCATAGGAGACGGACCAATCAAAATCAACCCCTCAGGTACAAAATACTAAAAAACAAGCTGCACATCCGAGCGCTTGCCACGACCCAACAGGAAATATGTCAGAACCGCCCCATGTAGCTCTCAGGTCAGGTGTCGTCATCCTCCGCGGAGGCCAGATCCGATGTCCTAGTTCGGTTGGGGTTGGGCTGGGTGGGAGGTGGCGGTACCTTCCGGAGGCGGTCGAAAGTGATCTCGTCGCATCGGTGCGACCAGATCGCCGACGAGGGCGGCGCGTCTGCGACCATGGCGGGCATGCCGTCTACGGTCGCCGCTGTGAAGGTTCAGCTTTGCAGCAGGGTCAATCGGAGTGGCTGCATCGGGAGGGTCGGTTGGATGGATGGGATCTGAGATGTGGGAGAAGCGGGGTTTGATGGAGGGACGCCGCGGTGGCGAGAGGATGAGAAGAAGCTCTGTCTGCTGCCTGCCTGCTTTCTCTCTCCTGGGTGTCTGCGTGTGGGGCTTAGCACATGTACAATGGGTGACGTTAGCTTTCTCTTAGTGTTGATACATAGGATATTTATCTAGTTGGCAGAGAGAATGAAGAAAGGGAGGTTGTCTTCCCTTAGCTAAGTGATAATCTCTTACGAAATAAGGGAAAGCTAATTTCACCATTGTACCATTTATTTTCCCTTAGAAACACAATTTCCTACTAAAATATAATTAATTCACGTTAATTGCTAGGGATGGTAGTAAGAGATAATGCATTGTAATTTATAATTTTGTCTTCCCTAAATGATGTGGATGGCTAAGAGAAGGCGCGCTTATCTACCATTGTATATGCCCTTATTACAAAACAAAATAAGTAGCTGGAAAAAGAAAAGGAGAAAGATTTGGACTGATTTGCTTTTCATGGAAAAATATCACAATTTCCGTTTTATACAGTTAGCTACCCAATGTTTTCTATTCTAACATCATTCTAATATAAAACATTGGACCTACTTTCAACTTTAACTATATACATACTAAAATGAGTGAATCTATATATAAAATAAGTTTAGATACATTTGAATCAAGAAAATTAAAATGGTAGATCCAGTGTAGAAATTCACTTTGCCTCCCGGGTGCATATGCTCCTGTTATTTTTTTCAAAATTAAAAAAAATATGAAAACACTTCGAAAAAATCTGAAAAAAAATTGGACACAAACATCTACAAGTTCTTAACATTCGTGCAAAATTGCAGAAGGAAATAATATTTCTGTGGTCTATGCAAAAAAGACAAAATCTCTGCTTTCGAAGATGTATTTTAAATCTCATTTAAGCCACAGATTTTGTGTTTTTCGCACAGACCATAGAAAATGTTATTTGCTTCCGAAATTTTGCACGAATGTTCAAAACTTGTATATGTGTGTGCCCAATTTTTTTCAGATTTTTTCGAATAGTTTTCATATTTTTATAAAATTTTGAAACAAATAACAGGAGCATATGCACCCGGGAGTCAAAACGCCTCTCTCGATCCAGTGGGCTTATATTAGTGAACAAAGGGAGTAATGAATGTTGGGTGTTATAAATTTAACTTACACGGCAGGCCGGCAGCGCAGTTAATAGACTGATGAGTTGAGCAATAGCACCAGCCGGCCAAGCTATACTTCTTATTTTCAACCTTATTTTTTATTCGTCTTCATGGCCTTATAAGTTATAACTCATCAAACACGAAAATTTAATTTGCTCTTATGTCTATAGGTAAATTGGTCTAATATATCTTTCATTCTTGATTTTTTTTGGTCACGACTTGTGTGTAGCCAGTAGAGTCTTCATCTATGTTATGTTGGTTTGTGATGTAGATTTTGTTTGTTCTTTCATAGTTTCATGTCTACCGTACATTAATCTAATATACGTATCTTTTATTCTTAAAAAAAATCATGACTTGTGTGTAACAAGTCGAGTCATAGTCCATGTTATGTTGGTTTGTGATGTATATATACATCTTCGTCCTATTAAGATTGTGGGTCGTGATGGATACATCGGTTAATTTGCTTACTAATTGTGATATCCATACCCTGCTTATATCTTTTCTCCATTACTTGTAATTAAATGGTTGAGCTCCATTGCATGACAAAATCGGTGATCTGTTTGGGATAATATCTTGTATGAGCGATCCATGTTCTTTTGTCATACCGGATCATAAAGTAATGTTGGTTGTAAGATAGTAATAATGGCAACAACTTGTGAAACTACGCGATATGAAAGGATCAATCAATAGAAGAATTTGTTAGTATCCACTCCCTCCGTCATTGAATAAGTGTACTTCTACTTTTAGGGTAAGTCAAAAGTATCCGCATTTATGACATTAAATTAGTATCACTAGATTAACCTTGAAATAAAGTTTGAAAATATACCAATGTTATGGCATATATGTTGCTACTTTTTTCTATAAATAGCTTGGTACCGAGAGACATGACTTGATTCCAAGGATTCCGAGGGAGGATACATTAACATGATGTGATTCCAAGGACGTGTCATTAACATGACTTGGTACTGCGAGATGAGGTTTTGAGGGGCGTTTCATCGAGATGGTGTGATTCTGAGAGATGAGTCGTAAAGATTCCAACGGATGTGTCGTTTACACGACAAGGTTCTGAAAGGCAACGTGTGTCCAAGCTACTACGCTCATCGGCGGTAGCGTTAGTCCTCCTTGCCGTGACAGTGGCCGGAAGTGGCGGCTCCTTTCCTCGACAATGGTGGCACCCCCTCTCCGGTGGCTCTTGTGGTGACAAGAAATTTCGTTTTAACCCGAAGTCAAAGCAAATTGGCATATAAGACAAGTCATGCCATTCGTTGATACTTGTATTATTGGGTTACGCGTATCGAAAACAAAAAAATCGCCTTCTACGTAACATTCAAGATCAATCTATGAAGATGTAACTACGAGATTAGATTTAGTACTCACCAACATCTGTAGCGGAAGTAAATGTCGATGAAGCCTGATGAAGATCCGCACGGTTAAGCCTAGCGGTGAGGGTGTCGCCGATTCCCCCTTCCCTCGATCCAAGATCAAAGGTATGATCTCTCCACCAGTATTCACGTGTCCAAAGCTTCAGCCTGCCAGCACTCCGTCGTCCAGTACGTTGTGCAAGCGATGAGAGAACATTATTTCGGCGTAAGTGTAGATTAGATCTAATAGATTGATTAGAGAGAGATAGAGAGAGAGATTTTTTTCTCAACACATGAGATTAGAAAGAGAGAGACCAACCTGGGACAAGGGTGCAAATCTCAACGGGGTTCCCCTTGCATTTATAAAGGAGGGGAGGGGTGTGGCCGGCTTGGGGAGGGGGTCCCTCCACTGCCGCTTTCTAGAAGGTAGTCAGGGGTCGGGCCCCCAACCCTGGCCGGATTCGAATTGCCCCCTTGGGGCTATGCCTTGCCCCCCATGGAGCCCATTGAGACGTCCTAGCTGGGTCCCTAGGGCCATTCGGCTGTCCCCTTGTGGGATTTAACCCTAGGGTAGCCCATTGCCCTCTCCCGACACTTCTTCCCTCTTCGGAGTTCATTCGATGCCATCCAACACATGCAGCCTCTATAAAATCTCGGAATTATTCTAACATCAATAGAAACTATTTCTATGACTAGGTACATTTTATGTCCGCTTATTTAATCTCAAAACACTTCTGAGATCTCTCTGACATCATATGTCTTTTCAATAAATATCCGGAACACTTCTGAAGTCTCATAAAAACTATTTCGATAAAGGTTAAAACTCTTAAACATGTGACCCAGTAGGTTCGGTAATACACATACATGATCATAACACCTTTCGTTCAATAACCAACAGCGGAGCCATAGACGCTCATGATGGTTCCCATGCATACACGAATATATCGAGTGAACCTTTCGTTACTCATATTGCTAATCCCTTTACTTCACGATACTAGTGATATCCTAAGGTGAAATGTCGGTATCCTCATGATCAAACTCTTCAATCACTATACCCGCTATCCTCGTTCCAATATCACTCTCTTTTTTCATTATGGATTCCGGTCCTCGTGATCATTATCACGTTGTGTCTGCCAGAGGATAAGATGATATCGTAATACTGAGAGGCCCCGGAGTGTATCTCTCCATCGTCAGGAGGAGCAACATCCCAATCTTGAACTATCCAATTTCCTTGCACACTTAGGATATACCAAAAAACCACGGTTATGATCATCCAGTTACGGAATGGCGTTAGATGATCAAAGCATACCTTTCAAGTATGTGATCACTAGACATTCTCATGGTCTAAAGACTTGAAAATCACAACGTCGTAACAATATTGCTATCAACTTGTGACGAATATATCTTGTAGAAAAATCATATAGTTGGGTCGGTTGAGTACCATTATTCAGCTAACAATGTACTCTCAAAGTTGTTGGCAACCTTGTTACAATAACATAGCCAATGTTTCTTCTAAAAATAACATAGCCCATGACCAGGAAAATGTGATCATCACAAAACATATGAGCTACTCTTAGAGGCTAGACTAGGAACAATTGTTTGTTTGTCTCTCTACACTCATGTTAGTTTTTTTTTTGAATCTGAATTCAAATGGCACATCTGTTATGGCATAAAGATATAAAAATTAATAATTAACTTGAGATAAATAATAACATATTGTTATTGCCTTTAGGGCATATCTCTTTCAGTATCCCACTTGCATAGAGTTAGTAATCCAGTCAATAATTATCTTTTCCTTGTCTTATGTGAGGTGTCTCATGATAACAATTAACTGCTTGTGAAAAGCTATGAAAGTCTTCTCTTTATATCAGTGGCTAATAAATTAGCACATAGGAAACGCCCGATTTCGTACAATGCATGGCAACGTGATCGGTTAAATCACTTGATGTAGTTTGATCTACAATCCATTCTACCCGCTCACCAGTGACAAAATTGACATGTCACTTTGAAATAAATTGCTCCACTCTATTCTAAAACATCTTTTAGAATATGGTCATAGTACCTTACTTCATAATCATGTTCATTAAAATCCTAATCTATCACACATATTTTGATCTTAATAATGCATTTTCTAACATTTTATTTTAAACCTTTTAAAATTCCATCAAGACATATTACTTCTAGTTCAGCAATGCCAGATTAGGAATAATATAGAGCTCTCAGTGATTTCAAATTTCTTCATCATTTCTTCGTCATTTCTTAGGAAACATAAATACTTTATGTTCCATTAATGCGAATAACTTAATCTCCCATTTTAATGCTTTTCTCAGACTACCAAGATAATATGAGGGTTGCATTTATCTCTAGGAATATCTTTTGCTAGCATGACCCTTGCAGACTCAAGCTTTTGATATGACAAGGTTTATTTCGTCACTATCAATGTTTCAAACTTGATGAAAAATTAATTTTCAAGTCTAGCTTTATGAATGATTTAATAAGCATTCATATATGTTTTCCTTGAAAGATTCACATCATGTTACAATAGATATGAACCAACCCTCAAATTTGAGATTTGGAGTTCATGAATTTTCTATTTCGGGTCACATGGCTCCAAGCCATTTTAGAACTTTCAAACTTTTTTCTCTTTTGCATATTTGATCATTTGCAACTAAACAGCCTTTTAGCCTATAATTCTGCCAACAAAACACCAGGTAATAGACCACCCCGTGATGCAACCCGGCTGCAACGAAGGCAACCAAATGAACTGCAGAATATGGCCTAAAACTTGGTCCAGTTCAGACAGGCCACACCAAGCCATGATGGGTGGAAACATGAATTTAGGAACAAAAACCAACACGCCCCTAACTTACCCAGCAGTGCGGCGTCAGTATCGCGGGAACTGCGGTGAAAAGCTTGATTTGGTTAACAACCTGCACATGAACTGAGACTGCATGCTGACCCAATCAAATTGGTGAATGCCCTTTATAAGGTGGCAACGCCCTTGTTAATATTGCTACTTTTGTAAAGAACTTCTGTTCAGCAAAGACAGCATGTAGACAGAATGTCCCTGAAAGAGACAGAGAGTGCTATGCTAGTTCATTTAAACCTCGAGAAACTACACATACTAGGTTTATTACCCATAAATGCCGTTCAAGTTCATTACTTTAATTAAACAAAGTTAAAAACTATCAATTGAACTGATTAGGTATTCGTTTTACTACATCAAAGCAGGTCTGACCCAATAACAGGCTGAATGGCAAGGTTGGCTAACATCACCAGCGCAGTTAGCACTGCTAAAATAAATAGGACATCCTGGTCAACTTCAAGTTGTGTAATGTTGGACTACATGGAATGTATTACAATTAAGCGGTTGAAATTACTTATAAGTCTATGTTGCAACTCGCAAGAGTATGATGTATTGACCAGGTTATCGCCTGTTTGTTTATTTATCATGTTCCTTGGTTTAGTGAAATGCCGAAAAGAAGAGAACATAGCTAGTACAGAAGTATGGGAACCTAATTCCTTTGCCATGATTTATAAAATAAGAGTGCCCTTTTGGTTGCAATGACAGTGAGACTGCTGACCACTCTGCACTTCACTGCAGCCGTACAAAACTGATTTTACATCGTATGGGCATTGATTTGCAAAATCTGAGAGGGTAGAGGATGTACTTGGTGAGGCTAAACGACGGCTGCCGGTAGACAGACAACCGGCGTGGGTATTGATGATCACAGCTGCCTGTGGACAGTTTGGTTAGCGCGAAACAGAAAGGTCTTCGACAAGGTGTCGACCCCTGTTCTGGTGGTAGCAAAGCAATTTCTGGCTATGGCTACCTTATGGGCTCACAGAACTAAGAATGACGAGAAGGTTGCCATTGCTGGCTGGATTGAGGAGCTCTCCGACCATGGATGAGCAAAACTGGAATGTGGGGATTGCTTCTGATATGTCTTTCTGATGCATTTTTCCCTCTCTCACCCCCCCCCCCCCCCCCCCCCCCCCCATGTATTTCTTCCTTTGTTCTGGTGAAACGTTGTAAAAATTCCTCAGATTTTCTCTCCGATGCAGGTTATATTAATGAAATTCCTAGGTAGGGGCCTCCCCTCCCGATTTGGTAAGAAAAAAAGGTCAAGAGATTGCCTTCGATATTATCTAAATTGAGCAGTGAAGATATTCTGGATGACTGAAACCGATCACATCTGCAGATTCATCCAACAATTTAGACCTGCTTGTGCAAAACAAGCAACAAAGAAGGTCATGTGCAATATATAGGAGCACTTTGGTATACGTGTAATGTCCCAAGCCCTACTGAACTTAGTTTTCTTTAGGTTTGCATGCTTCTGGAAATTTTAGTTGAACTATGAGCAATCGCAATTTCTGTATAACAAAAAACTGAAAGTGCATTATACTGAGCACTGTTAAATACCAAAGGCAAAGGTTGATTGCCCCATTTGCTTGCAATTTGACCTCATGTATATAACCATAAATAAATTCGATCATGAGTACAAAAAAATGGATATGGGCAATTTTACAGGTACAATGATAATTTGTTTCGATGCCTCATGATATACAATTGAATACCACAACCAATCTTTCTGAGACAAATTGATTGCTGATATGCACAACCTAGAGAGCGATATACCCCACTAGAACAATCATGAACAATGGAAAGACTTCTACACTAATTACGAATTGCGGCAAAAAAAATTACTAACCAAAGCCAGGTGATCTTGCTGCCAACATCACCTAGAGGCTCTGGACTGGAAGAGCTCAAGCCGCGCCCTAGCTTCTGGCAGTAGTGCCTCAACGCGAACATCCTGCACCATGTACGTCTGTTTTGATGCCCACAGAAGCACAGCAAGAACCCCCGCCTGTGCAAGCTCCTCACTCTCCGGAACGTGTGAAGCGATGTAACATAGCAGTATCAACGCCTCGATCTGAACCTCATCGCCAAGGTAGACAAGCTGGACAAGGTGGCGTGCACCTCCTTCATCCACAACGGCCTTGCAGTGGTTCACGTGTAGGTGGTTGTCACTGCATGCAAACTTGGTGAGTGCAAGCACAGCTTCCTTTATAACCGGTGGCTCACGCTCGTCGAGCAACTGCACAAGTGGCGAGATCATCCGGGTCTCGCTCGCTGTGAACGTCCGCGCAAGGCAACCAAGCGCTGTGATGCACGGAATCAGGAGTTCGTCATAGTCACCCTTGCAGACAATTTGTAGCAGCTGGTCAACAACAGCCTTGGCCGCTGGAGAACTGGGTTTGAAAGCTGACTGCCGCAGTGCAAGACTGTGCTCAGCGACACGCGCAATCTCCATAATCGCCATCGCTGAGAAGACCTGCATGTTTGTGCCCATACCACCATCACCTTTCTCAAGAAGCGTGGCGAAGCAAAGCAGCGCACGCGACTCTGTAATGCTCTTGCAGACTCCAAGATGACCTCGTGCGAGCTTCCAGAGAGCTTTAGCCGCCATGGCCTTCAAGTGCGCCTTGAGCTCAGGGTCTTCCACTTCACGAGCACCACGGCCACTAGAGCCACTTGCCCAGCTGCGGTCTGAAGGGTGGAATGGATGACCCATTTGTCTTTGTCTTGGCAGCCATCGCAGACTGCACAACCGACTGCATTTGGTTCCTTTTGGCGTCTAACTCATCTTTGGAGACATTTGACACTCTGGGAGGCTCTTCAGGGACAGATACCATGAAGTCACCGCTGTGGCGCGTGCTGAGCGTCTTGGCAAGAACAACAGAGTGCAGCGATGTCATGGGCGTTGGCGCTGCAGCAGTATTCTTAGAGCTGCTAGAGCCAACGGAGTACCTGCTGTGCTCCTGGATGGTCCCGGACGCGAGGTGGCCGACAAGATACCGGACCGCATTGTTCTGTGTGAAGAGCTCCTGGCAGGTTGGGCTCCGGTCGGCGAGTGTGGCAATAGCCTCAGCAACAGCAGCCTGCACGCGCATCTGCGGCTCTTTGAGCGCGGTGGTGAAGGCGGAACATATCCCGGCCTGCACGAGCTTCTCAACGCTCTCAGCATCGCAGCCGAGCAGGCCGAGCGCGCGCACGGCAGCCTCCTGTCCCTCGTCCGTGCCCTCCTTGAGAAGCCTGAGCAGCGGCGGTATGCCGTCCTCCTCGATGATGAGCTTGGCGAAGTGCTGGCTGTCTCGGGCGAGCGAGGCAAGGTTAGCGGCGGAGTCAGCCCGCGCGGCGAGGCCGCCGGTGTGCAGCCGCGCGACGTGGTCCCAGATGAGGAAGAGTATGGGCTCGTTCTGCGCGATGTTGGGGAGCCCTCGCAGGTCCCCGTCGCCGTCCCCGTCCCCGTCGGCACCGCCGTGGGGCGAGGAGATACGGAGCAGCCAGGCGACGTCCTCGAGCGCGGTGTCGAGGAGCGCGGCGGTGCGCGGAAACCCGGCGGCGGGGCTGAGGGTGAAGAGCCTCCGGAGCCGCGGGTGGCCGTTCGCGCAGCGGGCCGCCAGCACGGAGGCCTTAGCGAGGGCCTGCGCCGCCCCGGCCATGATCCGAGCGGCGGGGCGGTCGTAGAGGTCCGCGCGCGCCGCCTGGCGGAGCAGCGCGGCGAGCTTGTCGGCGCGTGACTTGAGTTCGCTGCACTCGGCCCGGAAGCACCGCGCCGCGCCGCACTGCTTGGCGACCTCGTCGGCCAGCTGGATTGGCCGCGCCAGCATCGCCTTCACGCCCTCCCCCATCCTCCACCTCCTCTTCCTCCCGATAACGAAACCCCCTCCCCTCGCTTCGAACCGCTTCCTCCCCGCCTCTCCTGGACGGTTATGGGTCGAATCGCCGGGAACCAGGCGGCGGTGGCTCGATCTCCGCCTTGTCGGCGAGAATTTTGGGGAGAAATTTGAGAGGTGGGGTTTTGCTTGGCGTGTTTTGGTAGTGCGAGTGGGTAGGTTTTGGTGTGTTCTTGCTTCCGATTGGTCGCACCATGGAACTAGTGCTGGCTGCTGGGGAAGGCTGCGGTTGGACCGTGACTGCTTCGACTAGTCAACGAATGGAGGCCCACGGCCTTTCCTGCGTGGTGGATTCCCGTCTCGTTCCGCTCCACCGTGATTCCACCGAAGGAAAGACGTCCATCTAAAAAACAAAACGAACATGGCTCTCAATAGTAGAGCAATAAACATAGGTGCCTAGCTGCACAATACAACAAGAGGTTGATCTAAACTCATGAAGAAACCGTGGAAAATCACAAATGTAAACATACGGTGTTCGTTTGTCCGTCTACAACTCGAAAACGAAATTGTCACATCTGCAATCTTCAAGAGTCTCGATAGAGGTGCGGTCTGATTAATGTCTCGAGGGCGGCACTTCCGACGGTCTATCCGAAATATGCGCACGTGGTATAGAGTTGAACCGTAGATATTAGATAACCTTCACGATCTCAAAGTGTCCCCGCTGCTGCATTTAGGGAGCAACAAAAAACGAGTTATCGTCCACCTCCGGTGACACATGCCGAACATGTTAAAGACTGCATCTTCAACCTGGTGACCATCAGACAATGACAGTCAGGTGCAAATTGTGCTGCTATGGATTTTAAAATTCCTCAAATGAGTCTATAAAAGCATACGCATCAATAGTTGCACTTGATCGCAAAGAGATGCATAAAGATTTCTGTTTCAAAATACGAAATGCAACATGACCCGACCAAAATAAATTTTGCTAAGGACGACATGTACGTACCAAAGAGCATGCACTGCATAAACAAAGCGTCTGTAGTACTACATTCCATCCAAAAGCGAAGACGCGCTGGTCGTCTCCCCTCTCCAAACACTGTAGCGGAAAGGGCGATTTGTGAATCCACCGAGCCGATCCACCTCCGCACCGTCGATCCGCCGGATCCCTCGCCCTCCGGCGGCCGCCTCGGCGGCGGGAGGTGGGGGATCCCCGCCTCACGTGTGTATATGTGGTAGTTTCGTCTGGGGCAGCCGGCGGCACCGTGGAGGAGGAGGTGTCGCGGGCGAGGTTTTTGTTGCAGGTGCTTCTCCTCTCCGGCGGCGGCGCTCGTGGAGCTCCGGGCCGGCGCGCCTGCTCCCCTGGCACCCGCGGATCGGCGGATCCGCGCCGTGCCTCGCTCTACCGCCAGATCCAGCGACGGTCTCCGTCCTGGCGGTGGTTGCGCTTGGAACCTGGGGCTCGCCGGGATCCACGGCGTCGTCCAGCGGCGGCTCCGAAGTTGACTCCGGCAAGGAGGTGTAGATGGGACAGGGGGGCGCTCGCCCCGGCCGTTCATCGTTTCAAGCTCCGCCGCGGCGCGGCGGGCGGGCACGGCGGCGTCTCCTATAGGGCAAAAGTTTCCCTGACTGCGGCAAGAAGGAAGGTGGTCGACTTCGTCTCCGACGCCGGCGAGGCCGGTGCTCCCGATGCTTCTGGTTCTTCATCCTCTTCGCTCTGTTCTTGCTTTGTTCTTGTTTCTATGTACTGTGTACGTGGATTTGAGGTGAATATATGAAGGAAGTTTGGATGTGTTCAAAAAAAAAAAATAGTACTACATTCCATACGGTAATAGTTTCGGGGGATTTTACAATTTGCCACACTTTTATTTTCACTTATATCATTTGCCACACCGTTCTTTTCACTTATATTATTTGACATGTGATGCCCAATGTGGCAAATAATAAAGGATTTCATAAAAGTGTGATGAATAGTAAATCATCCTGTTTATCACTATAGAAAAGGCAAACTACCAGTGGATTCCAGCAAACTTTTGTTAAACAACCTTCATGTAAGAGAAAAGTTCAAAGTTTTTAACCTATCAGTGGATGATACGCGTAAAGCACACGTTCGCTGAGAGACCCAAGAAGAAGGTATGATGTAATGTAGCAGCAAGTTTTTACTCAGTACGAAACCAAGGTTATCAATCCAATAGGAGTAGAAGCACTTATGAAGGTTGTCGATGGAGGAATGTAATGCGGCGCAACACCAGGTAAACCAGCACCTGACGTGGAACCTGCACACAACACAATCAAACTATTTTGCCCCAACGATACAGTGAGGTTGTCAATCTCACCGGTCTTGCTGAAAACAAATGTTAAACGTAGGGTGTGGGAAAAGATGTTTAATTACACAAAATGAAAAGGAACAATGATTGCAGTAGGTTGTATTTATCAGATGTAAAAGAATGGACCGGGGTCCACAGTTCACTAGTGGTGTCTCTCCATAAAAGATAACTAACATGCTAAGTAAACAAATTACAGCTGGACAATTGACAAAATACTGAGTGCATGACAATGCAATAATATGACAGGATGACTACTATGATATTCATGCGGGCATTACAACAAGATACATAGACCGTTATCCAAAAACATCTATAACTAATAATCCACCTCCAGGCAGTCATCTGAGTTCCCCGTTGGTATTAAGTTGCAAGCAACAAATTATTGCAATAAGCAAAGTGCATAATGTAAACAACACATTTATCCTTAGACAAAGCATCATTAGGTTACCCCTAGTGACAATAGCACATCCACAACCTTAGAGGTTGCTACCACTCCCCCGGATTCAATGGAGACTGAACCCACTATCTAGCATAAATACTCCCTCTTGGAGTCAGAAGCATCTACTTGGCCAAAGCATCTACTAGCAACGGAGAGCATGCAAGATCATAAATAACATATAGCATAGATTGATAATCAACTTGACATAGTATTCAATATTCATCGGATCCCAGCAAACACATCATGTAGCATTACAATAATATGACCTTGATCATGATATGCAGCTCACGAGATCTAAACATGATAGCACAAAGTGGAGAGACTACCAACTAGGTACTGACATGGACCCGTAGTTCAAGGATGAACTACTCACGCATCACTTCTGAGGCAGGCCTAATGATGTAGAGCCCTCCGGTGATGATTCCCCTCTTCGGCAGGGTGCCGAGAAGAGCTTCTGACCCCCCCCCCCCCCGAGCTAGGGTTGACGACGGCGGTGTCTCTTGAACTTTTCGTGGATGGAGGCTCGGGTGTCTAGGGTTTTCGGCGGCGGCTGGAGGCGCTCGTGGGCCCCACGCCACCCCACGGCGCGGCAGCAAGGGGGGCCGCGCCGTGCCCTGGCGTGGGCGGCCCACGGCCCTCCTGCTTCTCCCCTCTAGACTCCGTGTACGTGATGGAAAAAAGGGACTTCTTCTTTTGTTTCGTCCAATTCCGAGAATATTTCTAGAACAACTTTTCTGAAATACAAAAACAGCAGAAAAACAAGAACTGTCACTGTGGCATCTTGTTAATAGTTTAGTCCCAGAAAATTCATAAAAATGTTATGAAGTGTATATAAAACATGTAGCAATTGGCATAATATCAACATGGAACATCAGAAATTATAGATATGTTTGAGACGTATCAAGCATCCCCAAGCTTAGTTCTACTCGTCCACTCGTCCTCGAGTAGGTAAAACGATAAAAACAAAATAATTTCTGAGGTGACATGCTACCATCATAATCTTTGATCAAATAGTATTGTAAAGCATATGTTATGAATGAAGTGATACATGTCAATGGTCTATAGTTTGCTATCAAATAGGTAATGAGTAAACAACTATATCATGTAAGCAAAAACTTTTCATAAATAGTACATTCTAGACAAGTATCAACATGTCTTGCATAAGTGTTAACTCATTAAGCAATAATCTCTAAGTAAAAGGTTTCGAACCAACACAAAGGAAGATTTAAGTTTCAACATTTGCTTTCAACTTTCAACATATATATCTCATGGATATTTGTCAACACAAAGCAATATAATAAGCACAATATACCCGCATAAGAAAATTGTTGTACCAAGTTTGACACTAGTGTTTCCTTCTAAGACAGAAAGGAGTAGGAAAACTGACTCAACATAAAAGTAAAAGAAAGGCCCTTCGCAGAGGGAAGCAGGGATTAAGTCATGTGCTAGAGCTTTTTAAGTTTTTTTAAATCATATAGAGAGTAAAAATATAAGTTTTCAGATATGTATGTCGTTGTCAACGATTGGCAGTAGAGAAAACACTACCCCTTGTCAACCAGACTTTCAAGAGTGGCTCCCATTGAAGAACGTTATTTCTACCAGCAAGATAGATCATCCCTCTTGTTCTCTTTTGTTTACACATGCAGTTATTCACCGGTATCACTGCTTGTCTGATTGGATCAGGCCAAAAAATGTGAAGAGAATTCAGCGGTTGACTGGGCACCCCATTTGTCAGCTCTTTTTGCAAAAAAAAAATTGGATAAGCGGTGTATATGCCACTAGTCCGGTTGTGAAAGTCTGTCTGACAAGATTGATAGAGAAACCCCACATAACTTCCTCATGAGCTGGTAGACAGTGACACACAACAAGGAGTATAAAGTTTTGAATAGTTTAAAGATAGCACATGAAGTATTTACTTGGAGTGGCAGGGAAATACCACATATAGGTAGTTATGGTGGACACAAATGGCAAGGATTTTGGCTCAAGGTTTGGATGCACGAGAAGCATTCCCTCTCAGTACAGAGTTTAGGCTAGCAAGGTTATTTGAAGCAAACACGGGATATCAAACTAATACACCAAGGCTCATATGAAAACATATTGTAAGCATTATACGACTCCACACCGTCTTCCTTGTTAACCAAACCCTTTTACCAGAAAATATCTAGACCTTAGAGATACCAAGTATGCAAACCATGTTTCTACAAGCTTTCCGGTAGTTCTTTACTAATAGGTTTTAACTACAAGATACAAAGCTTAAGCATGATCTACTTGATAACTCAAAACAATTGATAAGTATCAAATATTCAAGACAATGATCTATAAGGATATGTGAGACTTTTCCATTATACCATCTACCACATGTAGCATTTTCTTTTCCAACCAAACACCAATCAACTTATTTCAACAAAAAGCTCTCTTTAAGTAAATCATAACGAAAGCAAGAGAGTACTAATTCTAAAAGAACGAACAACTCTGACAAGAGATGCATGAAAACCAGGAGCTAAAAAACATAGCAGTAGCTAGACAAGAATACCCAACAAGTATAAGTGAAGAATACGAGTATTCATATGAAAAAGCGGAGCGTGTCTCTTTCCCAAACAAGAGTGCTAGGATCCAATCAAGTTTATTCAAAAAATAACAAAGCGAAAATAAAAGCACACAGACACTCCAAGTAAAGCACATATGATGTGAAAGAATTAAAACATAGTTTCGTAGAGATGACCTGATAAGTTGATGATGATGAAGGGGATGCCTTGGGCATCCCCAAGCTTAGACGCTTGAGTCTTTTTGAAATATGCTTGGGTGACCCACGGGGCATCCCCAAGCTTAGGCTCTTCACTCTTCTTGAACACATTATATCATCCTTCTCTCTTGACCCTTGAAAACTTCCGCCACACCAAACTCAAAGTAAGTCTCATTAGATGGTTAGTGCATAATCGAAAACCCACATGTTCTACCTAAATAAAATTTGACTTTTAGTTTAAACATTAGCTACAGCCACGGATGTTATGTGAAGCTCTTCCACCCAAAAAATAATTCCACTCAACACAAGTAAAAGAGAGAATGCAAAATAAAAGACAAAATCTGCCTAAAACAGAACAGTCCCTAAAGACGATTTTTTTCGAGGCACTTACGTTGCTGAGATCAGAAAACTTTAAGCTAACGAAAGATGTATACATATCTCAGGATCACGCACAAACATTTTCAGATTTTTTCAATTTTCTGTGATTTTACAGAAAATAAACGGTGAACAGCAGAAATCTATTCCTGCGCAGAAATCCAAATCTAGTATCATCTTTATATTAGAGACTTCACTTGGCACAACAATGCAAGAAAATAAAGAACAGAGGCATTGCTACAGAAGTAAACAAGACCTTGACTCAAAAAGAAAAGGAAAAAATGTAGAAATAAAACAATGGGTTGTCTCCCATAAGCGCTTTTCTTTAACGCCTTTCAGCTAGGGCCAGAAAGTAAAAACCAAGTGTTGCCAAGAGAAGAAGCATCCAAATCATCAAAAGCTTCCTCCAAAACACAGCTTGTCACAATAGGCACTTTTGGTTTAGGTAATCCTTGGGAAGAAAATTTAAATAATTCATTATGTGATTCACCCTCAATTGTACTAAGCGTTTTACCAGTTTTAAGCACATTAGGTGGTTTCGGTTTTGGAACATACATAAACCTTTGTTCTTTTCCTACAAAAGCTTTATGCTTCCTTTTAAACTTAATAGAGGAGGAAGTTGAACTTAGCGTTTCCATAGCTTTCTCTAATTCATCAATCCTAAGGTTTCCATTGTCATGGATAGTGCTAGCTTCTAAAATATTAATTCTCTTATTAATGTCTCCTAGTGACTCATTAACCTTGCTAGAACTACCGAACAAATCCGGTAAATTTTTCTTCATGGACTCTAATTTTTTCATAACATCTTCCAAAGTAATCTCAATTTTAAGATCATTAATAGGCGGTATTCCTACCAAACTCTCAATTATATTGCATGCTTCCAAAGCAGGCGTTCCTAGGAAATTACCTCCTGTCAAAGTATCTAGAACATACCGGTACCAACTAGTGATACCAACATAAAAATTTCTAAGCAGGATCATGGTAGAATATTTCTTAGTACACCTACGATGAGCATCACTGATCCTATACCAAGCATCTTTCAAACTTTCTCCACCTTGTTGCTTAAAGGAACGAACTTCAATTTCAGGGGTATTCATTTTAGCAAGATTAAAACAGAACAATAAAATAACAACTCGAAATAAGCAACTATTTTTTTTTGTGTTTTTGAAAAAGAGTGCAAACAAGACAAGATAAAAATAAACTAAGCAAGACAATAACAAAATAAAGAGATTGGAAGCGAGAGACTCCCCTTGCAGAAATCTTCTATCTCCCCGGCAACGACGCCAGAAAACAGGTTGTTGCAGGGAGATAACTTCCACTCCCCGGCAACGGCGCCAAAAAACAAGCTTGATACGCGTAAATCACACGTTCGTTGGGAGACCCCAAGAGGAAGGTATGATGTAATGTAGCAGCAAGTTTTCCCTCAGTACGAAACCAAGGTTATCAATCTAGTAGGAGTAGAAGCATTTCTGAAGGTTGTCGGTGGAGGAATGTAATGCGACGCAGCACCAGGGAAACCAGCACCTGACGTGGAACCTGCACGGAACACAATCAAATACTTTGCCCCAACGATACATTGAGGTTGTCAATCTCACCGGTCTTGCTGAAAACAAAGGTTAAACGTAAGGTGTGGAAAATGATGTTTAATTGTAGAGAATGAAAAGGAACAATGATTGTAGTAGGTTGTATTTATCAGATGTAAAAGAATGGACCGGGGTCCACAGTTCACTAGTGGTGTATCTCCATAAAAGATAACTAACATGTTGGGTAAACAAATTACAGCTGGGCAATTGACAAAATACTGAGTGCATGACAATGCAATAATATGACATCATGACTACTATGATATTCATGCGGGCATTACAACAAGATACATAGACCGTTATCCAACAACATCTATGACTAATAATCCACCTCCAGGTAGTCATCCGAGTTCCCCGTTGGTATTAAATTGCAAGCAACAGATTATTGCATTAAATAAAGTGCATAATGTAAACAACACAATTATCCTTAGACAAAGCATTGTTAGGTTACCCCTAGTGGCAACAACACATCCACAACCTTACTGGTTGCTGTCACTCCCCAGATTCAATGGAGACTGAACCCACTATCTAGCATAAATACTCCCTCTTGGAGTTACAAGCATCTACTTGGCCAAAACATCTACTAGTAACGGAGAGCATGCAAGATCATAAATAACATACAACATAGATTGATAATCAACTTGACATAGTATTCAATATTCATCGGATCCCAGCAAACACAACATGTAGCATTACAATAATATGATCTTGATCATGATATGCAGCTCACAAGATCTAAACATGATAGCACAAAGTGGAGAGACTACCAACTAGCTACTGCCATGGACCCGTATTCCAAGGATGAACTACTCACGCATCATTCCGGAGGCGGGCATGATGATGTAGAGCCCTCCGATAATGATTCCCCTCGCCGGCAGGGTGCCGGGAAGAGCTTCTGACCCCCACCCCGAGCTAGGATTGACGACGGCGGCGTCTCTGGAACTTTTCATGGATGGAGGCTCGGGTATCTAGGGTTTTTCCGAGGAAGTGAATAAATAGGCGAAAGGGCGGCGGCTGGAGGCGCTCGTGGGCCCCACGCCACCCCACGGCGCGGCAGCAAGGTGGGCCGCGCCGTGCCCGGGCGTGGGCGGCCCACGGCCCTGCTGCTTCTCTCCTCTGGACTCCGTGTACGTGATGGAAAAATAGGGACTTCTGCTTTTGTTTCGTCCAATTCCGAGAATATTTCCAGAACAACTTTTCTGAAATACAAAAACAACAGAAAACAGGAACTGACACTATGGCATCTTGTTAATAGGTTAGTCCGAGAAAATGCATAAAAATGCTATGAAGTGTATATAAAACATGTAGCGATTGGGATAATATCAACACGGAACATCAGAAATTATAGATACGTTTAAGACGTATCAGTGGATTCCAGCAAACTTTTGTTAAACAACTTTCATGTCATGCATGAGTTTGTGTATGCACACAATGGGCACACAAATCGACATAAGTCTAGATCGATACATTCCATATTTTGCTAGAACAACTCATGATCATGTTGTTTAACTATTCAACAACTAAACATTCTTTGAAATGTCATATGATTATTTTTGAGAAAATAAACACTAATAATCAACTGAAGTCCCGACTAAAAAGCAACAAATTATTCAATTTTATTATGCATACCCACAAATTAACCATTGATAGCTAAACTCTAAACAATATTTAGGTCGAACATATAAGACTAATAAATAATACTTAACTGAATATTTAATTAGGGTACTTCCTTGCACAACTTATTTTAGTACTATTTAGTTTCTACTTCCTTGCACAACTTATTTTAGTACTAGAAAGCTTGGTTGTTTAAACCATTCTTTTAACGTATCTCACTTTTGCCCTTCTCATTTTAAGCCAATCTCGTGAATGGCCACACAGAGCGTTTCCGTCGAGTCAAACTTGTTGATCGTTAATGTGCTGACATGTGAGCCCACAAGAGTAATAGATTTTACGGGCGGTCCCAAACCTGTTTGAGATCTCTCTCAATGTTGGGTCACGCAGGGTGGGATGTTTAGTCCCACCTCGCCTGTTTACAGTGTGTCTAACCGTTTTATAAAACCGAAGGTGGTGCTGATTACCCCCAAGAGCAGGGGATCACCGTAGCACCTCTCAATGTGGAAGTAAGGTATCGATCCACAGGAGCAAGAAGGAAAAGTTATCTATTCCCTACAACTAAAGTGTCACAAGTTTTAGTTGATTATGCACTAAACAAGTTTAAAGGACAAGATGGTTGATTGAATGGATGGAAATTTAATGCAGCAAAACAAGAATGTAAAAGTGTCCCAATCCTCTTTATTGCAAGAGGACAAGACAAAGGTTTGCTCTTATAGGAACAATGGACATGGGTTCATGGGTTCACTTAATCCTCTCTCTCTCATCTATGGTGATCATCATGTTATAGATAAAGTACACATAATTGTCATGTTCTAATGGTAGCTTTTTATGACGGCTATATGTCCTAAAACACATAGTTGAAAGAAGTATTCATTTGTGTTGCTAGGTCACCCCTCGTAAGGCTAGCGTGGTTGCTGTCACTCCCACATCATACTCTTTCTTTTTACCCCAGATAAAGGATGTTGGGCTGTATATCACATGTCACTCAATACATATGCCGTGTCACATCGGCCATCCTGTACCTACATACATCATACTTCATAATGGACAATATTCTAGACACTAGTGCAATGATTTATATTTCGTGTGTGTTACCACATCTCTCTCATCTATCTACACTTGGTGGTGTCAATCACCTCATGATAAGGATAAACAAGGCATTATGCATAAATCAAACCATCACATGCATCATAGAATATCTCCAAAGTATGACAAGTCATAAAAGATCCAACACAACAGTAAATGCATAACAAATATTATCTCACACCACAATATCCACCGTGGGAATTACATAGATGACCGTAATCAAGTTCAGCAGCTCATACGGTACTAATTAGTGAAGCTCAAAGAGAGGAGAGATACATAAGTTACCACCACAAACCCATAGTCCAGAGGGTGGACTACTCCCCCTTCAACATGGAAACGGTGGAGAAGTCGTTGGAGAAGGTAGAGACCACCCCGGCAGCGCCCCGCCGGAGTTTCCCCCCTCCAATCTGCAGCTCCAGATCTCTGTTTTCGTGTTTCTGTCTTTTGGCGGTGCTCCTTTCACGAAACGTCATGGGACCTTTTTTGATAGGCGTTTTTAGGTCAAGACGAAGGCGGCGGAGAAAGGATCGACGGCTGCGGAGCCCTGAGGCCCAAAAGAGGTGGGCCCACGCGGCCAGGTACAGGGCCGCGTGGGGCACCCTCTTTTGGCCTTCTGGTCTCCTTTTGCTTGCTTCCTTCGCTCCGAGGTCTTCCTCCTTCCAAAATAATGATGCCTGTATTTTTCCATAATTTTTGGACGTCGTTTGGGTCCCTGAAACAAAAAAAGGAAAGAAATAGGGTTTTCTGCCTGCGCAGAGTTAATTCCATAAAAATAGGAAACAATTGATTTAGTTCCTAAAATCATTAAATAACAGTGGTATAACCCTTATATGATGCATATATGATTGGAATATAAGTGATATAGTGCAAAGTTCATGTATGCATTTTACATGCATCAACATCCCCAAGCTTAACCGATACTCGTCCTCGAGTATGAAGGTGATAAAACTAACATGGGCTTTGCAATATAGCACTAACAATGGATATCAAAGATGATTGCTACTGCTACATAGAGTCAAATGATTCATTCTTCAAAGGAGTAGCAATATGCAAAACAGTTTATGAAGTGATATCAAGTATTCATTGTGAGGATGTTCAATGATAGTTCACAAAGTGTAACATAACAGATAGTAATATGGACCACATGTATGCATAATGATAAGCATGAACATCCTACATAGGTCATAGAGTGATGATGAAAATCTGAATATGTTTGGTGGACACTTTGGAAAGATCTATAAGTGAATAGAGGTAAATCATGCATAAGTTTCATCAACCTCCAAACTCTTCTATTTAAGTTAATGATTGCAATGTGGTAATACTTGGTGTCAAGCTCTCATTCCCCCATCATAGCAACTTGAATGATTATAGTTTAATGTGAGAGCAAATATGAGTAGTGTGCTTGACAAAGTAAAGGTTGGATGTCTCATGCCCCTTGAATACAAGTACCTACACCATGAGTTACTCAACTTGGGAAAAGCAAGTTCAAGTTATCTATCATTGTAAGTAATAATAGTATCATCAAGAGCGTCAACTGGAGTACCTCTTGTCCCAGGATATGGAGCAAGCCCATATCAAAATGACAAGACAAACAAACAAGATGAACAACCTCAACACCCTTTTTATTTACCATTGGAATAGCTTTTTATTGTAAGGTGTGTCATAGATAATTCACCATAGCATGTAAGTAAATTTTCACCATGAATGATGCATGGCTTAGATTAGCGGCCCAGGCGTCTCTCTAACCATTTATACAAACTCATTCAAACTACATCATTTCCCCCTCATTTCACCATGATAGGCATCCATAGACAAAAGCACATGATATCAACTAAAGGAGCATGTTGAAAGCTTTGCATGTGACAGCACATATGGGCTAACTCCCAACCTCGGACATTTATCAAGCCACTAGCATCATAATCTTAATCACAATGGGTCATGTTTTATTTATTGCAATGATAGTAAAAATGTGCATCAAGTTCATGAGAGCTATATAACCAACTTTTCCCATGGCAATCAATAACATAATCATTTTCATTCAGAGGTATAGATAACACAAATATCATGATGAACATACTCGGAATAGCGTATAGCTAGTAGGTAGATATGGTGGACTCACTGGAATAACTTTGGTTAAAGGTGTTGGAAACAAGTTTTACCTTGTTGGAATGATTGGGCTAGCAAAAGGGAGAAAGTTGACCATCTGGATGCATGCATGAGTGTCCATAGAACCAACTTATCATGTTAAACAAAGTGAAATAACTTTCAGCATCAAAACATGAATAAGTGATAACTCTTGATAAAGCATTTACATATTATTACTCATTAACAAGCTCATGAATCATGCAACTATATGTATCATTAAAAATCAACTCAAACATCCCTTTTCCCAACATGATAATAGCATCCAACATATTTCAATCCAAATTTCCAGAAACTTTCCCATATACAATTATTATGTGGTGGTCTCACAAGACTCAACAAACAAAAAGACGCTCAAAGTTTATGCGATAAAGTGTTTCGATCGAAAAACAGAAGTTAGACGTGTGCAAACCGAGAGTGTGTAGGTCCAGTGGGGTTGTCTTCACATCCCCAAACTTATGGTCTTCACCATCCTTGGATAACTCTTGGTGCATCTCGTCCAATCCCTGTTAAAAAACTTCAAAACACCGTTTCTCCCATTTCTTTTCTATGGGGTGCATTAGTAGTGATAAACAAATAGGTTTCTTGCTGCATATAATCCTTGGACAAAGATACATATGAATGTCCAGAAAGTGTATAATGTTGTATGCCTACTCATAAACTCATTTGAATCAAAAAGATTCAAGATAAAAGTTCAAAACATGCATAAAACAAAATGGGACAGAATCTGTCCAGAAAAACAGCAGCAGCAAAACGTATTTTTCTACCCTACTGAACTTTGTCGAAAAATTCCGAAACAATTCATGCATACAGAGGATGAAAAGTTGCAACTACAGTTCAAATATGAGCTCATTCGGTGTTACATAATAAGAACTAAAAATCATACCGTGCACAGATTCGTGCAGAAATAAAATCTCCGAACGCTATAAGCAACTTTCTCAAACCAAAAAGGGTAAAACTTTGCACATTATTGAAAATTCCAGAAACTAAACTAAAAAAAACTCTCTTGTTACAGCAAGAGGACACAAATAAAATCACACATAAAAATAACCGGGTTGCCTCCCGCAAAGCGATTTCTTTATAGTCATAGCTAGGCTTGATAGTTTTAATGATGCTCACATAGGAAAGAGAGCATCAAGAGAAAAATATGAAACACATTTAAGTCTAACCCACTTCCTATGCATTGAGATCTTGTAAGAAAATAAATCAAGAAAGCACAAAGTGACTAGCATAGGAAGGCAAAGCAAGTGCAACTTCAAAATTTTCAACAAAAAGAGAGGAGACTTAATATTATTGAGATATATGAAACCGTGTCTCCCTCTCTCATAAGGACCAGTAGGTTTTAGAGTACCAACAAATAAAAGCAAATCAAGAGAAAGGCCAAAACCTTCATCATAAAGAGGATAAATTTAGTAACATGAAGATTTCTATAACCATACTTTTCTCTCTCAAAATAATTTTCAGCGGCATCATGAATAAAATCAACAATATAGCTATCACATAAAGCATTATTATCATGATCCATAAGCATACCAGTACTATTACTCTCCACATAAGCATAAACAGTTTCATTAGTAATAGTGGGAGTAAAAATATCACATCCATCAATGTAATCATCATAAATAGGAGGCATAGAATAATCGAAAGGATTTTTATCCTCAATAGTAGATGGACTGAAAATATCATATTCATCATTGTAAACATCATGTATAGGAGGCATATCATAATCAACATAAACTATATCCTCAATAGTAGGTGGACTGAAAATATCATATTCATCATCATAAATGGGAGACATAGTATCATCAAACAAGTTAAAGAAACCTCCCCAAGCTTAGATGATT
This sequence comes from Poa pratensis, assembly GCA_947311845.1. Taxonomy (NCBI): domain Eukaryota; kingdom Viridiplantae; phylum Streptophyta; class Magnoliopsida; order Poales; family Poaceae; genus Poa; species Poa pratensis. Next base: position 79,124,318 of record CAMZMU010000042.1, on the reverse strand, counting down.
GCAAGATATAAAACAAGTTAAAGAAACCTCCCCAAGATTAGTTTAGTGCACACAAGAATAGAAACTTAAGCGCTACGCTCCCCGGCAACGGCGCCAGAAAAGTAATTGATTACCCCCAAGAGCAGGGGATCACCGTAGCACCTCTCAATGTGGAAGTAAGGTATCGATTCGCAGGAGCAAGAAGAAAAAGTTATCTATTCCCTACAACTAAAGTGTCACAAGTTTTAGTTGATTATGCACTAAACAAGTTTAAAGGACAAGATGGTTGATTGAATGGATGGAAGTTTAATGCAGCAAAACAAGAATGTAAAAGTGTCACAATCCTCTTTATTGCAAGAGGACAAGACAAAGGTTTGCTCTTATAGGAACAATGGACATGGGTTCATGGGTTCACTTAATCCTCTCTCCCTCATCTATGGTGATCATCATGTTATAGATAAAGTACACACAATTGTCATGTTCTAATGGTAGCTTTTTATGACGGCTATATGTCCTAAAACACATAGTTGAAATAAGTACTCATTTGTGTTGCTAGGTCACCCCTCGTAAGGCTAGCGTGGTTGCTGTCACTCCCACATCATACTCTTTCTTTTTACCCCAGATAAAGGATGTTGGGCTGTATATCACATATCACTCAATACATATGCCGTGTCACATCGGCCATCCCGTACCTACATACATCATACTTCATAATGGACAATATTCTAGACACTAGTGCAATGATTTATATTTCGTGTGTGTTACCACATCTCTCTCATCTATCTACACTTGGTGGTGTCAATCACCTCATGATAAGGATAAACAAGGCATTATGCATAAATCAAACCATCACATGCATCATAGAATATCTCTAAAGTATGACAAGTCATAAAAGATCCAACACAACAGTAAATGCATAACAAATATTATCTCACACCACAATATCCACCATGGGAATTACATAGATGACCATAATCATGTTCAACAGCTCATACGGTACTAATTAGTGAAGCTCAAAGAGAGGAGAGATACATAAGTTACCACCACAAACCCATAGTCCAGAGGGTGGACTACTCCTCCTTCATCATGGAGACGGTTGAGAAGTCGTTGGAGAAGGTGGAGACCACCCCGGCAGCGCCCCGCCGGAGTTTTCCCCCTCCAATCTGCAGCTCTAGATCTTTGTTTTCGTGTTTCTGTCTTGTGGCGGCGCTCCTTTCGCGAAACGTCATGGGACCTATTTTATAGGCGTTTTTAGGTCAAGACGAAGGCGGCGGAGAAAGGATCGACGGCTACGGAGCCCCGAGGCCCAAAAGAGGTGGGCCCACGTGGCCAGGTACAGGGGCCGCGTGGGGCACCCTCTTTTGGCCTTCTGGTCTCCGTTTGCTTGATTCCTTCGCTCCGAGGTCTTCCTCGTTCCAAAATAATGATGCCTGTATTTTTCCATAATTTTTGGACGTCGTTTGGGTCCCTGAAACAAAAAAGGAAAGAAATAGGGTTTTCTGCCTGCGCAGAGTTAATTCCATAAAAATAGGAAACAATTGATTTATTTCCTAAAATCATTAAATAACAGTGGTATAACCATTATATGATGCAAATATGATTGGAATATAAGTGATATAGTGCAAAGTTCATGTATGCATTTTACATGCATCAGGTGTTGGTTAGTAAGTTCTTGTGTTAGTATGATCTACTAAACAATTTTCTTCTGAGAATAAGGGTGATCCATTTGATCAATGTTAAACCTAATTAAAGTCAATTGTGTACAAAATGAAAACAAGGTTAAAGATAACAACAACTATTGTAAACAAAATGCATGGAAAATAAAACTTCCACATAATTAAAGAGAAAACTCCAACGGGTGCCCCCATTGGGAGGGCGACGGACAAGTTTCACCAAACGGGGCCCCAAAATAGAATTTTTTGGGCCATTTTGTTGAAACCAATTTAGATTAATTGTATAAACCCTTCAAAATTTAGACTACAACAAATTTCAAACTAAAATAGGAACATTAAATAAACTAAACACCAAACCTAGTCGTTCCCTCTTTTCATAACAGGCGTAGATGACGGCGTTCACGCTTAAGCGCACTACTTATACTAGGAATTTCTCTTCCAGAAGGCGCACATACAAGTCGGCGTCTCTCTGGGCGATATCGGGGTCGTCAGAGTCAAGGGCATGATGTTGTCCTTGAGAAATTAAACTCACTTAATCAGTGCAACATAGATGAAACTCTCAATATTGTAAGACATTTAGAAATTGTACCTCCAATATGATATACTTTGTTTGAAAATTGCGAAAGTCAAAATTTCAATCTTATTAGTGGTACCTACTTCACAAGAAATCACATTTTTTGCACTCAAAAACAAAAATAAAAACTTTCAGAAGCTCTTGAAATATCACTTTTATAATCTGATTTTCAATGTTAAAACACATATTTGAGCCAACTTTGGTCATGATATCATTAACTTTGGTCATCACTTTGGTCTTTGGCTTGAAAGATACGAATTTTCATACATGATAGTCTTTTTTGTTAAGATTTTTAACCATTTTTTCTTGAAACTAGTAATCTAAAAATAAAGTTTTGCAGAAAATTTCCGTTTTTTAATTATTTCTCAATTTATTTGACTTTTTGACCAAAAGTGGGCCAAAATTGTGCACATGACTATTCATAGATAGGGATTATTTTTTTAACTTGCTGGTCTGCTATTGCATAAAATATGCTAAATTACCTTTATATGTTTTTTTTAAATAGGGTAAAACTATACACACACTTGCAGCTGAATTTGAATACTTTCTACAAATGTCATTAAACATATTTATTCAATCGAATACTAAATATATCAATAATTCAAAATATTTAGGCATTGTGCCTCCAATAATATATACTTTGTGTGACAATTATGAAAATCTTAATATTACTAGTAGTTCATACAATCATACTTCACAAAGAATCACATTTTTGCACCGGTAATAGAAAAAACTTCCAAAAAATCTTGCTCACTGCGGTAATATTGCTACAATTTTAAACTCATGTTTGTGCCACTTTGGTCATGATACTATTAACGTAGCTATGGATGTGGCCATGACTTTGGTCATTTGGATTCAAAGTCATGACTTTTGATACATGATAGCCATTTTGTGTGTTTATTACTTTTCCTTGTAATTAGTTACTGCAAGTTTAAAAATATGTTATTGCAGGTGTATCATTTTTCCTTGAAATTAGTACACTAAAAATGAAGCTTTGCACAAAATTTTGCATTTTGAATTTTCTCATTTATGTGATTTCTTTTTTCAAATCTGGGCCAAAATTGTCCGCGTGACCATTCATGGCTGTGTGTGTAACATACTTATAGTGCAATTTTGAATTACTTTTGATAAATGTCATTTAACTCGTTTAAGCAATTGAATATATAGCTAAAAATAAATATCAAAATATTGAGGAATTGCACCTCCAATTTTGATACTTTGTGTGAAAATTGAAAATTTCCATTTTCAGTATTATTAGTGGTACCTGCTTCACATAAAACGATATTTTTGCACTAAAAAAATAAACCAAAATCTTCAAGAAATATTGGAATCTCACTTTAACAATCTAATTTTATAATAGTATAAAAACCCATGTTTTCTCCAATTTTGGTCATGATATCATTAACTTAGCCATGGATACGGCCATGAATTTGGTCATTCGGCTTGAAAGTTATGAATTTTGAGATATGATGGTCCATTATGCGCTATAAATAGTCTCGTTAATCAACGATCCAGATCGACCAGAGGCTCAGCCTAGAAGTCATCCAGTGTCTCCGAATGGATTGCAAACTGCATACATAGTTCATTTTGGAGAAGCTTATGCCTTTTTTTGTTGTTGTTTATATGTGTATGGCTTAGGTGATTCTCCCATCCTATTCAACTAGAGTGCCCTCTAAATAGTGCAACATACCTGATACCTATGACTCAACCAAAGCTAACATTATAGGAAAATTAACATTTCCGATTCTTTTGCTGTTTTTGAATTTGGGGTCACCTTTCGCTTTTAAGTTGCACCTTATGGGAATCATAGTGCCAACATCAACAAACTCATTTACGTGTAGATGTTATTTCGAACTTCCTAAGGCATTTCGTGTTTTCATTGTTTGAGTTGCAACATGGTCATAAGACACATCTATGTAATAAGTGTTAACCTTGCTCATCCAAGACTGTTCATATATTGTCATTTGTGCCTTAGAGTTATTGTGTTGATACAAGTTGTTCTAAAACACTTTCGGCACTTTGTGTGTATTAGGGATAGTAAAACTGAGCCATCTAGGAGGCTAACCACGCCATTAGCGTTTGTAACCGTCGGATCGCATGCTCTGAAAGTTTCTGGCCGTCCGATTTGCTTCATTAGCGCAGTGGGCCGATTATTCCTGAGGGAGGCTGCTCTGGACATCAAATCGGCCTTCTGTGGTGCTTTTGGGCCGACTGAACCATACAAAGGCCCAGCAACAAAACTGGTTACGCTCGGGCTGTAAAAAAAATCAGTCAACGCACACGAGCGGAGGAAGAAGAGAACAGAATCGCCGAGGGACCCGGCTCGGCCGCACGCGAGCAGACGCGATCGATCGATCCACCGCGAGGGAGCCCTGCTACCCAGCGGCGCGCGACCCGCCACATGCGTGGATCCAGTCCAAATCGCGCAGGTCCATGCGTAAGGATGGCAATTTTATCCATGGGTACGGGTACCCACGGGTACCGTACCCGCATGGGTAGGGTATGGGTACAATTTTATACCCATGGGTAGTACCCGTACCCTACCCGTTTAAGTCGTGGGTAGGGCACGGGTATAACCTCGTACCCGTGGGTATACCCATACCCTGCCCGTTTATATACCTTACTCTTGGAGGTCTAACATTTATTCTCGTGAATTTGTGGACCTATGTGAAGTTGTCATCAATTATCAATTTGAGTTGACATAATTGTCACGTACTTAAATATATGTTATTGAGTTGAGATGAATATTTTTCTTTTATCAAAAAAATTATCGATGAATGTAAAATTATGAGTAACTTGTACTATTTGATTTACCCATTGGGTACCCAATGGGTATGGGTATCCGTCGGGTATGGGTACGGGTAAAGTTTTGTACCCACGGGTACGGGTATGGGTAGAATTTTGTACCCATTGACTACACGGATATGGATATGGTATTGGTCTACCCGCCCCATACCCTACCCATTGCCATCCTTATCCATGCGATTGGAGGCTCATCAGGTGGTATTGCAGCTAGCTTAATTTCCCTAATTGATGACGATGAATGATGCGTCGCTTGTGATTGCTCTTCATGCCTTTTAATTTTCAGTTTGTGCAAATGGTAGCCATCATGGCCAAATCGCGGATCGGTCAATGAAGAATGTCATCCAGTGCTGATGCGGCCTTCGGCAGCTGATGCGCCAGCGAGATGCGAAGCATCGGCATCGCTGCCTTGAAGCCGGAGTAAATTTTCAATTTGTCCAAACCAGTAATGCCCACTATCCTGCGCAACTCGCCGGCGGCGAGTGATGATGGTACGTTACTGCCCATGGCCCCTTGCCTCACCTCGCCTATATATTCTTTCGTTGCCTCGAGCTCTAATTCCAGTCGATGGCGCACAAAGTCCTAAGCTAGGCTGCTCCAGGTAAGTCTTCTCATCTCCTAATCACGTCTCACCCTTTTGCTTGTGCTCCCCGGCACAACAGGATCTCCAATTTATGCTTCATACATGTGCAGGTGGGCGTCGTTTTTTTTTTTTTGCGAAGACAAACACAGATTACAGCGGACAAGTTACAAAGAGGCCCTGTGCAGGTGGGCGTCGTTAACATTGCTCAGCTCCTATTTTTCTAATATCTGAACCAAGCAAGCAAGCAGATCTACGATTCATAATTGTTGATTTTGATGGCAGCTTTTCTCTATCTAGACTGATGGCTGATATGGACCATGGACTGTGATGCTAAGATCCATTTATGGCTAGCTATATGCTTAATGAAGGGTACATAATTTGATCCTGTCAAACATGCATTCATGCAAGGTAAACACAAATCTCTCCGTACGTCATAACACGGCCTCAAAATCTCTCTTATTTTTCAGTTGATTAAGCTCTCGTCTGTCCGGAGGTCAATCCGGTGATTTCGTGTTTACCATTCATGTAAGGTAAACACGAAATCACCGGATTGACCTCCGGACAGACGAGAGCTTAATCAACTGAAAAATAAGAGAGATTTTGAGGCCGTGTTATGACTTACGGAGAGATGACGTGCGACGCAAGCGACCGCGAGGCGATTCCCGCGCCGACCACGTCTCCGGCCGCCGCTCCGGTGAGTTTGCTTTCCGAGCGCTCCCCGACGGAGGCGGTCGACAGTGAGGGTCCCCTCGCGCGTGGGGAGCCACTGGTTTCACAGGAGGATCCGGGATTCTCGCGCTCTGTGGAGCCGCCGTCGCGCGGGCCTGAGCGGGTGGATCTGGATGGCGACCTGCGAGTCCGGGAGGAGGGAGAGACCACCACGTCGCCGATTGGAGGGAGATTCTGGTCGGCGGTGGACGAGGATTCGGATGTAGAGGATTTTTCCTCTCCGGCCGAGCGTCCACAACTGGGTGAGTTTCTGTCGGCGGTGATCGGAACTTCAAGGAGGAGTGCCTTTGCTCCTGGAGGGAAAGGGTCGAGGTTCACCACCGTGATTACCACGACGGCGCCGCCGGGGAGGCCCAAGGCCTTGGTGGCGATTACTCGGGCGAAATCGGCTTCTCCGGTGAGATCTGATGCTGATTTGTTCGGGCTACAGGTGAAGAAGGAGCACGTTAGAAGGATTCAACAGAATCAAAATGCTGAGAGAGAAACAGAGGAGAGGAGTCCCAATTCGGTGGAGAGTCAACGGGGCGACAACAATGGAGATTTTGGGCGGGGGATGACTGCAATGGGAGTTCAGAGAGGTCTGAACTTTGCGGAGTTGCAGGCTCAGAAATTGGGGGGCTGCAGTGAAATACTACCGAAAGGTAGATCAATCTTCGGTGATGGACCGATTTTGGTTCCTGTTAGGCCTTCAGATTTTCAATCGGGAGGTCCTGGTGTGCAGAGAGAGGTGGATTTGGTTGACAAAGGGGGCTTGAACGCTGCTGTTTCAGGGGAGTTTCTGGAGTTGAGGGGATTAAGGGTGTCAAAACTGTAATCAACAAACGCAGGTCTAGGAATGAAATTAGGAATACAGATTTTTTTTACCCAGAACTGTTGGTCGGCAGAAAAAGGGGGTGGCGATTCTGGGAAGGTGCTGGCTCAGGGGGAGAAAAAGGAAGGAGCTCATTTGACAGTAATGGCGCCAAAGTTGGATTCAAAGCAGTTCCCGCCATTGATAAAAAAGAGTAAAGTGAAGGGAGTAAAGCAGTGGGACGATGCTTCGGGATGGGCTGTTTTAGGCCCATGGGAGTGGCCCATGGCATGGGAGGGCCGAGAGGAAGACGAGACCACAGGATGGATATGGGTGCCAAAAGGGAGTTGTGATCCGAAGCTAGGGTTTCCTGCTAGAGAGGAGGAGATATTTAGATATCGGCGTGGAGCTCGCACCCTCTTTCGTCGTCCTCCACCACCGCCGCTTGTAGCTTCCTTTGTTGCAATTCTTTCTGGTGAAAATATGGAGAGAGGTCGTTTTCAAGAGCGTCTGCGAGATGGTTCTCGAGAGGGTAGTCCTAAGAGATCTGCAGATAGGGGACGGGATCGAGACAGGGAGAGGGAGGAGTTTGACTTCGATAGAAGGAAGGAACAAGAAGGGAGGAGATTGATAACCCACAAGTATAGGGGATCGCAACAGTCTTCGAGGGAAGTAAAACCCAAATTTATTGATTCGACACAAGGGGAGACAAAGAATACTTATAAGCCTTAACAACTGAGTTGTCAATTCAGCTGCACCTGGAAAAGCACTAGTAACAGGGGTGATGTGAAAGCAGCAGTAATATGAGAGCAATAGTAACAGTAACACAGCAGCAGTAACACGGAGGCAATGGCACCAGAAAATAGTTGATACTACTTCTAATGACATATAGGACCAGAGCAATGATGATGACAAATGGACCGGGGTTCCCAGCTATCTACACTAGTGGTAACTCTCCAAACAAATAACAGGTGTTGGGTGAACAAATTACAGTTGGGCAATTGATAATTGTAAGGGCATGACAATGCATGCTTATGATAAGATAAGTTTACTGTAGTATTTAATTGGGCATTACGACAAGGTACACAGACCGCTATCCAGCATGCATCTGTGCCTAAATAATCCACCTTCCGGTTAGCATCCGCACCCCTTCCAGTATTAAGTTGCAAACAACAGATTATTGCATTAAGTATTGTGCATAATGTAAACAACACATTCATCCTTAGACAAAGCATTGCTGTTTTACCCCTAGTGGCAACAACACATCTACAACCTTAGAACTTGCTGTCACTATCCCAGGTTAAATAGAGGCTGAACCCAACTATCTAGCATAAATACTCCCTCTTGGAGATACAAGCAACTACTTGATCAGGGTAACCACAAGTACCGGAGAGCATGCAAGATCTTAAATAAACAATAGTATGATAATATGATGAACAATCTGATCATAATGTAACAATTCATCGGATCCCAACAAACACAACACCAATTACATCATATGGATCTCAATCATGTAAGGCAGCTCATGAGATCATTGTATTGAAGTACATGGGAGAGAGAGTACCAACTAGCTACAGCCAAGAACCCGTAGTCCATGGGGGAACTACTCACAAACCATCATGGAGTCGAAGTGGAGGCGGTGGAGTCGATGGAGATGGCTCCGGGGGTCAATCCCCGTCCCGGCAGGGTGCCAGAACAGGAACTTCTGACCCCCGAAACGAGGTCTCGCGATGGCGACGGCGCTGCGGAAGTCTTTCTGGAGTATTAGATATATTTTAGGGTTTTCGCGTCGGGGTGACTAAATAGGCGAAGGGGCAACGTCGGTGGCGTCCCGAGTGGGCCAAACCATGCTGCCGCCTCTCCCTCGCCGCGCCGCCATGTGGTTTGGAGGCCGTGGGCCTCCCCCTGGCTTGCCCTTCTGGCTCCGTGTGTCCCTCGGAAAAATAGGAGGTTTGGCTTTTGTTTCGTCGAATTCCGAGAATATTGCCCGAACAGCTTTTCTGGAACCAAAAACAGCAGAAAACAGGAACTGGCACTGTGGCATCTTGTTAATAGGTTAGTCCCAGAAAATGTATAATAATGATATATAATGCATATAAAACATGTGACAATGATACATAAAACAAGCATGAAACATCAGAAATTATAGATACGTTGGAGACGTATCAAGCATCCCCAAGCTTAGTTCCTACTCGTCCTCGAGTAGGTAAACGATAAAAAGAAAATAATTTCTGAAGTGACATGCTACCAACATAATCTTGATCCAATAATAATGTAAGGCATGTGAGCTGAGATCAAATCATTCAAAGCAAATGTCTATAGTTGATATAAGAGATAATAAAGCAAGAGTCAAACAAGCTAAAAGTTTTCATGAACTATCGCTTTAAAGACATGAAACCGTACAAGGTTCATTAAAGATGGTTTAAGTATCCAGCGTAGAAGTTCTATCCTTCAATCCAAGCATCAAGCAAATTTTCATAACATAGAAGGATTCAGCCAAGTAAACATAAACATGAACGTCATGAATCAACTGTTTCGAAGTCTACTCAACCGGTGAGCGCAAGCATTTGGTATTGGCACCAGGATGTTATGGCAAAGAGAACATTAATGGGGGTTTGGAAGGCCAATGGAAGAAAGTCTCACAAAGCTATAAGTGATCATTAGACAAGAGGAAGTCTTATAATCGAAGCTATGTAAGGAGTAGTGATTGCCATGCAACGGATGCACATAGAGCTATATGTGTATGAAAGCTCTCCAATGGAACTAGTGGGGGTGCATCCAACTTGGTTGCTCATGAAGACCTAGAGCACTTTTGAGGAAGCTCATCATTGGAATATACAACCCAAGTTCTATAGTGTAAATTCCCCACATAGTTATACTAGTAGAACATGAAAACTCTCTCACATGGAGTATAGGTGCTAAATGAGCACAAATGATGACTATGAATACTGCAGGTGCTATAACATGAGCACAAGTGTGGATAAAGGATAGTAATGTTGCCCCCTTTTTCTTTATTCTTTTTTTTTTTTTTTTTTTTTCTATTTTTTTTCTTTTTCTGTTTCTCTTTTCGATGGCCACATAGCACTTTTCACTTTCAGGGGCAACATTCTAATATGACAACACACTTTTTGGTACATATAACTCATAACGAACAAACATGATGTATGAAACTGTATGCCTCTGCCAGTGTAGCAGGATATGCAATGATCTAGCGTAACATGGGTAAACCACACATCAGCTGTATAGAATCATGCAAAGCAATATATAAGTGAAATGACAACAAGTCATGTAATGTAAATGGAAGTTGCATGGCAATATATCTCGGAACAGCTATGGAAATGCTGTGGTAGGTAGGTATGGTGGTTGTTTTGAGGAAGATGTATAGGCTTATGTGTAGGAGAACAAGAGGAAGTCCTCCCACGGGGTTGGATGTACCGGCGAAGTATGCACAACTCTCAATGTGAGCAGAAGGCAATGCACAGCACCGAAGAGGCTAGCAAATTTGGATGGTGGAAGTGCCAAAAACCGTAGCTTAACATTAGTCAAAAAGAACTCACAAGTTTATTGCAAACAACTAGCAGGTTCAACATTAAGAGCATGATTAAAATTCACTCCAAGAAGGGCCGTTCACGGCGGCACAAGTACCCCGTTAGATCCCTCGACCTTCAGCACAACTTAGTTATTACAATGAACTTTCAGACATGGAAAGCTATCAAGTCCAACTACACCTTCAACAATTTTTAGAGTTTGTAGTACGGTACAAGCTTAAAGACAACAATCCACTAATGATTTTAACTTAATTAACCAGCAAGCTTTACCATCTAAATACCTCAAAACGTTTGCAAAGAATCAGATTATCAAAGTTCAATGATCTACAAGATTATGCAAGTTTTTCATTATACCACTACCACATGCAAAAATTTCTGGACCAACACATCAACCAAGCAACTCTCCAAATAAATATAAGTGAAGCAAGAGTACTTTCTATAAAATAACTAATAGCTCTGAACAAGAGATACATGAAAACCAAGAGCTAGAAGCTAAACAGTGCGAAAATGAATACTCAACAAATATAAGTGAAGAATAGGAGTATTCAAATGAAAAAGCGGAGCGTGTCTCTCTCCCAAACAAGATAGATAGGATCCGACATTGATATGATCAGAGAATAAAACTAACAAACTAAACACAAAGACGCTCCAAGAACAGCACATATGATGTGAGAATTAAAATATAGTTTCACTAGAGATGACCTGATAAGTTGATGATGAAGAAGGGGATGCCCAAGCTTAGATGCTTGAGTCTTCTTGAAATATGCTTGGGTGACCACGGGGGCATCCCCAAGCTTAGGCTCTTCACTCTTCTTGATCACAATATCATCCTTCCTCTTGACCCTTGAAAACTTCTGCCACACCAAACTTCTCATAAACTTCATTAGAGGGGTTAGTACTCAAAAACATTAATCCACTTTGGTTCTGTAGTGACACATTGCAATACTCAATAAAACATTAGCTACAGCCCTCCACGTCTAGAAACCTTACTTAAAGTCCACAAGAGACAATGCAAAAAAACAGAGACAGAATCTGTCAAAACAGAACAGCCAGTAAAGACGAATTTTTTCGAGGTACTTCCGTTGCTCAAATCGGAAAAAGTGAAGTTAATGAAAGATGCGTACATATCTGAGGAAGATGCGTGATTTTTTATAGAATTTTTCGATTTTCTCCAGGGAGAAAAGCTCAAATTCGTGACAGCTAAAAATCTGTCCCTGCGCAGAAATCCAAATCTAGCATCATCTAATCATTAAAGGCTCTTCTTGGCACAACAATGCAAAAAATAAAGATACAAAGGAGTTGTTACAGAAGTAAGCAAGCTCCTTGACTCAAAAAGCAAAAGAAAAATTACAGAAATAAACATGGGTTGTCTCCCAAGAGCGCTTTTCTTTAATGCCTTTTAGCTAGGCTTGATAGTTTTAATGATGCTCTCATGAAAATAGAAAATGAAGCAAAAGGAGCATCAAGAAGCAAATTCAAAACACATTTAAGTCTAACCCACTTCCTATGCATAGGAAACTTGTACACAAATAAATTCATATAGAACAAAGTGACAAGCATAGGAAGATAAAACAAGAGTAACTTCAAAAGTTTCAGCATATAGAGAGGTGTTTTAGTACCATGAAAATTTCTACAACCATATTTTCCTCTCTCATAATAATTTTCAGTAGCATCATGAATAAACTCAACAATATAACTATCACATAAAGCATGCTTTTCATGATCTACAAACAAATAATTTTTATCAAGCTCATAAGTAGTGGGATTTAAAATTTCGAACCCACATGTAACAATTTTATAACAAGATGATTGATCACTCTCAACATATATGGGACGCCTAGATAAAGTCAAGACTTCTCCAATCCCATTTTCATTAGTGGTACAGTCAATATTATCAAGTAACATAGGACCATCATCTAGAGCTTTATCATAAACATTTTCTAAGCAAAACTCTTTAGTACCATGCATTTCGATATCAGCCACAAATAAAGGATTATCATAAGATTTTCAAAATAGCATGGATTATCATATATAACAGTAGCATAATTATTCTCACAAGTTTTACTCATAGGAAAAATTTCAAGAGAATCAACAGGAACATAACATTCATCCTCCTTGGGTAAGCATGGAGGGCAATCAAATAATGTAAGAGATGAAGAGTTACTCTCATTAGAAGGTAGGCATGGGTAGCTAATCCATTCTTCCTCCTTTTGTTCATCACTCTCCTCCTCTTTTTCATCTAATGAGCTTTCAGGTTCAGCAATTTCTTCTTCCACAGGTTCCTGCAAATTGTGAGTGCATTCTTGTGCATTAATGAGTCTCTCTTTGTAATCAACGATATAAGGATTATTGCTGTAATGTTCTATGCAATAATCAAGGATAGAAGAGACATAATCTTTAAGGTCCTTACAAGCAATACAAGTTTCATAATTTTTAGCCATGAAAGATTCTATCTCAGAGGCTCCCATAAATAAAACAAATTGTTCTACTTCTTCGAACCCAAGATGAATATAGTTATTCCAATGATAGTTCACAATTAAAACTTCTTCACTAAAGCCACATTGGAATTTAAGATGTTTAGTATCCTGTTTAGAGCAACAGTTTATATCATGGCGTTTAAGCAAGATATTAGCAATTGTATTCAACTTTTCTAACACAGCACTCATGACTTCACCCTTTTTTGATTCTCTATACTTCATATTAATTCTATAAGCTCCATATAGGTTGTGGGTTCTTCCATAACAACAGTTTTTAATTTTTGGTTTTTCAAATTTTTATGGATTTTCGAATTTATAAAAAAACAAAACAAAACAAAAATAAACTAACAAAAGTAAACTAAGCAAAAAACTAAAAAAAAAAAACTAAGCACAAATAAACTAGACAAAAGTAAACTAGACAAGACAAAATAAAATAAAAACAGAGAGAGAGGTAGAGTGTACTCCCCAGGTGAACTTATGAGTAGAGCTATGCTCCCCGGCAACGGCGCCAGAAAATAGTCTTGATAACCCACAAGTATAGGGGATCGCAACAGTCTTCGAGGGAAGTAAAACCCAAATTTATTGATTCGACACAAGGGGAGACAAAGAATACTTATAAGCCTTAACAACTGAGTTGTCAATTCAGCTGCACCTGGAAAAGCACTAGTAACAGGGGTGATGTGAAAGCAGCAGTAATATGAGAGCAATAGTAACAGTAACACAGCAGCAGTAACACGGAGGCAATGGCACCAGAAAATAGTTGATACTACTTCTAATGACATATAGGACCGAGAGCAATGATGATGACAAATGGACCGGGGTTCCCAGCTATCTACACTAGTGGTAACTCTCCAAACAAATAACAGGTGTTGGGTGAACAAATTACAGTTGGGCAATTGATAATTGTAAGGGCATGACAATGCATGCTTATGATAAGATAAGTTTACTGTAGTATTTAATTGGGCATTACGACAAGGTACACAGACCGCTATCCAGCATGCATCTGTGCCTAAATAATCCACCTTCCGGTTAGCATCCGCACCCCTTCCAGTATTAAGTTGCAAACAACAGATTATTGCATTAAGTATTGTGCATAATGTAAACAACACATTCATCCTTAGACAAAGCATTGCTGTTTTACCCCTAGTGGCAACAACACATCTACAACCTTAGAACTTGCTGTCACTATCCCAGGTTAAATAGAGGCTGAACCCAACTATCTAGCATAAATACTCCCTCTTGGAGATACAAGCAACTACTTGATCAGGGTAACTGTAACGTCCCAAATTTATAATAAGGATTAATAAGACCCAAAATTCAGAACCAACAAAAACTTTTTGAATTACTTCACTAATGATCGTGTTTTCCCTTATATTGTTCTGTTGCTGATGTTGTTGTGTTATTGATACTGTTGTGTTTGTTGCTTGTGAGGATAAAATTCCTCAGTGTGCTTAGTACTAAAATAAAACATATTGGATAACCAATTGGGGATGTGACTTTTATTTAAGCCCAAACTCCTCAAAGAATTCAACAAAGGGAAATTTATATCATAACAAAGAAATGATCCCAATAAATTAATTTCCCTCCCTAGTTCTCTCTTTCTTTCAAACCAATATCTTCTCCATGAAATTATAACTTGTTTGAAGTTACAATATTTGTTAAGAAAGTTCCAAAAGATCCAAACACTATCTCACACTTGCTTTAAAAAAATAATTAAAAAGGATATCAAATATTATTTGATAAAAATACCCAAATCAAACCCTATGAACAAATATTGTGCAAAACATTTTATTTTCAAAAACCAATTTTTGTGGAGCTTCTACATGTATATGGGAGGCTACATGAATTTTCTCAACTTTTAATAAAGTGTTTAAGTGCCCCAATTAAAATCCCTAAAACCTACTGGTTTCAAAAAGAAATAGAAGAAATAGAAGCAGGGACTTGTTTGTGATTGTAAAAAGTATTCCAGGGGGCGTTCTGTAAAATCTTCGTTGACCTCCTGTAGCTGACGGCGCCCGACGCTGCGCCGTGCTGCCGTGCTCGCTGCGCCGCCGTGCTCCCTCCTGCAGGTCACCGAGCTCCACGCCGCCGTGCTCCTCACGCCGCGCCTTGCTGCTCGACAAGAGGAGACTCCTCCCACACGACTCCTCTGCCTCCCACCTGCTCCCTGCTCCTCTGCCTCCACCTCCCTCCCGCACGCCACCGCGCCACGCTCCTCCTCGCCGTTGTGGAGCGGATAAGAAGGCCCCCGAGGCTCTCCTCTGCTCCCCCTCCTCACTTATTTGCTCACCCCTGCTCTCTCTCCCTCTCTCCTTTTCTTCCACGAAAACGAACCACGGCCGAAGCCGCCGACGCGCCCCGCCGGCGATAGAGACCTCCCCGACCAAATCCAAGCCTACCAAAAGCCTCCCCGCGTCGTCCTCTCTCTCTCCATACGAGGAATCGCAGATTGGGGCCCGGGATCGCCGTTGTCGTCCTCAACTCCGTCCTCCCCGGCCGCGGCTTGTCGAGCAAGCTCGCGAGCAGCTCAGCCCACCATTCTTCGCCATTATTGCATCCATGTGTTCCCCTTGCTGTGCTCTTCCTCACGAACATCCCCATCTCCTTTTAGGTCGCCGGAGCCGCCGATGCCGTCGCCGCCGTGCTCCTGCCTCGCCTTGCTCTGTTCTGTGCGACGCGAGGAAGAAGAAGCCCGGTACCGTTTCGCCCGCGCACATGGGCCGCAAGCTGGGCCTCTCCCCGTGTTGCTCAGCCCAAATCCCGCCAGCTCCAGTGCCAGATCCAGCCCGCTAACTTTTTTTCTCTAGGTTGTTTATTTATTTCCTTATAGGTCTATTTCTGGACCTTTAGTTTAAATCCATTTAAAATAGTTTTAGTTTGATTCTGGCCAAACCAAAAATCACAGTAGTAATGTTATAAGTTCAGAGACGTGTGCAACTTGCAGATCTGAAAAATATGAATTATTGTAGGTTTGATAAATGTTTTCTTATCACTGATCTGAAACACTGTTTTCTTAATAACTTGAGTTTGGTTACTCAAAATTTGGTGAATCAAAATGTTTTAGAAAGCTCTTCACATTACCTAGCAGTAGAAATTTGCCTCTTATGCAAATAAGCTTCCTAAATAAAATGGCATCCACTTTGGTTATTGACCAGAGAGCCTTTCTAGGGTTTTTGTAAATTATTTGGTGATGAATTTGGATGTGAATCCAATTGTGTGGCCTTCTGTATGATTAGGAGTACCTAATACTAGCTTGGTGTGATTTTTAGAGCTATATATTATTCTTGGGTGCATAACTAGTTTTAATGCTTTCCTGTTAATTCTTGTTTATAGTTTTATTAAATTTTGTGGAATGTGTTAGTGTTTTATTTATGGTTCCTAGCATGCATAGGTGTTGTACCCTCTGTTATGAGTGTGTTATCCCCTATAATTAGCTGTTAGGACAAGTTTGGTGTTGTATGTGTTTATTTAGAAGTAATACCACTAGTAGGGTTATCTCCTAGAATGTCCTAGTATTTAGGGAACTGTGGTGATTAAATCTTTTTGTTAGTAGCTTAAGTTTAGTTTTGTTGGAGCTTGGGTAGTGTGTCATATCTACTGTTAATGTATGATTCCACCTCTGATTGCTTATTCTTTTGTCATTAGACAAGCATGCTTAGCTAGCATAATTGCTTATGTTGTTAGCTAGCACCCACTAGCATGAGTATTTATTTTTAGGCTTTATTGATGTTTTAGTAAATTTCATGAATGACCAGAGGCTGTTTTGAACCTCTTAATGTTATGGTATGAAAGTGGAACACCCACTGGTTCCATGGCATTCTGATTAAAAAGTAGGGTTCTCAACCATAAGCATGTTTGCAGTAACCTTTTTGTCAACTAGATGTGAGTGGTTGTTTTCCCTTTTGAAGATTGAGTGATTAATGTGTGGTAAAGTATTTTGGCTTGTAGAGATTAATTGGTGACTTAACTTTCGTCTGAAGTATTTCCTGTTTAAATAAAGATGTTAGTTGCTCATCCTTGCCTAAGATAATTTTGAGATCTATGGCCCTAGCTTGTGTATAAGTGTTAGACTACTAATTAGTATAAGGCCCTTGTAAGTATAGATCCTAGTTGGTTGCTTGAATGATTAGTTTGATGCTTGTGGTTGTTATTTGTTTGTGTACCACTTGTTGTTTTGTTTGGTGTATTGATTGTTGTTCATTGCGACGCTAGATAATAACGCTACCGGAGTGGTATTTGGAAAGAATTGATCGAGGAAGGATGGGATTTTTATTATATTGATCAACAAGGAGAAGTCCAGGGACATTATGCTGAAACCAGGCAAGCTACTTCACTGAGCTTGCATTTATATACATCTATTTTAATCTCAGGAATTGTTCAAAAGTATCAATGATTTTGGAAAACCCTTTTTACAAATACATGAAAACTATTTTGCCACCATATGTAGAAGTATAGGGTAGTTATTTAAAACTATAGGTTGGGTAAAACAAAGTTTATTCAAAACTCCTTTGAAAATACTTGGCTGGAGATGAAATACCGAAGGTCGGTATTGAAGTGAAGAAGTGAATGGGAATGTCTATGAAAAATGCACATTGTGTCCTTGTACTTACATCCCCAGCCGAAAATCTGTGCGACCACATTACCCACATATGGGCAAGGGCGTAGTCATATAATTTGCTCGTGTTAGTACTGGATGCCTCAATAACGAGGATAACCTCGTTCCATGAGGGATGGTCTGAGGACCTGCCCCTGACCTGGGTCCTCTTAAGTGATGTCTACCGGAAGCCGGTATGATTGTATTGTAGAAAGAGGATTGAAGGGCTCCCTTGGGTCCGCCGGGCAGAACTACGAAGTCCTCACACTTAGTTTCCGACGGGCATGGATTTAAGTGTCGAGGGAACCGGTTTCGTAGCGGTAGGATCCTATACTAGCATGAGCAAAGGACAGGCTATGGCCGGGAACTCAACTTCGCATACCCCTGGTATGGCGGGACGTGGCTGACACGATGAGTGACCGGATGGGTGTGGGAAAAGCGTGCTACCTCTGCAGAGGGTAAAACTATTCGAATAGCCGAGTCCTCGGATATGGACAGTTGGGAAGAACTGCTAAGACCATGTGCAAGTTTTGGGCAAGTTTTGAAAGGTGTTTTAAGTTTAAAATGAAATTGAAGGGGAGATGCTGTTACATACCTATACTAATGAGTTAGTATGAGGTTGTTGAAGTTAATTGGACCATAATGAGTTATGGTCGGGAAAAAGGAGGAGTTTTTGAGAAATAACTAAAATAATGATTTCTTAAAGGATAGTTATAAACTTCTTCTTACCTTTTTCAATAAATATATAGAGATGTTTTTCAATAAAGATATAAAGATGTTTTTCAATAATAAAAGTCTTTGAAATAAAAATAAAACTAAAATAGTGCATACTCAAGTTGGGGTAGTTTGCGAGTACAATCAAATGTACTCATATTGGTTTCGTCCCTGGCTATTGTCTTAGCCAGATTCTAGAGAAGAGCAGATTAAGGAAGACGGTTTCGATGACGTCAGTGCGAACTAGGGCGCTTCCCAGTCAGTTGCTGCCTGTAGGGTTCTGGCAAATGACTTGGGCTCCACGTTGTTTGGTGATTTCCGCTGCAAGCACCTGATGAAGCTGATCACTTCCATCAAGTAAGTAAATAAATTCGGTATCTATGGATGTTCTTTGGTTATCAAGTTTAATTGTGCTTCAGCGACGCACTGATCATGGGATCGCTGATATGTAGGCACAAGGGTATTTCGGACAGTTAGTCCGGGGTCCCCACAGTAACCACAAGTACGGAGAGCATGCAAGATCTTAAATAAACAATAGTATGATAATATGATGAACAATCTGATCATAATGTAACAATTCATCGGATCCCAACAAACACAACACCAATTACATCATATGGATCTCAATCATGTAAGGCAGCTCATGAGATCATTGTATTGAAGTACATGGGAGAGAGAGTACCAACTAGCTACAGCCAAGAACCCGTAGTCCATGGGGGAACTACTCACAAACCATCATGGAGTCGAAGTGGAGGCGGTGGAGTCGATGGAGATGGCTCCGGGGGTCAATCCCCGTCCTGGCAGGGTGCCAGAACAGGAACTTCTGACCCCCGAAACGAGGTCTCGCGATGGCGGCGGCGCTGCGGAAGTCTTTCTGGAGTATTAGATATATCTTTAGGGTTTTCGCGTCGGGGTGACTAAATAGGCGAAGGGGCAACGTCGGTGGCGTCCCGAGTGGGCCAAACCATAGGCTGGCGCACTCTCTCTCCTCGCCGCGCCGCCATGTGGTTTGGAGGCCGTGGGCCTCCCCCTGGCTTGCCCTTTTGGCTCCGTGTGTCCCTCGGAAAAATAGGAGGTTTGGCTTTTGTTTCGTCGAATTCCGAGAATATTGACCGAACAGCTTTTCTGGAACAAAAAACAGCAGAAAACAGGAACTGGCACTGTGGCATCTTGTTAATAGGTTAGTCCCAGAAAATGTATAATAATGATATATAATGCATATAAAACATGTGACAATGATACATAAAACAAGCATGAAACATCAGAAATTATAGATACGTTGGAGACGTATCAGAGATTCGCAGAGAGGAGGAACTGAGGGATAGACTGCGTCAAGACTGCGACAGGAAGAAATATGGGGATTCTAGGATGGGGGAAAACCGTAATGGTGATTTTGGCTACAACAGGGGCAGAGACTTTGGGGAGAAAGAGGCAGGGGAGAGGAAGCATTCAGAGGCAGAGAGATGTATAGGGAAGATCTGAGGCCTAGATCTCGACCTAGGGGCCGCAGGGAGGATCCTGGTCCGGTTCGTCAGGGGGCGGGGGTGAAGTGCCTCCAAAGGGCTCAAGTGCTTCAAGTGTGGTGAAGAAGGGCATTACCAAGCATCTTGCACCAACAAACTGATTTGTTATCAGTGTAAGAAACCTGGGCACATGACTTCTGGATGCCCTGACTTGCAGAAGAAGAAGGAACTTCAGTTATATGGGTTTGGGATCCCAGGACAAGGGTTTTATGCGCTTGAGGTTGATGTTCCAGAGACAAAAGAGACAGCTCAAGGTGCTGGGGCAGTGATTACAGTGGTTGAGGGGAGTCATTCTTCGAAAATCATTGAAGCAGAACTGAAATATTGGGTTGATGATACTTGGAAGTGGGAGGCCAGACCAGTGTCTGAAAATGAATATTTTGTTACTTTCCCTTCTAAGTCAGCACTGTGTATATGCATGAGGAGTGGAGAGCAGATTGAGTTGGCGCTCTCAAAAATGAAAATCTCGTTGAAGGAGTCTATGCTAGAACCAGGGGCTAGTGCTGCCTTATGTACAACATGGGTGAGGGTGTTTGATGTCCCAGGTCATGCCAGAAATGATGAAGCAATGAAAGAGATAGCTAAAACTTTTGGCAGACCTCGTATGATTGACATGTCTTCCTTGGCTGGGAAAGGACACATCAGAATAAAGGTGGACTGTCGTGATCCGAGGAAACTGAGAGGGAGGATTGAGATTTTTCTGAACTCAACTGGTTTCAAATTCAGAATTGAAGCTGAGGGCATTGTTTGGGGGAGATCTGACAAGGACAAACCAGATGATAAGAAGCCCAGAGATGATGATAAGCGAGATGAGGATGAATCATCTGATGAGAGTCTAGATGAGGAGTGGGACATCGAGAAAATTCAGCAGAAAGGAAAAAGTGTTGGATCAAGCTCGAAAGCTGGGGGTGCAGGCTCGGGTAAGCAGGTGGCAATTGGGGTGGATATGTTGGCAACTTGTTTCTCTCCAGAGAAGATCCATGTAAGTTCTGAGAACATTGAAACTGAACAAAGTGAAAAGGAGGTAGAGCACGAAAAGTTGCTTGAAGATAACCAGGGATCGGATAGTGAAGACACTTCTAAAGCTGAGAAGAATTCTGCTAAAACTCTTGCTGGGCCTATGGAAGTAGACAGTCAACAGAGAATTGAGATTAACAAGGGAGACAGGGATATCACATCGTGGAACTCTTTTCAACTGAAAGCACAGGTGGCAAATGCTGATAGCACTGAGGAGCTAATGGATCAGGGTTTGACAAACTCTACTCCTGAGGATTCAGTCTTTGATAAGGAGCAGGTCGCTGATACTAAGGGGAGTGGAGAAGACACTGAAGAAGATGAAGAATCAGAAAAGGATCAGTGGACGGTCAAGAGGCACAAGGGGAGCAAGAGGAGCAAAACAATTCCGATTCAAGCACTGCGAAAGAGTCCTCGAACGGGTGATTCTGGACTGTCTATGGTGGAGAAAGCTATTCTGCTGACAGCAAAGAAGAATCAGACAGGTAATGATAAACCAAACCTTGATTTTGCTATTTTAAATTCGGTTTCTCCTAAATATCTGGAACATATTGCAATAGATAGTATAATTTCTTTTAAACCTGCTGGGGGATCCAACCTTGAACAAATTTCTATGA
Source organism: Poa pratensis (assembly GCA_947311845.1). Taxonomy (NCBI): domain Eukaryota; kingdom Viridiplantae; phylum Streptophyta; class Magnoliopsida; order Poales; family Poaceae; genus Poa; species Poa pratensis. Next base: position 79,102,701 of record CAMZMU010000042.1, on the reverse strand, counting down.
TTCAAGCACACGAATTGGTTCAAGCTAAACTTGCAAAAACAGCTGTTAGAGTTCAGAAGGAATTGGAAGCTCGCAAGCAAACAGAGGGGGAGTCTCAACTCATGAACAAGAATGGGAGTGGTGAAAGCTGTGGAAACAATGGGAGTAATAAGGAAGTGGTAACAGTGGAGCCCAGAGTAACTAGAAGCAAAATGAAGTCGGCTTTTTTGGAGGGTGGGAGTAATAGTGTGAAGGGGAGTCCAGAGAAGAAGGGGAATCAGAGAAATTCTAAAAGAATGTCAAATCCAAGTGATATGGAGGTACTGGCGTTTATTTGGAACATGAGGGGTTTTGGGAGTAAAAATAGGAGGAGACAGCTTACAGATTTTATGAGAAAGGAACCAATCAATATTGTGGGACTGCAGGAAACTATTAGACAGGAGTTTTCAAAGGAAGAACTGGATAGTTTGACAGGGAGTAAAATGTTTGAGTGGCATTGGCTGTCTGCTAGAGGGCACTCGGGTGGTATTTTGCTAGGAGCTGATGTTGATAAGTTTGATATCTTGTGCAAAGAATCGGGTTCTTTCTATGTCAGTCTGACCCTGAATTGTAAGAAAAGTAATGTGGTGTGGGAGTGTATTGTAGTTTACGGGCCAGCGGATCATGCTAATTCTGAAGCGTTTTTGCGGGATCTGGACTTAAAAATTTGTAGAACAAATTATCCTATGATGATTGCTGGGGATTTTAACTTGATCAGGTTTGCAGCGGATAAGAACAATGACAGATTAGACTTTAATCTGATGAGTTTTTTTAATGACTTCATTGCGCATCACCAACTTAGGGAGTTGAGAGCTGTTGGAGGCATGTACTCTTGGTCGAATAATCAACTGGTCCCCACTAGATCTTTGCTGGATAGGGTTTTGGTATCTGTCAGCTGGGAGAATTTATTTCCTCTATGTACAGTGAAGATGGAGACTCGAGTAGGGTCGGATCACTCGCCGTTGCTGATTTCTTCTGGTAACTTGGGAGTTAGAAAATCACATCGCTTTTACATGGAGAAACAGTGGTTTCAAGATGAGGAGTTTAGAACCTTTGTTACAGGGAAATGGTTAAACTTGGTACAACATTATAGGGGAGATGGTTCTGCGGTAGATTGCTGGAATACTTGTGGAAGGGGTTTAAGAAATAGCCTTAAAGGTTGGAGTGCAAATTGGAGATCGCTTGTGAAATGGGAGAAAGTTAGAATATTAAACGAAATAAAAATCCTTGATGATGAGGCAGACTTGCATGGGCTACCAGCTGACAAATGGGCGATGAGGTATCATCTTGAAGACCAGATTGTGAAGATTTATAACATCGAGGAGATTTACTGGGCACAACGTGGACATGTTCAATGGCTTAAGGAGGGGGATGCAAATACTGCGTATTTTCATGCAAAAGCAAATGGCAGGCGCAGGAAGTGTCAGATTGTGGCTCTGGAAACTGATCAGGGGAGTCTGACGGAGGAAGAAGAAATTGTGAAAACTTGGTACAACATTATAGGCGCAGGAAGTCTACAAAACTCTGTTTATGAAAGAACCAAGGGAGAGTATTGGACTGGAGCAGCAAATTTGGGAGGGAGATCAGACAGTGAGTGTGGAGGACAATATATTATTAACCAGAAAAGTGACTTTGCAGGAAATTGCGGAGATTATAAGAAGTATGAAATTGAATACGGCCCCTGGCCCTGATGGTTTCCTGTGCTGTGTTTCAAAAAGTTTTGGGGTCTTTTGAAATTTCAAATTTTGGGTATCTTGGATGATCTTTTTCAGGGGAAGGGTAAGATTGGTAGAATAAACTTTGGGGTTCTTACTTTGGTTCCGAAAGTGAAAGGTGCCAATAATATCAAACAGTTTCGTCCGATTGCAGTTTTGAATGTTATTCTTCGAGTGGTTACAAAGATTTTGGCTAACAGGTTAGCTCCTGTAGCTCATGCGATTATCAGCCCGTGCCAAACTGGGTTTATCAAGGGGAGAAATATTTTGGAGGGGATTATGGTAGTTCATGAAGTGATCCACGAGGTAAGAGTAAGTAAGCGAAAGCTGATTATGCTGAAATTGGATTTTGAGAAAGCATATGACAGGGTTGATTGGGAGTTTTTGGAAGAGGTTCTGGTTAGAAAAGGGTTTTCAGAACAATGGATAAAAGTGGTGATGCAGACTGTGAAACATGGGAGATTGGCGATTAATATAAATGGGGAGCAGGGGCCTTACTTTGCTTCTTCCCGTGGAGTTAGACAAGGAGATCCCTTATCTCCTCTTCTGTTTGATCTTGTAGTGGATTCCTTGACAGCTGTGGTGGAAAGAGCTAGGGGTGCTGGCCATATTGCAGGAGTAATGCCGGAACTGATAGATGGGGGAGTAAATTTATTGCAGTATGCTGACGACACAGTAATCCTATTGGAGCACTCAGATAGGATATTCTACATATGAAGTTTCTTCTGTACTGCTTTGAGAATATGTCGGGGATGAAAATTAACTATCACAAAAGTGAAGTGTTCATTTTGGGAGTGGAAAAAGAAGAGCATGAGAGGATAGCTAACATGTTTAACTGTAAATTGGGGGAGTTACCGATGCATTATTTGGGGCTTCCTATCAGTGACCGTAAACTCACTCTAGACCAATTCATGTTCTTAGTGGGAAAACTGACGAACAGGACAGACCCGTGGCAGGGAAAGCACATGTCTTCGGCAGCTCGTTTGACACTCTCGAATGCATGTTTGGATAACATTCCTATGTCTATCATGGCTTTTTATCTTCTGGGTGAGGGAGTTCACTTGGAGATGGACAGAGTGAGGGGTAGATTTTACTGGGAAGGTTGTAATCAGGGGTTTAAGTATCATATGATGAAATGCGGTGTGCAGACCAAAAGATTTTGGTGGCTTGGGACTTATCAATACTAGATATATGAATAAGGCTCTTCTTATGAAATGGATTTGGAAACTATTCAATGGGGATCCCAAGACTCCGTGGATGCAAATTCTTTTGAAGAAATATTTGAAGAAGGGGAGTCTATCTTGATGAATGAGAGCAGAGGCTCACAATTCTGGAATGGATTGCAGAAAGTGAAAAAATGGTTTCCGTGGGGAGCCAAGCATATAGTGGGGAATGGACAAAGAACTAGATTTTGGCATGATATTTGGGTTGGGACTGGTCCTTTGAGAATTGCATATCCTAATCTGTTTTGGGCTGCGACTAATCCTAACGCTTCTGTAGCGGAGAACTATGATATGGAGATACACTCTTGGGACATTGGGTTTAAGAGGTCTTTTGCCCAGGAGGATATGACAAGCTGGGAGTCTATGATGGGGTTAATTCAATCTGTGTTTTTGTCGGATGAAAATGACAGAGTGAAATGGTCTCTTGAACCAAAAGGGGAGTATACAACAAAATCGATGTACCGTTGGTTTGCTTTTCAGGGAGTTTCGGATGTTCAAATGCAGAAAATTTGGAAGCTAAAGATCCCAATGAAAATTCGCATTTTTTTGTGGCAAGTGATTCATGACAGGTTACCTACTAGGGAGCAACTGGCGATTAGAAAGGGGCCCACGGATGGACTTTGTCCCATCTGTCCTTGTGTGGAATCGTTAGAACATTTGTTGTTTTTGTGTCCTATTGCTAGATTTGTTTGGGTGGTGATTAAAGAAGCTGTGGATTGGCCTGACGCCCCACAGTCGATGATGGATTTGGTTTCTTTGGTGAAACATGGGGCAAAAAATTCATTTGAAATTATTTGGATTGGAGCTGGGGCAACGATGTGGTCTTTATGGACCATTCGAAACAAGTTGATATTTGAAGGGAAGGTGCTAAAGAAGCCGACTGACGCGAGATTCTGAATTTCCTCTTTCTTACAGTCATGGCGTCTGATGTGGGGGGAGCACTTGAAGCAGGTGTTTGACTGGGTGATGGAGGAGGTGAAGCGCAAGGTCAGGAGTATTCGCGGAAGACGAAGATGAAGCTGTTGGCGGTGCTTGTTGGTTTTCTGTGTTGTCTAGTTTTAATCGCTTTATTCCTATGTGTTTGGTAGTGTTAGCCTGGGGGTTTGTTAGCTGGAGACTGTATGAGTAGTGTTTTGGTTTGGTTCGGATGTGGTGCCGTATTGTAAAGCTGGTGGTTCCCAGCGTTTCAGAAAATGCTGTAAGACTTATGCTTTCTTAATAAAGCAGGGCCCCTGGGTCTGAGTTTCTAAAAAAACACGAAATCACCTCGTGGGAGAACTCCAAGGCGGGTTTCTCACTGTTATGTAGAAGGAGAGAACCCTAGCCTCTCGCGACGCGATGGCGCCCCCACGGCCGCCGCCGTCGCCGCTGCCTTGCTCCGTCCCTACGCCGCGTCCTAGCCCTCCCTCCCCCACCTCCCCCACCCACCACCGTCCCTACCGGCGGCCGCCACTCCGGCCCCGTCGTCCTCCTTATCCCTTCGCCCCCACCAGGTTCCACCGCTTCCCCCGGCCACGATTCCGGCCGGATTCACCCCCACCGTGGTGCTGCTCGATTCCCTGCCTGCCGTGGAGGAGGTGCCCGAGGCCCAGCTCGTGGTGGTGCCCGGGCCGACGTTTTCGCTGGATCCGATGGCCTTGGAGCTGCCCGAGCTGGGGGAGGAGCTGCCGTTGGCTACTGGGCCCTACGCTGCGGGATCCCCTGCTGCCCTACGCCCCTCCCCAGCGGCTCCTGCAGTTACTGCCCCCTGCTCAATTCGGTGGTGGTCGGTAATAGCAATCTGGTCAGTGAAGAAGAGACTGTCGTCGGTGACTGCTCCCTGCCTGGCGTGGAGGAGGTGCCCGTGGAGGTGGCGCCCGGGTCCATGCCCCTGCTGGATCCGGTAGCTGCTGGGCCAGTTGTGGAGGATGATGCGGTGGGTTGGCAGGTGGTCTGCAACAAGCGGCGTCCAACTCCATTGCTGCCGCCCCGCTCTCCTCCTCGGAGAGGTGAAGACCGCGCCATGGCTTTCCGGCGAAAGCTGCGGGTAAGTGCTTCCGCTGCTTCTCTCCCGACCATCGTGTGGCAGACTGCCATGGCAAGGTTCGGTGTCTCGGCTGTCGCCGCTCCGGCCACCGGGAGCGATATTGCTGGCAACACCAGAAGCCCAGCCAAGCCGACCTCTGCCCCGGGTCGCCTGCTGCCGGTTCGCGCCGTCCTCTGGATCGGTCGTGGGCTTCTGTTGCTGCTCCCCCTTCTCGAGTGCAGCCGATGACCAACCCTGGGTCGGCTAGTCTGGTTGCTGCTCTTGATGCAACGAGTTTGCGGGACGAGCTGCGGGGGTTGATCGAACCCCAGCTTCGAGAGATGACCACATCCCAGAGCAAGATGGAGGAGTCTGTGCAGGGGTTGTTGATGCGTCTTCGGAGTCTGTTGGAGCGGGCTGAGGAGGCTCTGGAGAGGCTCTCCTTGCCGTCGGCTGTGGTGCAGGTGGAGCCAACTCCACCTCTGTGTACCGGGGGCAATGCTGATTGCGCTGACGGCGAGATCGTGCCCTTTGGTTGCTACTCTCCCAGGGAGGTGAGCTCTTCAGCGTCGGCGCTAGCCCTGGAGTCCACCTCCACGCCTTCTGCTGCTTCGGAGCATGTCTCCCCGTTGGTGCAGGGGCCCCCGATGCAGGATCTTCGAGTGGAGAGGCTTTTGGCATTGGAGGAGTTGAGGGGAGCTGATGCCCCTAGCCCGGAGGAGAAGATCGCGAAGGTGATGGCTCAGTTTGACGCGATTGAGCCACAGGAGCAGATCTTGTCTTGTTCGATGGTGGAGCTATGCCGAGAGATTGCCGACATGCCCAAGGACAAACAGCTTAGGGTGGATGTTCCCTCTTTGGCCAAGCGACGAAGCATCCGGTTGGACAAGAAGAACAAAGATTGTGGCATTCCAGCAGCCAAGCGCGCCGAGTTTAGGCGGGCGGAGGCTTTTGGGGAAATCCCAAAACTCAAGAGCAAAGAGAAAGTCACCGATGAAGTTATAGAGGAGAAGATGCAATTTTATTTGCAGATGTACAAGAAGCAGCGCACACCGCAGGTGATGGAGGCTTTTCGAGAGTTAGTTGTGAGTAATGTTTGATCTCTTGTTTGTGGAGGGTGCACGCCGATGCATCTCTAGCGGTGAGAGTTTGTGTGTGTTTGGAGAGGTCCTTTTAGTTGGATACGAGGTGTGGCCTGTTAGCTTGGGTTTAGGTGCCCTTGTTTCAGGCACGGATGATGTTCCATGAGGTGGAGTGTGCGGTTTTCTAACCGCGTTTTGTATGGTTTTTGGATCCGGTTTCCCTAATTAACTGGATCATTTCTTTCTTCTATAATGCAATGCGGGAACTCCCCGCCCTAGGTCGTCAAAAAAAAACACAGCTCTTTCCCAAATTTTCTCTCCTATACTTACTTTCTTTTTTACATAAGGAGCATCAAATTGTTGTTTACTTTTCTGCATAAGACTCCATTCCTACATGGATTATCCGGTCTAACATATATCTTCAAAGCATAATTTTGGATGCATTTTACAACTATTTTCGTTTAGGGACGGAATTATTGCAAGCTGGTATGTACAAGCAATCACCAGGTCAGGCTAAGCTGGTGGCCCATAGCAGTCTCTCAAACAATTCCTGCAACCATTTTGCAAATGAGATTGATTGAAATTGCAAAGCTGTTTTCAGTACAATGGAGATGCCAGTCCACAGGGAGTGGACATATAGGAAGAATGAAGTGAAAAAATCTACGTACTGATGACAAATCAGTCTAAATGACAGTTAGAAATTATTACTAAAATTAAGTGAACAATGTTCCGGGAAGTGTCTCGAAAGAAATTATTTTATTCTAGAGCTGTTAGTTTTTTGCAGCAGTCAAAATTGGACTTGAAATTACAAGTGCATAATTTTCTTTCGACTTGTCATTGTAAATTGTATAGGTTAAATGGTTAATACATTATAAGTGTTGTTCAACAAGAGGTTTCTTTGCATCTGATGTCAATTGTACGGGAGATGTGTTGTAAATACCGGCCTCTAAAGTAATATCACGAGAATTGTTTTTTACCTCATTGAAGCTATAATGTTATTATTACTTCTTTTCTCAGCTGATATGAGATCATTTCCTTGGTTATGCTATTTTTTGAAGCTTATCTTAACCATTGGGTATATCATTTATGTATCGTGGAATTGTGTACTTATTAAGCACTATGCGGTTTAAGATTAATAATAAAGAAAACATTTGATTCACTGAAAGCTTGTTCTCCATAAGAATATTTTTTAGACTATTTTCTATCACTCTCTAAAAGCTTCTGTTGAATTTGTGTCGAGAGAATGTCTATCCAAAACATATCAAGAAAGTTCTAGCTGCGATGCTTAATTTCTGCCAATCTTTTCTTGAATCCATTGCTCCCCAGTCCCCTCTGATATGAATTATCCAAGACTTTTACATCTTTGCATGTTTACCAAACTATACACCTGCAACTCAATTGACGTGGCTGCAGTTACCTACCTCATCTTCCTAACTCTGCACTAAGCTGCTGCTCTGTTCACGGCGGCCATGTTCATGTGCCTTAATCAGAGGTTGATCACGAATAGATGTGCCATAATGAACCCAAAGAACCAGGATGCTATACATTCTGGCATATAATAAGCTAAAACTGAGAGTAATGAAATGTCCGCTAAACTACATAAATTGACCTCTTCCCGCTATTAACAAATTTATATATGTCAATTCGTGAAAATTTAGCTTTCATATTTTTTGTCTTCATTTTTACTATGGACGGGCGTGGCAACGCGCGCCATCAATGATCTAGTACTTATGAAGAGTGCAACCGTATATGTCTTCATATATAATATAGGTTACGCATGATCATATTATGATCAAATAGTGTGAAGCACTCCCTAAATGAGACCTCCAGAGCTACAACACTCTAGTATAGTTGTATATTAATTTAGTACTCGCGGCTGGGTGAGCATTGATGCTCAAACTCAGTATGGTCGGGTGAAGTAATGATCCACTGTTACATGGGATGTTCCGAGCTGTGTATCCTATTGTGACCGAACCAATTGACCGGTAGTTAGGGCACCTCCAACGGCTGGCGCAAACTGCCCAGCCCAGTCCGTTTTTGTCCGAACGGACATGTGAGATGCCCCAACGGGCTGGCGCATAGCCATAGTTGTCCGGCCGGACTGTCCGTTCTGGAACAAACCTGGCTCAATTTTGGTCCGGCTTTGGGGCGAGAGCGGACAAAAGATTCTGTCCGGCTGTCCATTGTGTCCGCCTTCCGTGTCCGGCCTACCCCACAAATCAGCCAGACAACCACCCAGCGGGGCAGCTCTCTCCCTTTTCTCTCTCCCTATGCACTTCCGCGGTCTTGCCGGCGACCACCACCGCGACCAGGCCTCGCCGGACCGGCGCCGCCTCCGATCGAAGAACCTCCGATCAGCGCGGCGACTGCTGCCACCGGATTCCCTGGCCGATGGAAGGCAATCGCCGCGAAGCTGCGCACGCTCCCCGCGAGCCTGTCGGACCTGTCCAGCCACCCCTGCTTTGCCAGGAACGCGCTCTGCCGCGAGCTGCTACAGTCCGTGGCCACCACGCTCGCCGACGCGGCGGAGCTCGCGGCCCAGCCGCCCGGCGCCGGGTAGCTGCAGACGCAGAGCGCCATCGACGCGCCTCCGGGACTGCTCGTTGCTCGTCCGGACCGGCGTGCTGTCTGACGCCTCCTCGGCCGCCCCGACGCCGACGACGACGACCGACGTGCGGGAGCTGCTCGCGCGGCTGCAGGTCGGGCACGGGGACGCGAAGGGCCGGGCGGTGGACGGGATCATCGGCGCGCTGGACAGGGACGAGAGCAGCGTCGTCTCCGCGCTCGGCCACGCCAACGTCGCCGCGCTCGTGCAGCTGCTCACGGCGCCGGCGCTCGCGGTGAGGGAGAAGGCCGTGGCGGTGGTGTGCCGGCTCGCGGAGGCGGGGGCTGCGACGGGATGCTTGTGGCGGAGAGCGCGCTAGCCGGCGCCAAGGAGCACGCCGCCGAGTGCCTGCGGAACCTCACGTCTGACACCGGCGGCGAAATCTTCCGGCTCGTCGTCGCGTCGGACGGCGCGCTGCGCAGCCTGCTCCTCTACCTCGACGCGTCGTGGCCGCAGGGACATGAACTGGCTCGTGGGCGAGCACGGGTGCGTGCCGCTGCTGGTGCGGATGCTCGAGGCCAAGTCGTCCGCCGCGCGCGAGGTGGCCGCGCATGCGCTGGCGAGCCTGTCGGCGCACCCGGCCAACGCGCGGGAGGTTCGGCGCCGCCTCCGATCGAAGAACCTCCGGTGAAAGATTTTAGCTAGCTAGCTAAAATTTGTATGGTGCTAGTACTCTGCTCCGTTGTTTTCCCCTCTGATTTGGTTGTCCGGGCAAAAATATGCGCCATGCCGTTGGGTGCAGTGGGCGGACAGTCCCAACCGGACAACCCAGACCCACCCCAAACGGACAAATATGGACATATTTGCATGTCCGTTTGCGCCACGCCGTTGGAGATGCCCTTAATTTGAAAGTGAAGATGGAATCCCGGCATACATTAATTTGATCCTTTTTATGAATCTGCATAATTCTGATCCCGAGTTTCGACATGTAACGAACAAATATCCATTTAGGGCTCCTTTGATTTGGAAGAAACATAGAGGGAATGTACAGGGTTAGGAAATTTTCCCTAGATTCTACTGTTCACTCATTTGATTCATAGGAATGATTCAAAGGAAAATTCCTACAGATCTCACTTCCGAGGCAAAACGTACAAGAAAACAAAAATGCACTAAGACCACATTTTTTGAATCCCATGCACAAGGAACGATGAAAGTTTTGCACATGCCATCCTTTCCTTTCCCATTCCTTTGATATTCCAATCCTATGAATTAAATAGGCCCTTAACTAAAATCAATGGATCACAAAATATGTTGGAACATTGTAATCTTAAAATTATATTACGAATGGGCCACTCTGTTCAACACTACGAACTCAAGATTAATTTATAGTATATCTTAGACAAAAAGTCGTGTACAACATTTGTTACTCCCTCCGGCGCCTCAAATAAACCGTCGTAGGTTCTACAAAAGTTTGTACGTGGTACACACTTTTCTTCCGACATATTTTTCGGATAGCTGGGAGTCGTGTAATGATTACTAATTACGAAGTTAGCATATCAAAAGACAGACGAGCCAGTAGAAACATGCGGGGCTAAAGATGATGCTACATTTCACATGGCATTTTGTGGTGATGGTCAAACGTTTTCAAACTGTTTTATGCGCTTCCTGACAGCAAAGAACCATTTGACGGATAGACATTATTGAGAGAAAGCTTGCATAAGCACGAGCATCTCTCTTTATGCAACATTACACACACATACACGCTGGCTAAGGCTAGCTGCTCCTAGTAGAAATCTTAAACAAGAAGAATAAGGAGAGAAACAACGATAAAACAGAGGTTCAATTCTACTAGCTAACTAGAGCTACAAACTTGATCGAACTCCGGCAGATAGAATAATTTAGTGGTCCGTCCAACTACAGACCGTGGCGGTGGTGCCGGTGATGGCGGTTGTGGTGGAAGCCAAACTGTATCGGAGCCGGAGCCGGAGACGGGGCAGACAACGGGGCCAATAAGCCGGTCATGTTAGCAATGAAGGACATAGATGGGCTCGGGGCCATGGATGATGATGGTAGTAGCGGCGATGCGACGGCGGGGTGAGGCGGGCACTGGTAGCACTTGGCGAAGAGGCCGAAGGTATTGACCTGCTGCACGAAGTTGGTGATGCTTGCCCATCCGCCGAACCCGAAGCCCACCACGAGCACCCACGCAACCACGAACGAGTTGATCACATACGCCCCGGTCCAACCACCAGCAAATCTTGGCGGCCGCTCCACCGCGTTCTGCATTTGCATTTGCCGTCAGAGGAAGAAGACAACACAAGATGCGAGCAGGAAATAAATATGGCATAAATAAATGGTAGAACTATGGAATCAGAAATAATGATGTAAAAGTGAAAATAGCATAATAATTTCTCAAGTGGTGTGCCACTGCTGCATTTGTTGCTTTCTAGACATGGCAGGATTGGTTTCCGGACAGAATCATGCATGTCCCGAGCAAAGCTAGCGCATGCTCCATCGATCAACGCCAATGGCTCCAAGACAGCAGATGATACAATACCACGACCTCACAGCGCTTTTGTTTCTAACTTTGTGGTACACTAGTGAGTAGTGTCTGTACTTTTTCTATTAGGACCGCTTGTCTTGAAAGGAATTTCCTGACACTCGATCACTTCATCGCTAGCTGGAAAAGCCTGCCGCGGATATTTGTCTTGCATTCAGCGTCTCAGCGAGACATCAGATGCAGCAGCTGGAGTATAGTACTACAGTGGAGTGGAGTATACGGTGTGCTCAAACAATATAGAGCTGCTGGTGTTATTTCTATGAAGTAATGTGGACAGTGCTGAACAACCCATGCATGCGCATGTCGATCACATTATCACAAACTTCTTGCTTAATCGATCAACGTATGTATGTAGAGGTAGATTGTCCAGAACAAAAAAATGATCATAGAAAGATTGTGATGTTTGTGCGTACCTCGCGGGATTGTGGTGACCTGAAGGTGACCATGTGCGCCATGGCGGGGATGATGTAGACTGTAAAGCTAACGAGGAGCGAGCCGACGGCGGAGTTGATGGGCCCGAAGAAGGGAAAGATGATGGCGAGGAACCAGATGGGGACGACGACGGGGAGCCTTGCGGCGGCGCGCTTGCAGAGGCTGCGGCAGTCGTGGAGGCCGATGAGCTTCTCCAGACGAAGTAGAGCGGGGTGCAGGCGAAGCCGAAGGTGATGAACTGGTGGATGAGCATGAGCACCACGGCGGCGTCGCGCCAGGCGTCCCGCGGGAGCAGGGAGAGCGCGTTGGAGTGCGTGAGCAGCTCGTCGCCGAAGGCCCAGTACGCCGCCGATGCCGACGGTAGCGTCAGGGTGAGCACGTACAGGGTGGCCAGAAGGTAGATCGCCTTGAACTTCTGCGGCCGCCACATCGCGTGCATCACCTCCCTGCACATACAACACATGTACATGGATCAGATCAACTTCCACCAGCGATTATCCGCGGGAATAAAACTTGCAATATCGATCCATGCTTTGTCGTCCTTTTTTTTTTTTTGAAGGAATTGCTTTGTCGTCGCTGTAGGTGTACCCGTGACACGAACAAAGCAAGAAGGAGATGGACAATGTTGGTCTTTGCCATGACAAGCTGTACGCAGGGCCAAAGTATCGATGAGCAATGGGTGGCTCACGGGCCCGCGGGCAGTGCGCCTACATAGGTGCTGCGTGATGCATGCAACTGTCTTTTTTTGTTGGAAGGAAAAGACAGCAAGAGATGGATGCACGTAGGTGTGAAAAAAATAAAGCACCAAAGCCCAAAGGTTCAGCACTTTGCAGAGTCGTTTGAATATTCTGCTTTGCATTGGAGTTTGAAACAGCATGTTTCCTTGCCGATGCTTGATGCTATGTCCCAAAGTGTAAACGAATAATCCTTTACTATACTGTATCTACAAGCTAGTAGCACAAATGAATCCTAATTCGGTTTCAACTCTTTTATATTGAAATTTTGGGAACGCATACGCTCCACTATGATCGATGTATGTGATGGGTAGCACGTGTGTGTTCTTGGGATATGTACGTATGCATATGGGCACCCGAGCATGCATTTCTAATTCAGGGTGCCCACTAGGCCACCGGACACCATTCGACAGAGAAGACATTCCCGTGGCACGTGACCAGTTACCGTTGCACTGTACACTATTACTAAATATCTCTATATAGACTAAAGCTAAATATATATACAGGTTTACAGATAAAAAATAACAGGTTCAGAAAAGAAAGTTTAGTTAAAGTGGAAAGTAAGCAAGTAGACGATGGAGTGGAGTGGAGTGTGTCGGCTTACACGGTGACAGCGTGGCCCCCGAAGGTGTATAGAATGTTGGTGGCCCCGGTGAAGTAGAGCATGATGGTGGTCGGGCCGGAGTGCCTGACGCCGGCGACCTGGCCGTGCGCGAGGGAGGCGACGGCGATGTACCAGGCCGTGTAGGTGGTCATGACGAGGCCCAGGAAGGACCAGACGCGGTAGTTGTGGAAGGAGGGGATGAACACCGTGGTGGCGCAGCAGGCGCCGAAGATGTACGTCCATGTTCGCTTGTCCAGGTGGTCGTTCACGTAGTAGATGTTGCTGGCGCAGCCGATGAGCTGGATCACGGAGCCGAACAGCAGGAAGGTGCAGTTGAAGGCCAGACCAAGGTTCCTCCAGTGCCTGCCCAGCAACCCGTCAAGCACCTCGAACCACTGCAACAATGGAGGAGGATGCATCGTCGTTAGAGAAACGCATGGAAGCTATGCTTGCATGCAACAATGGAGGATGGATTCATGGATATAGATGTATGTACCTGGATGACGTGGTTGCGGAAGTCGACCTTGTCCTTCTCCTTGCGGGTGCGGTACTCCAGGTAGAGGATGCTGATCAGGTAGGCGGTCCAGCTGCCCAGGAGGCCGTAGAAGAGCTGGAACAGGATGCCGCTCACCATGCCCAGCTGGGCGAAGGAGTAGGGGAGCGTCAGAAGGACCTGGGCGACTTGGTTCGACGCGCAGCTGAACCATGCGTCGTACGCCGAGCCGCCGTGCCAAAGCAGGCCGGACAGCCGGGACTTGCCGCCGTCGGCTTGCTCCTCCTCCTCCGAGGCCGACTGATAGCGCTTCAGTCCGGCTGGACCCTTCTCCTCGGCTACACTCCCAGCCAGCGTTTCGGACGCCATGGTTAAGTTGCTCTAACTTTAGTACTGCTCTATGCTCTTGCCAAGCTTCTCTAGCTTGGAGGAGGTTCCTTTAGCTACTCAGCTATCCTTTGGTTTATAGTGCTGTTACGCTGGAGTATTGCGGGGAGCGGGAGAGGTCATATGGGGTGTGTATATGTAGAGGAGGCCGCACTCCACCAGCTCAGGCACAAGTAAATAAAGCTAAGAGCATCTCTACCGTATCGCTAAAAGTTGATCTAAAGGAAATTGTTATATCATATGTCCTATCCCGAACCGCTGGTAAAAATATTTACCTCGACACTCGTCAACAACTCACATGATGGGTTAGCGGAACTTCTTCCGTGGCGTGTACGTCGGTGCGTGCTGGAGTCTGTTGTACCGGTTGTCCCTTGCTCGCTGATGGGTGGCTTGGTGAGGCCTTCGGTTTTTAGATGATGCGTGTAGGTGTGATGTCAGGGCACATGATCACCCCCTTTGTCAGTCTCGTAGGTGTAGTGAGTTATCACTAGGTTGGTGGATTTAGATCTATCTTCGCATTCCTCTTATAAGATTTTGTTGAATAATCTAATAAAAAATAATGTGTTCATCCTTTGAATGCAGAGGCCTAGGGTCTCAACCTCCACTTGGAAAAATATGGTGGTGCCTAGGAGTTGTAGTGATGTGGTTTGGGGATTGGGAGGACCCAATAGGTGCATTAGAGGCGAGTTTGTCAAATTATCATATGGGAATGCAAGTTGATAATGCTGACCATAATCATTATCTTTGATGTATATAATTTAAAGTGATTCAAAGACGAGTCTATTAAAAATGTTTGAGCCTTTACATTCGGGTTGTTTCATCAATGATGGGTGAGATTCAATGTAGAAGGGACAATTTGCAGCTGAGCTTGGTGGAGGCTAAAAGGAAGTTTCGGCTTGGATCTCTTCGACCTTGTAGGTGCACAAGACAAATAGATGTTTGGGGAGCTACCGGAATACTATAGGCGAGTAGATATGAGACTCGCAATAGTTGGTTGTGGTTGCGCGTCGGAGCAGTCACCTTGTCCTCTGACTCCTTCTGTAGTACCCAACATTCTTTTTTAGCATCTTTGAGGTATTTCTTTGTGTGTAAGAAAATTTGAGGTATTTCCTCTGACTCCTTCGGTGTGTAAGGAAATACGACTACAGGGAAGTTCAATCCGACCGTTTATACCCGTTTGACGACGCACCCGAATAAGAAGGAAATTAAAAAAGAACCGAATCATTGTGTTTGCGGGGTCCGTGTTAGTGCTAGCCTCGTCTCTAGCTTGTTTATCTTTCTTTCTCTTCTCCTAAGTTGCACTCCGAACGATGCAGTTGTAGAGGGACAGAATGTGAGCACCCCAAAGGCACTTTGCACACGCATGGAGGGAGAGGGAGACCAGTGACAGGACACACGCTCATGGCCCTCGGTAAGCCTACACCACCCACGCTTTCGCTCGCACTCGCAGTAGCTCCATGTGTGAGAGATCGACAGCCATGATCGCTTCCTCGGGGCCGGCAAGCGTGCTGTGGCCCTGGGTACCTGCCCGGGGGAACATTCCTTCCATGGGGTTCGCGCACACTGTTTCCCTCACTACCATTCGAGTCTTTTCATGCAGCTGTTTATCAAATGAAATACTAGAGAATTTGTTGTTCACCGAGCCTACCTAGCCACTCGTCCTGCAATTTAGGAATTAGGAGGAACGCCCACTTAGATAGAGCAAAGACCATAATATGACCGGCACTTGATTATAAGATAGTGCCATGTCACCTATAGCCACCTTATTTTTCTGATAACGTGAACTTTATTATTTAAAGCGTCTTAAGCAAAATAATCGACCTATACATAATTAAGATGCATACGGCCATATGTCCAAAAGGTCTGAGAAGTACAAAAAATGAAAAGGCAAATTACATGTCATTATGAGAAATTGTAAAAACGTTTAAGACGGTGGAGGGCCAATCCGTAGATTATGATGCTTGAGAAAAAGTATAATAGATGGTTGTAAATATGGATTACTTTATTAAGAGAATTGTCTCATCTTACACTATCACAAGTTGTTTAGAAGCACGTGTTGCAACTGACTCCTATCCTACATCCCGCTTCTCTCTCTCTCCTATTCTCTCTCATCCAACTAAGCAAAAACAGAATGTTTAAATCCCCTGTTGACTAGGCTCCATTGTACTTTCTCTTATAGCTGGCCAAAACTCGGGCAGGGTCAAATAGCATATTACATCCTTCATACCCGGGCCTAAAATATCCCGACCGGAAAGACTGTGCGTGCGACGTTTCATGTACGACATGCATCCGACATTTCATGTGCACCGTGGGATGGTCCAAGTATAGCATTAGGAACATCTTGATCTCACATTATCACTCTCATACAAGCATCAGATGGGAACTTGTCGGATGTGTAGCAGTTCTCTATCCTGACAATGAAACCCCAGGCCCGAGCTCGAGGTCGGTTTAGCCCAACCGTGGGGCTCAAAATTTCGGCCCAAGACTGACCCAATATTGTTCCACGCTAGGTAGGGCCGTTCGGGTCACGCTCCCCATAGCCAGGTCTAGCCCCACTGCTTTCCAATTGCATTCATGGCACGACAGTGCTTGCAGGCGATGAGTGCGGTACCTTTGTCTTCCATTCCATATTTTCTCCAAAACGGTGCTTGCTGAATTTGTTGGCTTCTTGAATTAAATAAACATGGATTATGATGGTCCCTATTTTTTATGATCATCGCTTGGGAAAAGGCTTGTATAATATGTAGCTTTCTGACCACGCGGACACGGCTTAACTTACTAGAGAACATATCTCTCTTAAACTGATACTTGGTGGCGACTCAATAGAACATGCCAACTATCCAGTCAAGGAGCCATGCTTAAGAAATTTAACAATGTATAATACTCCCTCCTTCACAGTTTACTCGGCGTGCATGCACAATCTCTAAAACCTAGGTGATTAGTGATTGGTTGTAAATTCGTTTGCTCCGCACGAAAAAATAGTTCGGCAGTTATACCACGGCGCCTAATTACTCGCGCATGCATGCAGCTTTTGCTCCTCGCAGCCAGTAATCATGTGGCACATGCATGCAGCTTTTCCACCCTCTGCGTACACACATGCGAAAAGGAAAGGGAAAGGGAGAAAACTGTGGGCCTGATTGCTGTTTACTGCCCCAAATTAAATCACAATTATTGCAAACGCGCCTAAAACATCTATGCATGTGGAAATGCATGATATTGGAACGGCGCCGTGTAAACCGTGATGGAGGGAGTATGTCTCATTTCTTTTGCCACGCGATTTACCTTGTAAACTTCAAACGGGGGTGCTTGTCATTCTTGTGATAGCTCAATCTATCTTCTCGATGTGATACAGAATCCCTTAAACCGAATTAACTCTTAACTCAAGTCGCATGACCATTTTTTAATATGATCTATTAGAGAGAGAGAGAGAGAGGCCTATGGCTATCAACCTAAGTTACCAAGTTAATGCCTATTTTTAAACTAGTACTCCCTCCGTTTATGTATGTAAGGCCTCCTATGCAGCGCAGCGCGGCCAAGGTTCAAGATTACTGGCTCGCACCATCTCTCCACCTCGTACAGATTCCACTAATCAGCGAGCAGAAAAATAAAGGAGTAATTAGCGGCTTAATTAGAAACGGCGCTGCATGCATGCAGATTGGTTTCACACGAAGGTTTCCCACGGGATAGGAGTAATTAGTAGATAAAGGGGAGAGAGAGGGCCTTCCGCAGGGTATTATTAGGAAATTAATGCATTCGGCCTTATTTTTCCAGCGTTTCTGAACAAATAGATTTTGGTGAGAGGCCTTACATACCTAAACGGAGGGAGTACCAATTGAGTGGATTGTATCACCCTAGTGCCTAGAGTAGGTTTACTGGAATCCAAACTCAATACTAATTGCAAAGCATTAAAGCTGTCCAAATAGAAATTAATAGTAATTGAGTACTCTAATTGGGTAGATTGAGTACTCTAATTGAGTAAAGTTGAAGGGCATATACGGACCATCACCACCTATGCAAAGCATGGATTCCTTTGGGGGAAAAAAGATGATTCACAAAAGGGCCTTCTCTGCCCTAAAAAACTTTCATGTTAGTCAACCCAAATTACCAAGTTTACGCTCATTTTTTGACCAACTCTAATTGAGTAGATTTGCATGCATGCATGCAATTTGCAGAGCCAAATCGAATACTAATGGTGAAATTTGCATGGATAATCACCATCACCACAACTTTCTAATTCAAAATCTAATGGGACGCAATAAAACTATTTTCATGAAAAATTATAATTTACTCAAATCACATTCAAACAGTTTATGATTTGGCAGTGCTTACCAGCAACAACTGATGCTGAACAACTGGAAAGAAAAGGCACACGCACACGCTTACACACGTGGGTTTCGGCCTCCCCCTCCCCCTCCCCCTCCCGCCCCCTCGCGGGCGACGGGGGAACCCTAGCCGCCGCCGCCCACCCAACTCCTCCATCCCCCTTCCCTCCCTCCGCCGCCGCCAAAGGGTGCGGCTGGGCAAGGCCTGGCTGGCGCCGGCGGCGGCGGGGCCCCTCCTCGCTCCCTCCCACGCGGATCCAAGGCCGGCGATGGCGGCGGCGGATCGGCTACAAGGGCCTGGACGTGGTACTGTCGGGTACCACGGCGCGACGTCCTCGACTCCTCGACGACGGCGTGGCGGACGACATGGAACCTTCCTTCGGGTAGATCGACGACGGGTGGGGCGGGCTGGCCGGTGAGAACCGGGCTCCGTTTTGGAGTCGACGATGGTGGCGCCCCCGGGCGTCATCACCTTGTTGAAGGCATCGTTGCTCCGCCCTCAACCTGTTTGTTCCGGGGGAAACCCCAGATCTGGTTTTCCAGATCAGACGATGGCGTCACCTTCGGTGTCGTTCACCCTCTTGAGGGCATCGTTTTGGAACACGAACTGCCTGGAGGGGGTCAGCTGGCGGAGCGGTGTTTCATCTGCCACGTCGATGTCAGTGAGGCTCGGCGGCGTGGCACTGCGGGGTCTCGATTTCGGGTTGATGGACTCGCACATGGTGGCGCTGTCTGGCATCGTGGCGATGCTGACGGCAGACCTGATTTTGCAAGATCATGGTGTTGATCCTTTCTGAAGATGGGTTCGTGGAAGAAGGCGGCAGCGACTATAGCGTGCACATCGGTGTGCGTTGAGTGTTTAGCTGAAGGTTTTAGATGATGTGCGTTGGTGTTAGTCACCCCCATCATAGTGGTAGCGACCCTTGTTGTCGAGAGGTTGACTTCAGTTTGTTTTTTCAACATTGTACTTTGTAAATCTGGTTGGAATTAATAAGTACGAATGGCTGTGTGCATCACTCGATGCAGAGGCCGGGGACTCGCACCCTCCTTTTCTAAAAAAAAAAACACGCTTACGCACAAATATAACGCAACAGAGCACCCCATTCGTGTCCCTGATCAGAAACCTAAGGCGGCCATGGCACTAACAAATACCGCAGCTGCAATGGCAGAGAGATAGGCCCCGCGGCCGTCCTTGCCGGCTGCACTGTCGTAGGGGCTGTTATCTACCAGCGGCTGGCTGCCGAATCCTGTCGTTCCCGCTACACCTCCTCCAGCCCCGGCCGCCGTCACCGCCGCACCCTGTCCGTCAAAGTCACCAAAGGCTCCTGCCCCGGCTCCCGGTGCAATCCCGTAGCCGTCGCCCAACGGTCCTGCTGCCAGTGCAATTCCGTACCCGTCACCCAATGGTCCTGCTGCCGCGGGAACATCCTCTGCCGTCGGTGCATTTCCGTAGCCGTCGCCCAAGGCACCTGTCCCTGTGGCGCCGCCCCCTGTAGCAACTCCGTCGCCGAGCTCCGCCGCCTGCGGTAGCTCTGCCGCGTGGCCATTGCCGCCCTGCACCTGGCCGAAGGGGAGGTTACCGTGTTGTGAACCGATGGGATCAGCGAAGGACGGCAGCGCGGCTTCGAGTCCTGGAGATCCCGGTGCGCCACAGTGCTGCCCGTGACGCGGCTCGTCGCTGGCTCGCCAGGCGAGCTCGCCGTCCTTGTCACGGACGCGCATGTCGCCGTCGTCGACCAGCTCGAGAGTCTGGAGGAAGTTCGTCCCGTCGGTGTTGGTCTCCCCGTGCCATACCTCCTCGCTCCCGTCGAACACCTCAAGCCCGTGCCAGGAGAAGAGCAGGGTGCACGTGTTCACCGTGCTCACCGGCCGGCACTCTGACTCCCAAACGCTCTCGCCGCCCCCTTCGCCCTCGGCTGCTTTGCCACCACCGGCCGTCGTCACCTCGACGTAGCAGAAATCGGCGCCAAGCCCACCGGCGCCTGGGACGGTGTGAGTGCGTACGAAGTAGGCGGCGTACTTGCCGGACGGAGACGTCAGGAACAGCACCGGCGGGCTGGCATGTCCTCCTGGAGGGATGCTCGCTAGGATCTGCTGCTTGGACGCGCGCTCTATCGTGCCGGCGGGCAGTGTCGCCCGAACTGCGAGGGAACAGGAGAGGAGGAGGACGGCTATGCAAGGCAGGACTTCCATGGCTGGGTAGCAGACTAGCAGGTAGGTCTAGGCCGGTATGTTTGCTTCTCGGGATTTCTTACTTGTGTGCTTGCTGCTTTGCGTTCTCGTTGTGCATAATGTAGCATGGTGAGGTGTGTACATATATACGGAGTTAAGTGGTGATGGAGTAGGAGAGATAAGAGTGTTTAGATGAACTAGCTGGAGTTAGTGCATCACCTGTTCCAATACTACAAGCATGTGTAGGGGAATGGGTGAGGCAATTGGGTTGAATAATCCAAGCATGCTTGCCGCTTGCTCTACGATAACTGGCTCCACCTTTTGCTTTGTCCCAAGAGTGGTTTGTTTGATTGGTTGAATATTTCGAATTCCATGAGGTGCATGTTTATTTTAATGGAACTGTAGGAGAGTTTTCAGCTACAATTTGTATTTATATTTATAAAGCTATATGTACAAATAAGTTATTTTCGATAAAGAGCCGAAGAACCGCGGAAATCCATTTCGGGTAGTAGGAGTAGATGCCCGAGCAGACGCAAATTGATGAGTACTTACACACGCAAAATTGTCGGGCACCAATACGCCGCACACCGACGAGACCAACTGTACCATCGGAGACAGATTCATGCATTGTCGCTACCACGATCAACAGTTAGGCCCAAACAGAGGAAGGCCAAGGTGCAGAAAAAGCTACAAACTTTGCCAAAGAAAGCCAGGCAAAAATACAACACAAAAGCATCGTTGTGGTCTTCACACAACTCCAAAGAACCACACATCATGAACTCCACGGCGGCGTTTTGAAGAACAACATGATGCCAGAGCGCCGCCACTGGCCGATCCGAGGATCTTGGATTTTCACCCGGAATTTGGAAGGACCGAGAGAAATCGCTATCACGCCTTCAAAAAGGGGACGGTGTCCATGGACATCACTTTGGCTGCCGCCTCAGAAGACTCCGGAAAAGGGTTTACCCTCAGCATAAACTTGCTGCCTACAAGGAAGCACAATGCCGCCAAAACGGCTGCCCCCGAACAACCACCACAACATGTTGCTCGCCTACCGCTCTCACGACCATGTTCACCGCGCCAGCAAACCAACATGAATCCCACCATGCACAACTGCTGCCCCGACGTCCAAACTCTGCACTCTGTTAAACTGAAGGAAAAAATAGAGACATCGCCGCCCTAAGGAGCCCGAACCCCCACAAGAGGGCATGTGAAATACTGGCCACAACTGCACCCACACCACCCCACAACATGAAGATAGAGTTCTTCACAGCCAGACTGGCGATAGATGTTGGGGTGGAGATCGATGTGCTCGAAAAGGGGGTCGGGGCCCCTGCCCCGTCCCATGCTCGAGGCGGCTGAATCCTCAACCGCACTGCCCATTTGATACCTCCCTGATCCTTCCTCGCATGACCAACATGTTGTTGCGCTGTTGTCGGCCAAACTTAGCATCATGCCCATGTCATCCTACCTGTGTTTTGAGGCACCAGTCGTCCACTAGCCAACCTAGCAACTGAGCTCGCGTCACCAGCAACTGCGGATGAGAGCGCAGCCACCTCGCCACGAGCATGCTAGGAACATGTAGCCACCGCATGAGGGGGGGATGAGTCCTGCCACTCGGGCTTCGGCCGGCAACACCCTCGCTGGCGGCAACGAGGAAGGGGGAGGGTGATGAGGGGTGAACCTCTAGGTTGGCCCGATCTTCACGGATTTGGACCAACACACTTAAGAACACGAAGAACGCAAGAACACAAGATCACAAACACGATACAATGGACGTGTTTCCCTCACCGGTAGGTCCAAGCAGGCCCAATAGAACCCCAAAGGGAGAGATTGGCAAGTAGAAGCTACAAGGAGATATCTTGGGGGATTGTTTCTCTTAACGGTCAACCCAACCGATCCAATAGAGTCACCCGAAGATGAAAGATTGCCAAGTAGCTACAACTACAAGTAGAGGTCTTGGAATCCACAAGAGGGATCTTCCCCGAAAGAGGAGGCCTTGAATTCACAAGGGGATCTTCTCCACAAGGGGAGGCAACACCACAAAGGGGTGGGTAAGGAGCCTATGCTCAACTCTCTCTCTTATCTAACCTCCCTAGATCCGAGCAAGGGAAGTCCTATTTAAAGTTTTGACCAAAAGGGGGTAGGTGGGAAGGTTACAAGGGCACTGGATCCCGCAGCGGCAGTAGTACCGCTGGGTTAAGCGGTAGTACCGCTGGTACGGGCTTCCTCTGCTTTTCCCGCTGCGGCGGTACCAGTTGGTACCAGATAGAGCTCCAGAAGCCAGTTCTGGCGGTAGCGGCGGCGGTAGTACCGCTCCTGGATCTGCTGCTCCTCTTCCTTCTCCTCGTCCAAGCCATCGTCTTGTCGGCCTTCGCTCCTCGTGCATCTTGGTCATCCTCTCGTGTACATGTGCTCGTCATGACATACCTAGCAAAGCCAAGGGGACAATGGTCAAGTAGTATACCGTTCAACGGTGACATATTGTGAATCATATAGTGGAAAGGGTTCACTTTGAGGTCCATTGTGACTTGGGAGGTCCATTGTGACTTGGATGTGTTGGAGTGCTTGACATGGTGAGGGGCCTAGGCTGCCCTACATTAGAGGGGCTGGTGAGTGGTGCCACCAGGTGCTCCCGGTCACTCGCGGGAGAAGTTAGGGTTTCCAATAAAAGTTCACTAGTATTTCAAAATAGTACCTGCATACAAAGGTTAAGAAACAAAAAGAAAATCAATTCAAGTCAAAATACATCTCCACTCATTGAAGCCATGTGCATGCTTTTTGCTTCATTTAGTATCCAACAAGAATCGGCTCATTGTGAAAAAACATCTGGATTGTGATCTCTATTCTTAAGAGAATTGTTATTTATCATTATCCATATGCTCCATGCAACCAAAAATGATCATCTCCATGTGGAATGGTAAGTTAGTTTCTTCTTCATATCACCTACACTTCCAGCCTAGGAATGTTTCTTGATCTTTGAGGGCAGGCACGGTCCCAACAAAATTGATAAGGGGTTCCCCGATCTTCTTAATTAGTGAGCTGATGGTGGATGGATGATAACTTGAAGATAACACGTGAGATGCTCTCGAACTCTCCGTTGCCAATGCAACTAGTCTCCAACCCACACACACTTGCGCAATGTAGCCACCGACCACGAGCGTTTGCAATCTACCAATTCTCAGTGGAACGGCAGATTACACTCTAACTTCGGTAACAATAATCTCTAGATCGGACCAAAGTGGAGAGGTTGAATTCCTGATCGAAACAAAGAGGAACTCGAATATAGATGAATCCTTGTAGCAATCCAAATTAGGGTTTATCTTAAACGTGGTCTGACCTAAAAGTCACGGATTACAAGCCTATATATAGGTTGATGGACGTCTAACATAGGGTTGGAGTCGAAATCAATCGCATCTCTAACTTTACTAACTTGAAAGGACTCTATTTGAAATCTGGCAGAAATAATCGTCGACTTGTTGTGCTCACGGCGCCTTGTTTGTCGTGAACAGGTTGATGCACGCTTACCAATTGGAAAGCCCTTGTAATTATCTTTTCAAAAGTGCTTATTTGACATATTTGGAGTCCGTATGAGAAAACTGTGTTCGTTTCAAATTTGTTACTTTTGTCTGTCTAAACCGAATCTGAAGCAATCTTAAATCCGAATTGGACATGATCTTTCCTTCTATGCAGCATCCCTTCTTGCGTGATGCCTCCACTTTCTCCCTCGCCTGCCTCGTGCTAGCCACCTTGATGCCATTCAACGATGTTCATTCTTTACGCATAGCGTCTTCTCCATGCGCCATGCTCCTGTATGAAAGAACCTTGTGTTTTCATCTTCCAATTAACCCATTTTAGTTTCCCCTTTGCCTCGAATAATTTGTTTGAGTTTGATCTTGTTTCTTGCTCATTTCTCATACTCAACACAGCAAATAAGCATAGGTAAGATCATATATCAAATCCAGGGCGTTATAGACATCTCACAATTCAACACAACAAATAAGTCAAAACTTTAGAAGCCCAAAAGAAGTCTTCCGGCAGTTTCTTTGAGTTCATCCTCACCACAGTTTCTCCACACCAAAAGAAGTACGCCTATGAGATCTATAAGGTTCCATTCCAAGGTAGAAAATGAACTGCATTACAAAGTGAGACTTAATTGTTGAAAACTATCTCCCACTTAATAACATAATTATTACAAATTACAATAATGCCACCAGAAGCCTCCACTAAATGAAGAAATTCAAACTTGTGAAACCTTCATTTAATTTTTTGCCTGATAGCCTATCTAGTGCTACGGTGGAGATGCTCTAATTTCATCTCCAAGCGGATTGGGGATTGGAGAAACCCCTTCGCCACCCAATCCCCCTCCAATACTCTCTCATGCACTAGTACGATGGAGTATTTTTAATCCACACAAAATGATGGGGCTTGTAATGGATATCTTAAAATTATCTCATCCAAAATCAGCATGGTAAACAAATTATTGAGGATCGTTCGGGATACACAATAATACTCTCCAGTCACTTTGAACAGACCTCAAATACAGAAGTAAACAAGGCTTTCTTGCGGTTAGGCATCTTACAGAATTAGTCGGCCTTTCTAACAAAATTCCCAAATTAACAATGTCCCTGTAAAAATGTTAGTACTATTTTTTTCTTTACTGATTTCTTCTTCAAACTAAATAGGATCACTGCTTCTAGGTACTATTCGTACTGTGAGGTTGCCTGGCGTAGAGCTATACATATCAACTACACCATGGCCATTGTCTTGATCTTGTCCTTTATCATCATCATCTATCTGAGGAACATCGGTAAAATTGAAACTTGGGCCTTGCTCCATGTCGAAGTCGTCATCCGTATACAATGTCTTGGAGAGAGCATGTGGACTTCTCCATCTACTGTTGCTTCTGGTGTTGCTCTGATCTAGTTCTCCACTTTCGACTGATGACAAGTCATCACTCTGATTGTTGGAACGATATTCAGGTGTACAATGGTTTCCAAAGCTTGGAGGCTCAAGAAAACTTCCTTGTGGACGAGTCGGCCCTGCCGAAGTCAGCGGCCAATCGCTGTGATGGCTAGAATAATGCCCAGACTCGTAAGGATTTCTGAAATTTGTTGGCTTAAGAAAACTGCCTTCTGCAGCGTCAAAAAGGCTGTTGAGTGGATCCGTCGGTCGCGCAAGGGACTGAGCCCACCACTGACGGCTCGTGTAGTGTTCCTTGACCTGGCGCCTGAAGGTGGTACCCTGAAAGAATGCACTGGATGTTGATGCCTCCAAGTGGCTCCGAGCTCTTTCGTATAAATTAGAGTCCCAGGGTTGCTCCTCTTCAATGTCCGCTAATGGTTTGCTCCAAGGTGGCCATATGTCCTCCCTGGACTAGGTGATGCTTCCTCAGCAGATGCATCATTTTTTATCTGTGTCAGCTGACATGTGTAATACCAATCCAGGATATATGGACAAGCTCTTTGATCTGTGTCAAGCAGTCCTAAAGGGCTGTTATAAATAACCCCATTACTGGGGTGGATATTCCTGGAGAGCAGTCGATAGAAAATTTGAGCACTTTGGCCTCTAGCACTTGACCCAGCTTCTGATTCTTCAACTGCTTGAATGGTATGCTGACGAATTTGCATTTCCTTAAACCTCTGAAGGTTGCACAAGAATTTCTTGCCATCAGCATTTGGCTCCCATGATACGTAGGTGCTTTGGAAACTGCGAAGAATGAGTCAACATAATTATGTCATATCAACAGACATCAATTTTTAAGTTCTATTTTTTGCGACATTTTTATTACATCAAAACATATGTAGCCTCAACTGTTTAAAAAAACATTGCTGAGAATTCTCGGTGATTAATTGCCTTCTTGATTACTCTTCATTTTTAATAAATAAGATTACGCTGAAAAATAGATATATTATTAAGATCAGAAAATACGAATTATTATTTACCCACTCAAATATATGGGATAGTTACAAAATTTAAGGGCCTAATGGTAGTAAGATCTCAATGTACTGACAAAAAGGATCTCACTATACTGACAAAAAGTCTGAAGGGCAGGTGACTAGAGGTGTACAGAAGTTTTTTCCAGCACAAAACAGACTGCTCAGTCAGCAAAAAAATTGAATACTGCCAAAGGAGATATTTAAAGGCATGGAATCATCCAAAAAAAAGGCTATCTATAAGCATGGGATACACATTCCCTTTGAAAGTGCAAGACAAATGAGGGGCTGATGATAGGACGTGCACACCTGCATAGGTACAATGACTAAGGGCACAAGCTTCTACCATATATACTCAAATGCTAAATGTCCACCGAACCAATATTTACCACAAGCACAAATACATATACATGGTATATTATTCAAGGGGAGAAAAGATTCAGAAGGCATAGCATATAAGCATTCAATAGTATAAGATTCCCGCATATAAAATACTTACAATCTTACATAATTTGCAGCCATCTTTGTGTTAATAATCAGACAATAAAACTATCATGCATCGGTTAAAAATAACCATCATGTGTGCGTTAAAAAAATCACGTAAAGTTATAATTGATAAATTATGTGTTACAAAGGGTACCTCAATAATGATTTTTCCAT
Source organism: Poa pratensis (assembly GCA_947311845.1). Taxonomy (NCBI): domain Eukaryota; kingdom Viridiplantae; phylum Streptophyta; class Magnoliopsida; order Poales; family Poaceae; genus Poa; species Poa pratensis. The sequence goes on along the minus strand of CAMZMU010000042.1, from coordinate 79,075,813 downwards.
TTTCCCTTGAGAGCTCCTCATGCTTTTTACTGCATCAATTGGTGAGCCATAGTTTCTATTGCCGTGTCTTCTGAAGTCGAATAAGCTTAAGCTATTAAGATGTCAAACAGCAGAGATGTGAGAAGAAACAAACATACTAATGATAATCAAATGACGAAGAAAGAAACAGACCTGCACACATCTCCCACCCCGTCAACATAAACTGTGAAATCCGAAATGAAGAGCAGAACATCATCAACACGCTGCACATGGGTAGAACTTCAGAAGGTGAAGAGCATAGTCTAGAAACAAGTATTTGTCATCTAGCTCAAAACTTACCTTTGGTACCACAAATATTAGCAGGTAAGGCGTGATCAAAATCGAGGCCATCTCTTCTAGGAGCATCGTTATGGTATACTGCAATTGCATTTCAGAAGGATTTAGCTAGAACAATGGAAAAGATAACTGCATGATTCATCACTTCAATGTTGGATAGTTAGTTCCCAGATAAGCTACACAAGTAAAAGCAACAAAAATGTAAACGCATAATACAGATCGGCGCACATCACTTTCTCATTTTAATCAACTAACCCTTGTGGGCTATAGTAATGATGAATTCGACATCTGTTGCATGAAATCAATCAATTGGCAATTTAAGAGCAAAAGCACTGGGGACTAAGTTACCTGAAACAGAGTTTCAAATTCGCTCCGCACAAGTTCACTGCTCTCCTTACCACGCCACCTTTTTGGCATGTAATGTGTCTGCTGGACCACAAAGGACATAGCCCCTTCTGGATCGATCACTTGAAGTTCATCAGCCACGACTCTCCGGCTTACAGTTGCAATTGTTCCAAAAACAATAGTATACCAGAATAGATTTCGACCAAAAACCTTCATAAACAACTTATGAGTATGAGATCTCACTCACTGTGTGACATTAAAAATGTGGGACTAGAAGAAAACATGCAAAAATAAGCAACTTACATGGCCCTCAAGGATGGACTCACCCAGAAATCCAAGGATGAGAAGAATACCAGCCAAGCCACCAGATACAAATGATATGAACTTTGCAACAATAGATACTAGTGGAGTTGGGAACTGCTTAAAATAATCTAAAGAATACACTGTGCTGTTGTTCATCCGATGTTTGAAGAAATGCTCAACCTGAATATTTATAAGCAGACATGTTATCAAAAGAAAAGCTAACAACATATGACCTATGACTATAAAGCTTTAGAAGCTCTTTTTCTACAAGATACAATAAAAATGGAATCTTTTCTGGATCTTTTCAAAGTAGTGGTACTTCTTTTCAACAGGAATCTTGGTTTACTAGAGAAAATACCTCATTGTACTCCCTTAAAATCCACCGTGATAAATTTGACCATCTTCGAGATGATGCTGTACTAGGGTGGTTATAAAATTCTTCAGCATGTCTCAGAAACAGGTATACCAGTGGGAAGATTATAAGGCAGGGTGATAGCAGAAGCATCACAATACCCATACATATGAGCCGTTTTTTTAACAAAGATGGGCTTGCCAGAAAATCTTTTCTAACACAAAATTTGCTGCAAGAGATCAAGAAATGAGTTCCAAAGAGTGAAATAAAACAGTATCAGCTAACAGTCATCTATACGAGCTTGAAAATTAGCAGGCACGTATTTTGAAGGAACAAGAGAAATTATCTAAATAATCAGGGATGCAAGGGCGGTAAATTCTCAACAATATTAGACGTATAAGCAATTAAATCTACTACTAGAACTGCAGAACACATTCCAAAAGTGAGCCATGTACTTTGTCCTTTTTGCCGTGAACCATGTACTCTGCAAAATCTGCAGAATAGATATTTTATACTAATAGGCCAAAACATGCTACATTACGGAACCAAAAAATGATGTGAAACATAGTTTAGTTATTGTCAAATTAATTTGCTTTGATGATTCCATTTATCTGGGGCGGCACTGGATACATCAGCTTGCTGCTATGCTCGTAGATTTGTATGGTCACACTTGTCAGGGTTGAGATGAGGAAGGCTTGAAAAGGAGTGAGCGGCCGATCACCAACTCAATCTTTATAAGTAGGAAAGATACAGAAGGCAGGAGTAATATACTTCCAATAAAAATAAACGAATTTACAGATTTGCTTACCTATCAAACATGCTCTGGAAGATGCACCAATTTAAAGTCCACTCAAGGGTCTTTGGAAGCATCAGATAGCCTTTTCTTCCATGCATACGAGAACTGGCAGTGGGACCAGCTCCAGGAAGCCAACGCGAAACAGGAAATGCAATTATACCTTTATTAACCATCCCAATCAAGTAGTTCTCTTTCCGCATTATTCGCATGACAATATCATGCTCCGAGAGATCCTTAACAACGCAGAGTTGTTGTGATTTCTGGAAAAGGACAACCTTCTCAACAATTCTGGGCCATGACATAGTTTGAATCTCAAGATCTGTAACCTTAAGACTAAAAATAGTGGAAGTATATTGATAAGTCAGCGATTTTTGTCAGCAGAATTTCTAAAGAGTGTGATCCATGAACTTGACATACCTGTTATAGTAGAAGTCACGGACATTGATTGTGCTTCTAAGTTTTAGAAAGAACTTAAGAAAGTTAATAAGCCCATAAGTCGTCAATAAAACCATAGACCCAACAATGATCATCTTCATAAATGTAAATGGGACTAACGGCTCACTGTTAATGACTTTCATCAGGTCACACGGTTTCTCCCCGGACTCGAGTGCTTCCACACCACATCTTAAGTGGGCAAGGGAACCCCAATCAACAAATAAGAAGAAAAAACCAATAGAGCATATCACAAACGTAACATTGAGGATCTCAATAATCCACTTGGTTATAATGCATCTTAGACCTTTTGCACAGAAATATTCATAAAGCCTCTCAAAGAAAATATCCAGGTCAGGAATTAGCTCAGCTTTTAACTCTTCCCCATGGAGAAGTCTTGATGGGCTCTCACTAGCAGAACTCGGCAATCTTCGGTAGTCCGACAATTCTATTTGAGGTGGAACGTTAGCAAGTTCATGTGCTGATAATTGTGATCCGCTTCTCCAGTGCCATTTAAGTACTGTTTGTGTAAGTATGCCCTTCAGAAAGGCCATCATCGAGCTGAAACTTCCTTGTCATGCCACAGCTGACCACCTGGAAGAAACATTCGACAATATTAATCCTCCAGAGTTTGAACGTAGACTGATGAAAACTGCAAAAGGAAGGGTACAACCATCCAACAACATTATAGCTGTGTTTGGACATTGTGGTCATTGTGATGATGTCATTTGTTTGCCTATTTTACTGTTTTGTTAACCAACCTTTTCCTGCTTTCATGGCTACTTTTAAACAGAAGATTATGGGATAATTTTGGCATTGCACAGTTCAGAAACTACAAACTCAACCTAATCAAATGAGTATTTCCATTCACAAGAACAACACTTGTGCTGTTCTGCAGAAGCTACTTTGAAAGGTAATTCTATAAAAAGAAAGGGAGGCATTACCACAAGATACCCTGAATTGGTTTTCTAAACATGGAAACAGCACCTAATTTAGAAAGTCAAACTCCCACTCTAGTAAAACTAGATGTCCCAGGCTTAATCTCTAAAATTCCACCCAAATGGAACTCAATCACATAGTCGGACCCAGAATCAAGCAAAGTACCAATTACTAATTAATCCTTAATGCAGAAATCCGTGTTACCAAAAGAAATATACTCTTCAGCACAATATCTCCAAGTTGGTTAACAGCAACCCAGTTTTACAATGCAGCTAACACAAGCGATTGCTAATCATATCTTCAACTTCAAGCGTTTTTTTTTTTTGCTAACTACGACAAATACATGCAGCATTTGCGGAAGTTGCCCAAATTACTACCACCCATACCTTACTGCACGAGCCCCAACTTTTATTCCTGTAAAATAAGCAGCAAAAACCAAGTACTACGAGCTCAACGAAGGACAATCCTGCGGGTTCAAGAATAACCTAGCCGAACAACGGATATGTGTACTTTAGTTAGATTAACAGGGCAAACAAATCGACTCTTGATTGAACGGGAAGAAAAGGCGTGACATGGATTGAGACTTCTGAGTGCCACAGCAAAGCGATAACATCCTCATGAACAAAGCGAACTCCTCGAAGAATCGATCCGGCCAACCTAGGGTTCCTTACCAACGGAGAAGGAGATCGATCAACGCGAGCCCGGCAGCAGTAGGCCCAAATTGTCGCCGCCGGTAGAGGGAATCGTCAGGGAGAGAGCAGCAATTTTTGGGGCAGAGTCGTCGGACGGGAGAACAATGGGTGTGTAGCTCGACGCCGCCACGAGAAGTTGTGCTGCTGTACGAAAAGATACCGGCCGTCTCTCTGAACGCTGGCCGCTCGTCATCTAGTCCTCAAATTCGAGCCCGACTCGACTCAACTCGTGAGGTAGGTTCTCTAGCATAGCAGATACCGCCGGCTCAATCTTCCGGAACTCCTCATGTTCTGCATGTTTGCGTTCATAGGATAGGATAAACGTGTGCACGTGTATATAAGTGTTTATGTTATAATTGGTTTTGAAAAAAATGGTCCGAAAAATAACAACTTTTTTTGGGTCTTGGGCAAAATTTCCATCAGACCACAGGCTGGATAAGCCCTCGTACCGGAAAGCAGCATATTTTCGAACGTGGTTCCCTGCTTGCTACGTTTTGGTGGTCGAATTTCCTGCACCCCGCACTCTTGGCGGCATACCTCCTGCGTTGAATATTCAGCGTCCCTCTCCACCTCCTCCTCGCTCCGTCGCCCGCTCCCGACCACGCTTCCCCCGCACCGCGTAAAAGGGTCATCGGACCCCATCGAGTCGATTCCGCCCGGTTCCAGTCCCCGAAGAGCCGTACCCTATCTGCACGGATGTGGCCGTCGTCGCCGCCATGGATCCGGCGCCGACGTCGCGCGCAAGCCCTGTTCCCACCGGGAACGCCGGCTCCGGGCGTGTCTGACCAACAGAGATACTCTCATGTTTGCGCGGTTGTCCGTTCGTCGTTTTGCTCACTCCTGCAGGTGAGAGCTTCGTCGTCTCGGATCCGGCATTCGATGGTGAAGAAGGTGTGTTTTTCTCTCGATTCGTTGTTGAGTTAGTGGATTTGTAGTTTAATTTAGCAAAAAAAATTGCTAGATGCATTTGTTCTGCCGAGGACCGCGCGGTACCGGAAAATGTTATTATGCGTGAATTATCCGATATCTGCTAGACTTGCTCTTATAGGTGGCCATAGGCGGCGTGGCACGGATGGCCCGAAAAGCTTGGGCCTGGCCGACCTAACACATCTGGTAGGGTTGGGCATGTATTCCGGGTCCAATGGTCGTATCGGGTTGGGTTTGGACTTGCGGAAAACATGATTTGGCTATGGCAGGTCTAATTGGGCCTGATTTTTGCGGCCTGATGGTTGGGCCGGTTTGGCCATGAGTTTTAAGGGTCGGTTTTTTTAAACCCGGCCCTAGCCCAACTACTCTTGGCCAGGTTTAAGCTCGGTCAACGAGCCAACAAACTCGTTTAGAAAACTAGTTTAGAATTAGAATTGACATATGGGGTCCTCTACTCAGTCACATAATAGCATCTTCTTCGTCCTGCGGAGATCTGACCGGTGACGGAAGCGCAAGCACGGCGAAGGCAGGGTCTGCTGTAGGAGGATGCGTGTCGAGGTTGGAATCGACAGCACCCAACCCAAATCTCGTCGATACGAGCAGGAGGCGGGGCGAGGCCCAAGGCAGGGCACGGTCGGGGTGGTAGCCGTGAGCACCTGGGGTTGTGCCGAGCTTACGGCGAGGAGGGCTGGGCGGTGGTCGGCGCCAACTTTTGCAACGAAAGTGATTGGCTCTCATGTGTCAAAAAAATGGCCGGTTAGCATTCCGGCTATGGACTTTGAAAATATGCAAAGTGAGTGTGCAGTTTTAGCAAGCTAGCTATACTGTTGCTTTTTTGTTTTCCAATTTGTAAAAGAACAAAAAAAAATTCAGAAGAATTATACAAAGTCTCGATCTAATCCAATTGGATAACTTTTTTCGGTAACATTGTGCATTACACATCTGATGTCGATTTTTTCCGAGGTGCGTCCCAAAAATTCCAGCTCCTAGAAAGTTGTGGAGAACCCGAACCCAAGCATATCACGCTGCTCCCCGACATGTGGGACGCGACAGTCTCTGACCCCACACGCCATTGTTATAGCCAGCTCTGTCGCACGCGGAAGGAGTTCGTCGCCGATTATTTATTTACAGTCTGTAATTTCAATCCCAAACAAATACGGAGTCTCTTTTATATGTGTCGTCCTTCCTTCGTCTACTCTTCGCCCTTTTCCATTCCGTCCAAATAAAACGCTCGATCTACCAAACCTAGGCAGGTCTCGTCCGATTCGATCCGATTCGACTCGATCTCGGTTGATTGGATCGGAAGGGGATGACGATACCCAGCGCCGAGGGGTTCCTCCCGGCGGCGAGCTGCCTGCCGTGCACGGCGGAGGAGGAGCGGGCGGCCGTCGACGCCCTCACGCGGGAAGCGGAGGCGAATGTCAAGGACGGCGATCTCCGCTACCTCGTCGCGCAGAGGTGGGCGCTCCACCTCTCTACTTTTCCCTGCGCTTATTTATTTTTCTTTGCTTCGTGGAATGTGTTTGGTGTTTCCGGTTGATAACGCGGATCTTACGCGGGACTAGTTTGTGGCTGGGCATGAGATCTGACGTATTTTCATGTGATTCCGTCTTGCGATCGAGTACATGTTATGTCTTGGGCTGGTATTGTTGGGGGCAGTAGTATAATAATTATCTAAGCATGAATGCTCTCTCGCTTTGCTTGCTGTTTCGTTTGGAAATCGGGGTTTGTAGGGGTGGTGGTAGATTATGATTTAAGGCAGATTATATCTCATGTTGGAAATTGGAGATTTATGAGAGCCCTTGACTCGATTTAGGGTTACTGGATTCACCATGCAGGTTATAGTAATGTTATAGGATATTAGGATGTCTTGTTGTTATCTGAGTGTACTTAAAATGTTCCCTCATTTTTTACCATTAGTATATTAGTATCTGAAGATACCTGTGAGGGGCTATAATCATTATATTATAGAGAACTCTTAAGTTCACCTCTAGATTGAGCATACATTATGTAGGACATGGGTATTCCGTTGAGCACTACTCCCTCCGTTCTGAATTAATTGACTCAGATTTAGTGTTTGCACATTCCTCATAGAAGTGATTGTATATAGGCTACTCATTCCTCATAGACCTACATGCCTTAAATCTTTGGCCGCTGAGAATACGATTTGACATACACTCAAGGAGATGCTGAGATAAAGGAAATCAACTCACATTGACTTAATTGACTTCGCAGTGCTAAATTAAGGATTTAGAACTTTGAGATTTTTGAAAAGGGTACATTTATAATGTTACTTATTTTTTACTGGATGTGTAAGATTTTGGTAAAGATTTAAGATAACGTTATGCCAATACCCATTCCTTCTTGCCTAAAGACTATTACTAAGTTGCAACCTCCCCCAGTATACATGCACTTGAATCTAGGAATATGTTCATGGAAAAAACAAGACTCACATTTTTGGCTGACTACCACATTCTTTGAACCTATTTAGGCAAGTTTTACTTCTGCGCTAGAGTTTTGGTTCATTGCCACTTCTTTCTTTGCGTGCAACCCACATGCGATAGACTATATATTATGCCAAAACTTGTCTAAGGTTTGGCCAACAAATTTGTTAGCTATAAAAAGTGTTGCTTGCCACTTGGTCACAACTAAGTATGCCAACAAGCTTCAAACCAACTGAGCTAATTCTGTAAGGCTTTGAATTTCTGCTGCTGTCCCTTATTCCAGTCTCCATATACTTGTCTGTATTGGTAAGCAGTTAAATGTTTGATTCACATGTTGATATGGAACAAGTAAATGTGCTGTGATAATGCTGCATTTGAATGTTCCTGTCTATGAACACAGACGATAGTATCCAACTCATATAGGTAGTGGAAGTTGTGAATTCCTTGTAAAACCTTGCAAATTAATGTGTACCACAATGTTTGTTATATATGTTGTCTAAAATAATTCAATCTCTTTGCCTTCTTGTTTTTTGGTTGTAAATTTCACTAACTTTGTAATTGCAGTTATGGCTGTAAATAATATATCTGCATTGGAGTTTGTGTTACCTGTTTGAAGTTAATATATAGAGCCTTCTTCCTTTCATCAAAATGGCCACTTTGCATATCCCCATGGTTTTGCTATCTCTTTTTTTTTTTTTTGCGAATGATGGTTTGTTTATCAACTACATATTATGTAAATTTTGCAGCTGGTGGACAAGCTGGCAAACTTATGTGGGCTTACTCAGTTATGGGGAGAATGACACTGATATTCCTCTTCACCCTAAGAGTAGACCTGGGGAGATCGATAACAGGAAGCTTGTTTTGGAGGAAAATAGCAGTGGCAGTGAAGAGCAAGAACTACAAAGAACCTTGAGGGAAGGGGATGACTACACTTTGGTGCCACAGGAAGTGTGGAGAAAGCTATATGACTGGTATGCAATTGCAGTGCCATGTAATGTATGCATTTTCCATTTTGGATACTTTAATTAAAGTAATTTCCGTTTTGTCAGAATGTATATGCACTAGCCCCTAGATATGCATGCATAATCAAAAAATACATTTTGACCAATTCCATTTTTAAACATTCGAACTAATAGTATGCTGCAGATATTAAATTGGTGATGCCAATAACATGAAAGATAAAGGGGCATATAAGGCAAAAGGTAAAATAATGCAATGTCAAAGGACAAAATTTGGAGAGCTACAAACATGGGAAAAGTAATAATGCAACGTCAAAGAACAAATCAAGAAGCGAGAACATGCGTATTTGGAACAGATGAACTACTTGATACTCCTCTACTTCTCATACAAATAATTGACGTTTTGTACATTGACAGTCTTCCAAGAGATAATTTTGACTACAAAATTTGTACTATTGTATATGTATATAACTCAAGAAATTCATAATATCCTCGAAATACTTTTGAGATAAGTACTTTTGATTTTCAAGTTTCTAATTAAGATGTTTAAAATGAAATAGGAGTGTAAAGGTATGACTCAAGGTCTGTCTAAAGTGTAAATTAATTGTGAACTGCAGATTCCTTGAAATATTTAGTCTTCAGCATCATCTGTTACTCATGAGGTGGACTGATGTTTTCAGGTATAAAGGTGGGCCAGAGATATGTAGGAAAGTTATCTATGAGGATCCAATTTCCAGGAGATACATAGTGGATGTCTATCCCCTCCATTTGACACTAATTGATGAAAGAGACAACTCTGTGCGGACTATCAAACTAAGTAGGAAGGTAAATTAGTGTCAACTTATCGCTTTTCATACAATCATGTGTAACTATCCACCCACATTTAAGGTTGAGGTTCTTTTCATATATTTATGATTGGTGAGAGATGATCTGTTTGCCAGTAGGTTACGCCACTACGGTACACAACTAAGTAGGAATTGTAATCTTGTATTTTTATTTATTGCATTATTGATAATAAGTTTATAATCCAGAATTTCTTTAGCTGGTCATGCCAAAAAAAAACTCAATTGGGCTCGTCTATATTTCTTCCCGTATCTTTGATATCACTTCTTTTTGTTCTCCGGAACACTATTTTGAGGTCTTGATATTTTTTGTTTGCCATTGGTGATGAAACAAGAGTTTGTTACAACTTACAAGATGATCCTAAAATCCTAAATAGTACTCACACAGTCACGTTGTGGTATTTGAAACTACTTTGGATTGACAGTGCATGAAATGAGATAATTTTATATGAGCTACTTCCCTTGGTACTGTTCAGTATTATTTGTCTTCGTTTCTTGAACAATTATTTAATTTTTACACCTGCATTCTGATGTTTCCAGGCCAAAGTTCTTGAGCTTTACAAATTGGTTTGCTCAATTCTGGCTGTAGAGCAGTCCAAGGTATACTCATTGCCATCAGTTCATGACATATTTATGCCTTGTATTTTCAGTAGAGCTGCAGGATCTTCCTTTTTGTTGATGCCTTTGTGTAATGATTCAGATCCACATCTGGGATTATTACCAAAAGATGAAGAGCAAAAAATTGACCAATCTGAGTGAGACACTGGAGGAAGCTCATCTTATGATGGATCAAGAGGTATTATGTTATGTTCATGTGCTCTCGTCTTGCATCTCTTTCTCCTACAGTCTGATGGTGTGCTGTTGCACTGCCTTTTTGTACATGGCTGTAGCATCCAGGATTAGGTAGTAATAAACCCATGAGTTTTGCTCTCTTCCTATGTTGACTTAATTTGCATTCATTACGCCATCTTATGGCATAACTCTTCTTTAACACTGGTACAGTGGTGAAATGAATATCTAGTGTGAGTTTATATGTGCTTTACTTAAATCCACTTTTCCGGTGGGTTGAAGCTTATGATCCATTATATTTATTTATGTAAGAATGTTCTCAAACATGATTGCCCTTTGTTTGCCTGCAAGCCTGTAACTGCTATTTTCTCTGGCTTAGCTGAAAGTCCTTCGTTCTTGCTTTATGTTTGCAGATTCTCTTGGAGGTTTTAGATTATACCTCGCCATCTGATCTTGCTACGAGATCTACCAACAATGAATTTGCATTAGTTCCAGTGGAACCCTCCACGTCATCATTCTCAATTGCTGGAGGCCCTAACATCTCAAATGGCTATTCATCTAGAATTGGTTCCATTCTTCCTCAAGATAACCAGTTCAATCCTTTATTAAGGGATCCGGAAGATGGGTATAGTAGTTTCAGCAACGGAACAAAAGATGAAACCCATGGATTGACTGGGTTACATAACTTGGGTAATACATGCTTCATGAATAGCGCCATACAGTCCTTGGTTCATACACCTCCATTGGTAGAGTATTTTCTGAAGGACTACACTCAGGAGATAAACACGGAAAATCCGCTTGGGCTACAGGTATGAGCTTATTTCTACCCACTTGGGCTATGTGATGATGTTATTCATGACATTTATGGATTATCAATTGTGCAGGGTGAACTTGCAGTAGCATTTGCAGACCTACTGAGGAAACTTTGGTCGGCCGGTCGCATTTCTGTACCTCCCCGTGCATTTAAATCAAAACTTTCCCGTTTTGCTCCTCAGTTTAGTGGATATAATCAGCATGATTCTCAGGTTTGTGGTACGCGGAGTGTATTGGTTCTTCCGAATGTTTATGCTATTTCAACTTGGAGGAATCAAACACATCTATTTAGTTTGTTATAATGTACTGGCTCTTTTTATCGTGTTAATAATAATGCTAGAGTAGCAAGATTTGTATCTTCTTTTTTGAGACCGGATGTCTTATCTTCTGTACAAAGTATATCTGCAAAGTGTGCTAATTATTTTTATGCAAAGTGTTGTTCCCTCTGTACGCTTATATATATCCTGCTTTACGTTCTGTTCTCATGCATGCTTCGGATATAATACTTAGAAGCAATTCAGCATTTTTTTTTTTTAATCTACCAATCGCAAGTTCTCAGTGATTTTATTGGGCCTTGTCCCTGGTGTGCATTTATGCTGTTTTTGTTTCGCTATGTTTTGTGAAACATCTAAATTTAATATCCTCTGATGTAAGAATTGCCCCTGTTGTCTACAGGAGTTGCTTGCGTTTTTGTTGGATGGTTTGCATGAAGATCTCAACCGCGTGAAGAACAAACCATATATTGAAGCCAAGGATGCTGATGATCGTCCTGATGAAGACTTCGCTGAAGAATGTTGGAATAACCATAAAGCTCGAAATGACTCCATAATAGTAGATAAGTTCCAGGTAAGTACATATCAGGCTTGAATGATAAGGCATTTGTGCTAGAATTTATAATAATGGGGAGCTCATTTACATCTAAGTTTAGTATGATTGGATGACCATGTGAATGTTGGTCACTGCTAGGTGATGTTAGGAACTTGTTTGCGTTGTAAACTCCTGCTGTTGATTTTCATTCTCTTGCTTCGACTCTATCTATTAGTAGTAGTACTTTTGGAGTCTGTTTGTTTAAATGGAGTCGCAGAAGGTAATGGAAATTCAGTTTTCCTTTAAAGAAATATTATTTACGGGCCGGCAGTCATTAAGACCCATGTTGTTTTACTTGCCTGATATTTCTCTGGTTATTATTTAGTTGTCAATGAAAAATGAAGTTGCCAGTACTGCGTTAGGCCATGTCCTCGATTGAATTTGGCTAGATTTGTGATCTGTTAGTTTGATTATGAACTTTTAAGAGTAAAAAGTACTATAGGTCCCTTATCCCTAAACTTGTATCGATTGTTAGACTAGGTCCCTCAACCTGAAATTAGGTCCTTTGATTGTCAAGCGAGGTCCAAAATTGGTTTTTCTTGCTGACAGCGATTCTATGTTAGGAGTGGTATTAATGCTGATGTGGCATCTGATTGGATGACTGTGCTGTTTAAGAGATAGTAGATTAGTTGTAGACAGTTCCAAAAGAAAACAGCCCCTTTGCTTCGCAGTTGCTTACCTTGTCTTCTTGCTCCTCACGATGGTATAAGAAAAAGATACACATAGAAGAACAAGGCCATCTTATGAGTACCTTATAAGTTTGTGGAACATCTAGGACACCTTAGGGTCCAGGCGCTGGGTGCAGATGCTCCTGGTAGATTAGTTGCTCTTTATGCTCCAGTTGTATCTACTGCGATCCGAGGCACTGGGGAGCTCCAGAACAGCAGAGTACTATGGAAGCCACAGTTGTAAGACACTCCTGCGGAGCACAACGATCAGCCAACAACAGATACACCAGACTAGTCAGATTGTGCACATAGCTGAAGACTCATTGCTGACACATAGAACCACATTCTCTCATGACATCTCCATTGCCTTCTAGACATTGTGCCCAAGTCTGATATGTTAGTGATATCTGATCTGCATGCTGAATCGCTGGTTGCAACTTTATAGATTGCAGAGCCCCAACGGAAGTTTCGTTTCTTACATACATTGTGTTTTGGTTTAACATGATAGGTTGGTTGGTTTGAAGGTGCGTTTTTTAAGGTCTTGGCCATGACGATTATTTCTCTATTCTATGTTTCAGGGACAATACAAGTCTACCTTAGTCTGTCCAGAATGCAACAAGATCTCTGTTACCTTTGATCCATTCATGTATTTGTCACTACCATTACCCTCAACTGTTACTCGAATGATGACTGTGACTGTATTTAGTGGTACTGGGGAGTTTCTTCCCATGCCTTACACTGTTACGGTACAAAAAAATGGAGTTTGCAGAGATCTCTGTAAAGCGCTGAGTGATGAATGCTGCTTAAACGATTCCGAGACATTGTTACTCGCAGAGGTAATTCAATTTCTGTCTTCACTTGCCTTGTTATTGGTGAAACTCATAGTATAGGTTTTCAAAAAATATAACTAACTAAAGGTTACTCACATTCCTCAGGTCTACGATTATCGGATTTACCGTATTTTCAGTCAATTGGAGCTACTTCACAGCATAAAAGATAATGATCAGCTTGTTGCTTATAAGCTTCCTGCTGGCCATGAAAAGCTTTTGAGGGTTGAGATCTTGCATCGAAAGGTGGATAGGTAAGAGCCACGCAAATGTTGGTTTTTCATATCTTAGGCTCAGATGCTCAGTTCTCCGTTTACATGTTGTGATGCCGCTTGGATGGTGGGATTTAGTAAGTAACGAGAATTTTACTATTAAAGCTTTCTCTTACAGTTAAAAAAATGCTTCCAACTAACTGCCATATCCATAAATATAAAAAATAAGCACTTTGAAGAGGTATCACCACGCCAAATAGAGCTTTATGTGATTTTCCTCGTGCTATTTTTTCCCAGACACTTGAGCCCTGAGTGCTCCCACTCTCCCTGCACTCATTGCATACATGAGTTCAGTTCAGTATTAATTCCCAAGCAAGTTGGGGTAGGCTAGAGTTGAAACCCATAAGATCTCGAAACTAACTCATGGTTCTGTGCTTCTGGCACATGGATAGCTAGCTTCCACGCACCCCTGTCCATGGCTAGTTCTTTAGTGATGAGTTCAGTTCAGTAATCATGCCACTTTCAGAAGGATTCACGACATGTATACATATAACTATTTGGTGTTTCAATCTTACACGGAGCTGGAGGTTGACAAATGTTGATTGTGGTTTCATTTTGGGATTATGGTTATGTTGGGTGCAGTAGATAGCACTTGGGAGTGGAGTGGAGACATATTCTTCCCCGATTGCCACAGTTTATGGTTTCTTCGTGTAGTTTCTGCCTGCAGCTATATCATAAAAAACTTCGATCACTTATTACTCGTATTTTATTTATGTCTTATATCTTCTTTGATGGTGTAGTTGTTCAGAATTCTGTTAGTGGTTGGTGGTAGCAAAGCAGGAGAAAGCCACCAAGTAACACAAGGAGATCCTTAGTTCCTTACCTTGATGGTGTGCCTAGCATGAGCCTTGCTGCTACTGGAATTCTGTCGATATAGAGGGGGGTTGCAGTTTGGGATTATAGTCCTGTTGGGTGCAGTAGAGAGCACTTGGGAGTGGAGTGGGGACATATTCCTCCACGGTTGCCACAGTTCATTGGTTCTTCGTGTAGTTTCTGCCTGCAGCTATATCATAAAAAAATTCGATCACTTATTACTCGTATTTTATTTTTGTCTTATATCTTCTTTGATGGTGTAGTTGTTCAGAATTCTGTTAGTATGCTGTGAGAATTACTTTCCAAATGAGGCTTATAATGGTATGTGCTTGTTAATTCACCCAGATTTACTTCAGAGCCCCAGTTTAACAGTACTCGGAAGCTCATTGGAAGCCCTCTGGTGACTTGTATTCCCATTGACTCGACAAAAAAAGTTGATATTTATGGGGCTGTCTCTGCAGTTCTGGCTCCATTTGTACGAGCAAAAGTGCATCCTTCTGGCGATTCCGTGTTGAATGGCAGCGGTCCAAGTCTGGATGGTATTGTACTAACTGAAAATGGTGCCTCATGTGAGAACGGTCTTTCTACGTCAAATGTGGATGAAACGATAACGGATGCTGAGCTTTTGCCGTTTAAGCTTTACTTGAGTGATGATAAGGGTCATTTGAGAAATCCTATAGAAGAAGATTCTAATCATGTTTTTGGGTCACCCATGAGGTTATTGATGGACTGGTCGGATAGAGAACATGAAATATATAACCTTAAATATATGGGCGATCTTCCTGATGTTTTCAAGGCGGGATTCATGTCAAAGAAAACCCGGCAAGAAGCAGTCAACTTGTTTTCATGCTTGGATGCTTTTCTTAAGGACGAACCTCTGGGCCCTGATGACATGTGGTTAGTATATATTTCCTGCTCTTTTATTCGACTACTGACCTTCAGTTTCTGATGGTTTCCACTGCTGCCTTGCATCTGCAACAGGTACTGTCCTAGCTGCAAGGAGCACAGACAGGCCAGCAAGAAACTTGACTTGTGGAGGTTGCCCGAGATATTGGTGGTCCACTTAAAAAGGTTTTCATATAGCCGTTATTGGAAAAATAAGCTAGATACCTTTGTGAACTTCCCAATCCATCATCTTGATATGAGTAAGTATGCGAAGCACACATCTGGTGGTGACCAGCCCCCCATCTATGAACTCTATTCAGTGATAAATCATTATGGTGGTTTGGGAGGTGGTCACTATTCTGCCTATGCGAAGGTGCTTATCCCAACGTTTTGCTATATTGTTATCTAGTATCATTGTCTTGCATACCATCAGAAAATGTTTACCTATTGGGTTGCCTGAAATTTTATTTACTGTCCATTTTGCACTTGCAGCTAGTAGAAGAAGACAGTTGGTATCATTTTGATGATAGTCATGTCTCCTCTGTCGGGGAGGAGGAAACAAGGACATCTGCGGCTTATCTGCTCTTCTATCGACGTATTGATGGCAATTCCTGTGCAATGTCTGAAGATGTTCCTGTCGATACCGATATGGTTGATTCGCTGGAGGCATAGATTATGTTCAGGTATCAGTATGGATGTGGTTTTGTGTCACATATATGGTGCTGGTGCATGAATAGTGTGTCTGCGATTTTGCTGGTTTAAGGGCACTCTATTGGTGTACGGTACGAGCCATCGACGTTTTGTACCACGAACATCGATCCTTCATGTGTTGCAGCCCTTCTATGATTGATTAGGGTTCCAGTATCACCTCTCATCTTGACAAGTAAATTTAGAAGTGTTGCTGGCTACAGGTAGTATGTTAATATACATACTGTCATTATTGGTGTCAATGAGGGTGGTAAACTGGTACTGTAACGGGCTGAATCAAACTAGTGAAGCTGAGCTGTTGTTTTTTTTGTCTCTTGCCTGTTCTGTGTGTGATGGAAGGAGCTTGCTTGTCTTACAGTAGACTTTTGACTACATAAACTTTTTAAAGCAAATGACCCAGCCCATATTGTTAGCTTTTAGTTGGCTGAGTTCACTCTGTGAAGTATCGTTGTGGTCAGTCTTACATTTCTACCTACATTATATGTTTTGCCCAACACGAGAGATGGAGCCTGTTTTGCAATTAGCCCTCTGTTCCTTGAGTTTGGAGAAGTGGGGAATTATATGTTCACTAAATTGCAACTAATTGATACAACCTGTACGAAAATGCTACTGAAGCACGATAGATAAACAAGCAAAACGAAAGAAAATGATAGAAGTAACCAAGGCTATGTGGTAGAGGGCGTGTCCAAGAGGGATTACTGTGTGAATTGGTGCCATATATTTCTTTTGTATGATAACTAGGAGGAAACCATTTCGCTTGATCTTTTAACTTCAGTATGTGCTATTTCGCACTTCCTTTGTGCCGAAATTTAGTGCATGCTGGTTCCTTTTAAAGTCTAACGAAGCTAAATCAGGCCAAGTATGCAGAAAAATATATTTTAACAGAATCACCATGAAATACCTTCATATTGTACAAAATTAATTTGTAATGTTTTTTACATACTTAGTTTAACTTTACACCATAAAAGAGTAAATCAAAATATATCAAATATATTAATGTAAAAGAGTAAATCAAAGAGATAAATAAACCTCATGTTCTTCAAGCATCGTCCATTGGGTACTTCTTGGAATTAAATCTTATAATTACATCTTTATAACTATTTGCAGGTACTAGACAATCTATTATGTTTCTCATGTTTCTTATGTCATGGTAAAATGCAAGTAGGAGTCTGAGGACATAAGTCCAGAAAAGCTCTTTTCTCAGATATGCAACAGTAACAAAATGACTCGTATGTAATAATAGCAAGAAGATAAAACAGATGCTTCTAAGGAGAGACCTGCATGTCTCTCAAGTAAATTCTGTATGAAAATTAATTCATTGTAGAATCCTCCGTCATTATGTTTCACAAGTACATTTCTCAAGATTAGCACATGTATCCATCAAACTTTTACCATCGTGCTTCAGATTGTGAGATTTTGGATCGCCCCCCCAAAAAAAACTAAAATATCAAACACCGAGTTGATAGAATCATCAGAAGATGATGCTCTATCGCAATCATCGGTACTTTCACCATATGTCAAACCCACAAACGATGACTTAATAGATGAGCTGTGCTTATACATCAACATGGTTGATGATGTCGCTTCATTGGAGTAAGTCATCTTTTCTTGTTAGTTCATTCCGTGTTCTACATGTATAATTGTACCATATGAATTTATCTCTTTCACAGGACCAAATGGGTGATAAGCTTTGAGCCTTATCCAATTAGTCTAAATCTAAGACAGATAAAAAACATCTTGCATATGGACGAATATATGGACACAGATTGCTTCAACATGGCTGTGCGCGTACTTGCGTGCCATGACATCAACTTTTTTCGTGACATTCCAGCTCATTACATGGATCTGAAGTTTTCTGTAAGTTACTACACTTACTTATCACATTTTTATCACACATATTACTAATGTTATATTTTATTTTAGACGGTGTCTCACAGTGCACGAGAACCGAGTGGTCGTGGAAGGCTTGATTTTGAACAATTAGCACATTTGTTTCAGAGTTGGCCTAATAGTAGGGAGTATCGTATATCAGACTCTGACACGGTGAGAGTTTATTCATTGGTCATGATAGTCATTCATTTCGTATTAAATGTGATCCGTTTGTTTCTAAACCTTTCATTACAGATTTTCTTGCCTTACGACATTCTTGGCCTATACATATTATTCGTGTTGGGTCACAAGAAGAAAATTATCCATATTTTGGACCCGCTTTCGAGACCGATTTGGGGGGTACACATATTAAAAACATATGGTAATTTGCAATAAGATAAACCCCGCGCTTCGACTGGCAAACCCCAAATGGAAAGACGACATCTCCAAATGGGGAAGCAAAGTCCCTGTTGTTCCAACTAACTCGCATGGGTATGAATATGATCACTTAAATATTACTTGATTTGTTCAACACTCATTTTTGACATTTCATATGTATGCAGTGCTTTGTCTAGCTATTTGGTTTTTAATCTTATGCACTCATGGTACGATGAAGCGTCGTATTTTCCGGTACCCATGGTGAATATTCTGAACCATACTTATTTGTACACTTTGGATATGAACTTTCTATGACACTATTGTATAATGAATATGTAGGATGGTTTCGAGTTAAGAAGGCGATTTTTGGTACATATTCTGAAGTACCAACACAATGAGGCGATAAACAATATTCCTGACTTGGAACGAGAACTTATTAGCCACATAAAGGGATGGATCTTCATGAATTAATAAATAGCGGATAATGTTATGTTATTTGGAGTTTTTTAACGACCGCTTCGGAGATATATTGAATTGTAATATATCTATAAACAAATAACTGTTATTTTGTGCTTTCTGGTTTTTAAATTATGTAAGGTATGCCACTTGTAAGTTGTTCACACATCTTTAGACGATTTAGTTATGAAATTCATTGCTTTCGTAACTGTGAAATTTATATTGATAGTCGTGCGTTGCACGTGCATGGCTACTAGTTAATGTAAAAGAGTAAATCAAAGAGATAAATAAACCTCATGTTCTTCAAGCATCGTCCATTGGGTACTTCTTGGAATGAAATCTTATAATTACATCTTTATAACTATTCACAGGTACTAGACAATCTATTATGTTTCTCATGTTTCTTATGTCATGGTAAAATGCAAGTAGGAGTCCGAGGACATAAGTCCAGAAAAGCTCTTTTCTCATATATGCAACAGTAACAAAATGACTCGTATGTAATAATAGCAAGAAGATAAAACAGATGCTTCTAAGGAGAGACCTGCATGTCTCTCAAGTAAATTCTGTATGAAAATTAATTCATTGTAGAATCCTCCGTCATTATGTTTCACAAGTACATTTCTCAAGATTAGCACATGTATCCATCAAACTTTTACCATCCAAGGATTACTGCCTACACTAAACAAGAAACCAAATGTTTCTTTCATACTCGTACTATCTCAAATCTCCCGCTGAGTGTAGCTATAGCTTGATCAGATTAAATAAAGCTAAAGCTTGATCACCAACAAGTAACTGACCCTAAATGACCCTAACTGACCCTAAATGACCCCTCTATAGCTTGATCACCATACTCGTACTCGTAACTGACCCTAAATGACCCCTCTATAGATTGTGGATCAGTAGATGCATCATCCAGAATATCCGTCTCCACTGCAATCATGAACTTGTTTTTTTAATTTTGATGTTAGGGTCGGGTTCCACCCTTGATGAATATCCGTCTCCACTGCAATCCAGTGCTTTGGCAAAGGCAATTTCCTATATTTAGAAAAACTAAATAAGCCCACATACAAACTCAACTGCAGTATCAATGAGCATATATTTTGACTATAGTTTCGTCTGATCGATTTAATAGAAGATAATATTTTGTACTAGACGATCATAAGATTATATACACTATATTGAAAGTCCCAAATTCATTTTCTGCCAGTGATGTACGTAGCCCCACTACTTCAATGGATCGTTTTACCTTATATCGTTAACACTATCAACACAACTCTCCCAACGAGTTGACAATGATTTGAGAGTCAATCATGTAAAAAACATCAGTTGCTTTACTATGACAACCACAAGCCGAATAATTTACCTATATATATATATATATATATATAGGTCTCAGCTATTCTACAACCACTTGTAGAATAGCTATTCTACAACCCCTTCTGAACTTCGCCCGTCGCGCAAGTGAACTTCGAGCTTTTCTAATGAACTTCGCTTATTTTTTATATATCTATTCTACAATACAATCTAAACTTCACGCCTCACGCAAGTGAACTTCGACTTTTTTCTAATGAACTTCGCTTATTTTTATACAGGGGACTACTCGTTGTTACAAAAGTGGAACTCGTTGTTACAGCAGTGGAACTTAACTTCGTGTTATTTGAAGTTAACTTCACAAGAAAAGCAACAAAACTTCACAAAAAACTTCTTTGCTAAGCATCATTTTTTTTGGAACTTCGCTGTCACATAAACGAACTTCACAAAAAATTCCCAAATGAACTCATTTTGAAGTAACTTCACATACATCGTTTTTGAACTTCGCCTAACCCGAACAGCCTTCTGAACTTCACATAAACAAATCTGAACTTAATCGTACAAAATTCAGCGCGAGCACGGACCTAACTTCAGAAGAGAAGCAAGTAAACCTAAAAAACAGAACAAAGTTAACCTCAGAAAAATAGTACAGAGTTAACGCACGGGATGGATCCACGACCTCCATCTCCGGCGAGCAGGTCCACGAGCTCTTCCGCCAGGGAGCCGGACGGAGAGAGGGAGGTCGAGCAGGGGGTTAGGAGGAGCGGTGCGCAGACGGCGTGGGGGTCCCGCCAGGAGAAGGTCCCGGGCGGGGTCCAGCGTGCCCGTGAGCAGAACCATGGCGGGGGGCCAGCGCTCTCGTGAGCAGGGCCATGGCGGGGCCATCGCGCCGGTGAGCACGGATGCGGCGGGGGCGCGCTTGAAGCCGGCGGCGGGGGAGAGCCGTGGGGGTGACGGCGTCTGTCCTGGTGGAGGAGGCCGGGTGGCGGCGGCCGGATACGAGCAGGCGCTCGCCGCGGTGGAGCTGTGGAGGCGCGGTCGACCTCACCGGAAATCCGTCGGGGAAGGCGACCTCGTCGGGGGAGGGATGGCGCCGGAGAGTAGCGGAGGAGGCGCGCCGGAGAGGAGCTGGGAGGGGAGGATGCGTGCGACGGCAGGGAAGCGCGCCGGCGGTCGGCTGCGTCCTGGTCGGAAGGGGTAGGTGGAGGATGCAGTCAACGGAGGTAGGTGCGGGCTGAGTGGTGGGTCGGGCTCCCAGGGAGGAAGATGGTGAGTGGGTCTGGGTGCACGCGGGATGGCCTGCTGCGGTAGTTTAGCTGCGGGGTGTGGGCCGGTTTAGAAGGCTTTAATTAAGATAGGTATTGTAGAATAATTATTCTACAACTTTTAAGGAGGGGTTGTAGAATAGTCCTGCCCTATATATATGTTATTGGCGGCTTGCATCTGGAGTAAAGTATAACAGAGAAGCACTTTCCCTCTTTTTTTACATTACCAATGATTTCAAACCTTATTCATTAGCTAGCAATGTTATCGGCCATTATGTGTGAAAGAACCAAGATAATGATCACGAGTTTTACCATCGCAAAAGTAGCCAACATGCTCTTTCATAAATAAGTCAAATTGAACCAACGTTTGAACAAGAGCTAAGAAATTGCCATTGTTGTGTTGGCACAACTTGAGATTACTCACATGAAATGATATGTTATGTTCTCCAAGAAATTGTTCATTCAAAATAATGATGGACAAACATTTCCCCCAATACTCTCTTTCTTAATTTCTCATCGAGCAACTTTATCTATTGCTAGGTTATTCTGCAACCTCAAACGCAAATAATACAATGTAGCCATAAACCATCATTTGCTAACTGACGTCCATAGAGCCCCTTTTTTAATATTTGCAGGAAAAACTAAATACTCTATCATGTTTTTTTTTGTATACAAGCCATTTCTTATCGCACTTCCCTCCATTTGGGAAAACTCTAGTATATTCTTGTGCAGAAAATTCTTGGAGATAATTTATGTCGAGGACCATGCTATATAAACAAGTCTATCTTAGGACCCTTTTGCACACAAAATGTTGGGTCAAGTTAGTGCAAAAATTGCACACAATTTTCTTTCTCTATCACGGGCACACCAAGATCCAACTCCGGGAGAAGTCATGGATGCTTACCACTACACACGATTGCGAAACTCGATGGAGCGTGTCGGGCATTGCATTCCTTATGCTCTCGTCTCGGATATCTCGCCGCTTGTGGTCGCCGTTGGCTTCGCCTCGTCGCCTCAGCCAAGCCGCCTTAGCACCAAATGCTCGTGCCTATGCCAAAGTAACACATGTACAGTGTGGAGCTCCGAGGTGCAAACTGCTAGGCTTTGTCACCAAGAACTTGGAATGGGGCGATGTGGATTTTTTTTACAACTAGTTTGTTCACTTTTGTCGGCCCCCACCCCTTTCTTATATAGGCGGATAGGTGGGCTAGGTCCTGGGCCTGTTGGTTCACAACAGTTGCGGTCCAACTAGAAACTCTAGCTTGCCATCTGTCACACAACTACGTCCCAAGCCGAATCGAGTCTCACTCGGTCATACCGTTTTAGTTGGGAACACTTTTCGGTTGGCTCCAATCCTCTTAAATGTGTGAACCTGTAGGTTTATTTTTCAGTTGGATACAACAAAAGTTACTCCTTTGACTCCCGTCCATAACTCTGATTCACAAAACTCATTTGGTCGACTTGCTTTTATGTATAGCTTCTCTCAAGCCGACAATCGATAGCGGCTTCCAGAAAACGCGCTGACTCACGGATGAAGTGAAGTCATCCATGAATTTTCTATCCGATGTCCATATGGTCATTATCTTTGCCTCATGATGTACCTTGTCAAAGCTAGAGGTGTGAGCTTCATATCCCCTTAATAGCTTGGCTCTTTACGCGACTTGCATCCTTCATTACATTCTTGACTAACTCCTTAGTCGATTCGAATGAACAAGCTGTCTGAATCAAGTCAACCAACTGGGCTCAAAGAGCGTCTGTACTCTCTACTAGTCTGACGGAAATCACGTCTTGGTCAATGATACGTCTCCAACGTATCCATAATTTCTGATGTTACATGCTTATAATATGCCAATTGCTACATGTTTTATATATACTTTATATCATTTTTATGCATTTTCTGGGACTAACCTATTAACAAGATGCCACTGTGCCAGTTCCTATTTTCTGCTGTTTTTGGTTTCAGAAAAGTTGTTCTGGAAATATTCTCGGAATTGGACGAAACAAAAGCCAAAGTCCCTATTTTTCTGACACGTACACGGAGTCCGAAGGAGAGACGAAGGGGGGGGGGGTCGTGGGCTGTCCTCACCACCTGGTGGCGCTGTCCCACCTCCTGCCGCGCCGCCACGTGGTGAGGAGGCCACGGGCCTCCACCGACGCCGCCCCTTCGCCTATAAATTGCCTTTGACGGGAAAACCCTAAGCACCCGAGTCAAAAACCAAGAAAAGTTCCAGAGCCGCCGCCGCCGTCAACCCTAATTCGGGAGGGTTCTGAAGCTCTACCCGGCACCCTGCCGGAGAGGGGAATCATCACCGGAGGGCTCTACATCGCCATGCCTGCCTCCGGAGTGATGTGTGAGTAGTTCATCTTTGGACTATGGGTCCATATCAGTAGCTAGATGGTTGTCTTCTTCTCTTGTGTCATCATGTTTAGATCTTGTGAGCTGCCTATCATGATAGGGATCATCTTATTGTAATGCTACATGTTGTGTTTGCTGGGATCCGATGAATATTGATACTATGTCAAGTTGAATACTGAATATTATGTCTATGTTATTTATGATCTTGCATGCTCTCCGTTGCTTGTTGATACTCTGGCCAAGTGGATGCTTGTGACTCCAAAAGGGAGTATTTATGCTAGATAGTGGGTTCAGTCTCCATTTAATCTGGGGGAGTGACAGCAACCCCTAAGGTTGTGGATGTGCTGTTGCCACTAGGGGTAACCTAATGATGCTTTGTCTAAGGATGAATGTGTTGTTTACATTATGCACTTTACTTAATGCAATTGTCTGTTGCTTGCAACTTAATAGTGGAAGGGGTGCGGATGCTAACCTGAAGGTGGACTATTTAGACACAGATGCATGCTAGATAGCGGTCTGTGTACCTTGTCGTAATGCCCAAATGAATCTCATAGTATACACCACAACTTGCACATGCATGTTATGCACTTTTCAATATTGTCAATTGCCCAGCTGTAATTTGTTTACCCAGCATGTTAGTTATTTATTATGGAGAGACACCATGATACGTCTCAAACGTATCTATAATTTCTGATGTTTCATGCTTGTTTTATATATCAATGTCACATGTTTTATATGCATTATATATCATTATTATACATTTTCTGGGACTAACCTATTAACAAGATGCCACAGTGCCAGTTCCTGTTTTCTGCTGTTTTTGGTTTCAGAAAAGCTGTTCTGGAAATATCCTCGGAATTGGACGAAACAAAAAGCCACGCTCCTATTTTTCCGACACGTACACGAAGTCCGAAGGGGAGACGAAGGGGGGCACCGAGGCTCCCTCCCCACCCCATGGCGCGGGTGGGCCCACAGGCGCGCCGCCATGTGGGGAGGAGCCCTCGGCCTCCACCGACCATCGTCCTTTCGCCTATTTATTCATCCCGACGGGAAAACCCTAAAACAATCTGTCAAATTCCACCAAGGGTTCCGCAGCGCCGCCGCCATCGACGACAAGTTTCGGGGGACAGAAGTCTCTGTTCCGGTACCTTGCCGGGACGGGGAAGTGCCCCCGGAGCCATCTCCATCGACTCCACCGCCATCTTCATCGCCGCTGCTGACTCCCATGATGAGGAGGGAGTAGTTCTCCCCGAGGCCGAGGGCTCTACCGGTAGCTATGTGGTTTATCTCTCTCTCCATGGTGTGATCTTTATGTGATCATGAGCTTTGTAATCTAGTTGAATAAGTAGATGTTACTCTTCATCTATTATGCTACTCAAGTGATTTTATTAATGTGATCTCCGGAGTCACCTTGTCCCACGGTGTGAAGGTGACAGTGTGCGCACCGTGTGTGGCTCTTAGGCTAAAGTTTGCATAAATACTTATCATGAGTTATAATTTGAGTTGGATGTCTCCATGAAATTGTGGCGTTTGTTTACTCCGACTTGAGGTGTGCTTTTGCAGCCCTACGCAATGAATGGTGTTCGTTATCCAACCGGAGAGTGGTTCAGAGTAGCATAGTGAGGAGTAGTATTTATTTATTCAATTATGTTGTCATTGTTGAGAGTGTCCACTAGTGAAAGTATGATCCCTAGGCCTTGTTTCTAAGCATTGAAACACCGTTTACAACAAGTTCTGCTACATGTTTGCTTGCTGCCATTTTTATTTCAGATTGCAATTACTACTTATAATCATCCATATTACTTTATTTCACTATCTCTTCGCCGAACTAGTGCACCTATACATCTGACAAGTGTATTAGGTGTGTTGGGGACACAAGAGACTTCTTGTATCTTAATTGCAGGGTTGCTTGAGAGGGATATCTTTGACCTCTACCTCACTGAGTTCGATAAACCTTGGGTGATTCACTTAAGAGAAACTTGCTGCTGTTCTACAAACCTCTGCTCTTGGAGGCCCAACACTGTCTACAAGGATAGAAGCGTGCGTAGACATCAAGCTATTTTCTGGCGCCGTTGCCGGGGAGGTAAGTGTTGGAAGGTATTTCCTTTAGATTCTGCAATTATATCTTTTTGTTTCTTGTTTTTATTTTCACTAGTTAGGCTTAATGGAAAACAACAACAAAAATAGAGATCTTTATGAACTTTATATTGAATTAGGACATGATGCTTTTGAAGAGAAAATTAAAAAACCTATGGAGGCTTGTTTGCATAATAGTGGTAGTAATGTTATTAGTATGAATTCTTTGAACACCATTATTGCTAATGTTATGGAAAAGTCTAAGCTTGGGGAAGCTAGTTTTTATGAAAATGATCTTTTTAGTTCCCCAGCTTTAGAGGAGAAAATTTGCTCTGATGATAGTTTGTCTCCCATATGTGATAATTCGAATGATGCTTGTGATATTCTAAATCCACCTGTTGAAAGTATTTCTTTTAAAATACCTATGAAAATTGTTGAAAGGGTTATGAATGATCAGTATGCAGGGGATGGATCAGTCCATCCAAGTGCTCACTTGTCGAAACTTACAGAACTTTGTGAGTTATTTAAGGTTGCAGGTTTATCAAGAGAAAATGTCATGAGGAAACTATTTCCATTGTCACTTAAGGACAAAGCAAAGGAATGGTATAGGCTGCTGGATGAACAACCTTCGAATTCTAAACAGCTTGAATATCTCTTTTACTCTAAATTTTATCCTCTTCATGAAGTGCATCTAGATAGGAATTACATTTATAATTTTTACCCTCATGATGGAGAAAGCATTGCTCAAGCTTGGGGAAGGCTGAAAACATTAATACTCAAATGTCCTAACCATGAGCTTTCTGAGGAAATAATTGTTACTAATTTTTATGCAAGGCTTTCAGGTCATTACAAGGATTATGTAGATGCATGTTCACGGGGTTCTTTCACAAGTAAGAAGGTTGAAGCTAGATGGGATCTTCTTGAAAGAATTCAAAGCAATACTGAAGATTGGGAGAACGACAAAGGTAAAGGATCAGGTATAAACTATGAATATGAATGCATTAAGTCTTTCATTGAAACTGCTGGTTTTCAAAAGCTTAGTGATAATTATGGTCTTGATTCTCAAATTATTGTTGATTGTTGTAGAACCTTTGCTTCTCATATTAATGTTCCTAAAGAAAGTTGGGACATGTATCATGAACCTTTCAAAGACACTTGCATGAAAAATGATACCGTTATTAATGATTGTAATAAACATGCTCAAACTTCTGAAAATACTATTTCCTATAAGCATGTTAATTTTTGTGGAGCACTTAGACCTTGTGAAAAGAATCAAATCGAAGATGAATATTGTATCCATCATAGGAATGAAAAAACTAGAACGTGGAACAGAGCTCTTGATGATCTTGGTGAAAAAGTTTGTGCCCTCTATCCTTTTATTTGTGAACTTTGCTATAAAGTGGGTCATTTAAATTTTCAATGCTCGGGCTATGATAATAGTCTTTCGAATCCTATGAGTACTGCGAGTTTATATTGTGATGACATGATCACTCCTAATCAGCATGATGAACTTACATTATTTTTGGGGTGTGAAGAGTTATCAAGAAAAACTTCTTTGGTAGATATGAGTGCTTTTGATATAAATAGTGTCTTGCATGCATGTCATCTTTATTGTGTTGATAATTGCCACGCAAATACTTACATACAAAATATTATAAAAGATGGGACTTTACCAAAATATGACAGGACTAATATGTGTTTTGTTCTTATTAATGAAAGAGAGGAATCCTCCCAAGTTTCTTCTATTGTTTCTAACAATAAACCAGGTTATGTGGAGAAGCTTCCTTTCAAACCTCTCCCTCCTAAAGATAAAAAGAAGAGGGGATAGAAGAAGAAGAAGAAGAAGAAGAAGAAGAAGAAGAAGAAGAAGAGGAGTAAAAGGAGAGAGGAAACGGTATCTTCCCTAAACATGTTGCTCCTATTGTAGTTTTTGCTGATGAGTCTGAATTAGATGATGTTCCTATGCCTGTTATTTATTATAGTGATCATGATTGGAAAAATGAAACTACTTTTGATATTGAAAATCTTTGGGGTACCAATTCTGAAAATGATGATGTTAATAATTGCCATACTATTAGTACTATCCATGTTTCTTCCAATGATGATATGAAAAGCTCTAAGCTTGGGGATGAGGTGTTTGAAAATCCTTTTGCTAGTAATAATTATATATCTGAGACCTCTCCTCCTAGTGATGTGTTTGAAAATCCTTTTGTTACTGCTGATTATATGTTTGATACATCTCCTTCTAGTAAAAATGACGATATGTTTACAGATGAACACACTTTGGAAGATAACTATTCTATTGCTTATGATGATACTATGCCTCCAGTCTTTGATAATTACTATAAAGAATACTATGACATAGGTTATAATTACAATCATCCTCATGAAACTTGTCATAGTTATGGAGGGATTACGCAAAACCATCCCTTTAATATACAACTTGTCTATCATGTTCGAGTTCTTTATGATGATCCTGCTCCCATTGTTATTAATGAGAAGAACTTTTCTTGTGTGGAAAATATTGATACTTTTGTGCATATGGATCATGGTAAGAATGTTTCATGTGATGGTTATATTGTGGATTTTATCAATGATGCTACTGAAAGTTTTTATGAGAGAGGGAGACATGGCTTCATATATCTCTATAATATTATGTCTCCTCTCTTTTTGTTGAAATTTTTGAAGTTGCACTTGTTTTACCTTTCTATGCTAGTAGCTTCATGCTTCAATAATTTGTTTTCTTACAAGATTCCTTTGCACTAGACTTAAATGTGTTTGGTATTTGCTAGATTTGGATTGCTGCGCAGTGACAGATTTTTGCTGTCCACCGTTTTGAGCTGTATTCACTCCAGAAAAATTGAAAAATTCTGAACAAATTCATGCATGATCCTTATGTATGTATGCAACTTTCATTAGTTTTGATTTTTCGCATCTGAGCAAGTTAAGTGCCTCTAAAAAAATCGTCTTTCCAGACTGTTCTGTTTTTGATAGATTCTGCCTTTTATTTTGCATTGCCTCTTTTACTATGTTTGATTGGATTTCTTTGCTCCATAAAACATCAATGGATGTAGTTAATGTCCAAAAGCATTGGTAATGATTGTGTCACAGTAGAACATGTGAATTTTTTATTATGCACTAACCCTCTAATGAGAATTACTTTGAGTTTGGTGTGGCGGAAGTTTTCAAGGAGCAAGCGAGAAGGATGATATGATGTGATCAAGAAGAGTGAAAAGCCTAAGCTTGGGGATGCCCCCGTGGGTCACCCCAGCAATATTCAACAAGACTCAAGCGTCTAAGCTTGGGGATGCCCAAGGCATCCCCTTCTTCATCACCAACCTATCAGGTCATCCCTAGTGAAACTATATTTTTATTCTTCCACATCTTATGTATTTTACTTGGAGCGTCTGTTTGCTTTTATTTTTGCTTTGTTGTTTTTATTTTATGAATAAGTTGGATCCTAGCATTCTTGTGTGGGAGAGAGACACGCTCCGCTTTTTCATGTGAATACTCATATTCTTCACTTATATCTTTTGAGTATTCTTATCTAGCTACTGCTATGCTTTTAGCTCCTGTTTTTCATGCATCTCTTTTAGAGCTGTTAATGTTGGGTTGCGGGTAAAACTTTAAAATTTTCCGTAACCTTACCGCCAAGATCTATTCTATGAAGGTACGTTGCACCCCATAATGCGATGATCCAGAATACTTACAAACACGCTTGCGGAAGATCTTGTGTTTGTCGAAGTAGATGTCGGTGTAGCCTGATGAAGAATCTCACGTCCACGCCGGGAGGTGAGATTGCTGCCGCGCGTCGTAGTTGATGTAGACCTTGATGAAGTTGCTCCGTTGTCCAAGGAACTTACTTGCGCAAATCCCGCTCTAGCGGTATCCATACATACACCGTGTCAACCACCCCGTGCGTTCACCGCCTAGCTACTAGCACGTGGTGAAGAGAGTCAGCCTTGCGGCGTAGTTTAGGTGGTAGATCTAATCAACTAGATTAGATCTATATGAGAAGATTAGAGACGTCTAATTCTCAACACATGAGATCTACAAGAGAGAGAGAACTTGCACGGAGGCAAACTTGTGTTTCTTGTCTCAAACCCTAGGGGCTTGGGGTGCTTATAAAGGAGGCCAAGGGGTGGAGATCTTGGGGAAGGGGCCGAACCCTTCCCCTTTGGGCCGGCCGGCCAAGGAAGGGAGGGAGGAGTCCCTCCCCTTCCCCAACTCGGATTGGGGGGAGGAGTAGGACTCCTCCCTCCAAACCTGCCTTTCCCTACAAGGAAGGGGGGAGGAAACCCTCCCCCACTCCAACTCGGGTTGGGGGAGGAGTTGGACTCCTCCCCCACCCGCCTCCTGCCATGTGGGGCCCCCTGGGCCGCCGCCCCATGTGGGGCCCGCCCTAGGCGCCGCCCTTGCCGCCGGGAGGGGGAGTCCCCCCCAACTCGACTCGGCCCCTCCCCCACATACCATGTGGGTGCGGCTGCCTTGTGGGCCCCATGGCCCACTTGGCAGCCCCCTTTTATTGGGCTCCAAATAAAATCCTTTATTTATATTTTCCAATATATTAATTAAATAAATAATTAATTGTTTTGTCTAATTAATTCCTAAATGAATATTTCCTTTTACAGAAAATTCCCGGAATTAATTACTTATCATATAACTCATATTTATATGAACCGGGATACCTAGTATCCGCCGACAAAACATCGGAACAATATTTCCTTCTTCATAAGCACTCGGATTAAATCCGCTGATGATAGAAACCATTCCTATCATCCCGGGACATTAGATGTCCGCATTCTCTCTAACTTATAATTCACCGGAACAAGTCCCAGTGACATCGGAGCTACTCCGACACAATCTCATTCCCACTAAAACTACATCTTTACTCTCGATCAAAGATTGACCTACAGCTTAAGCGTGTGACCCGAAAGGTTCAGCAATCACAAAGTATTGTTTGGGAGCTTACCAAACAATAACCAGCAGTGGGTTAGGCATTCGTACTGGCACCCTTGTGTTGTGAATGAACAACAGAACCTGTGCGTTAACCATTACGCTTAATCCCCTTACGTGCACGATACCAATGATATCTCGAGATTGAGACAATGTGCTCTAGTGTGATCAAACCCTTTGATCATAACACATATTATTCTCGTACCAATATCATTCTCTTTTCTCATTCCGTATTATGTTGTCCCGTGATAAATCACGCTTGTGTCTGGCCAGACGATTGGGTGACAACAACAATACTTGAGATGGCCTAGAGGATGTATCTCTCCATCGTCTGGAGGAGTAAGTGCCATTCTTGAACGATCTCTGTTCCAATACAATTCTAGTTCAAGCCCAAAAGCCACCTATCATAGTCCCATGTTACTGCAAGACGTTTGATGGAAATCAAAGCTCGAATGTCGAATAAGCGGTCACAAGATATTCTCATAGCATAGGGATCTAGCTAATGATAACTAAATAGATGATCAATCGCTATTTCATCGTCGACGATTTGTCTCATAGCAAGATCATACGGTGGGTCGGTTCAGTGCGATTATCATTCCGATAATCCACTCCTATAGTTGAATGACTTATACAAAGTCCATGATCAGGAAAACGATCATCGAGCAACAAGATAGGCTAGTCTTAGAGACAAGACCAGGAACTCTTTTTCCGTTCGTATCTCTACACGTGTATCGGAGGTTTTCCTCTTGCATACGTTGTATTTGCTATACAAGTACCCAATACAGTTGTAGCATAAAGATACAAACATTAATAATAAACATGGAGATAAATAATAAACTTAATTATTATTGTCTCTAGGGCATATCTCCAACAGTCTCCCACTTGCACTAGAAACAATAATGATTCTAGTTAGCATGATGACATGACACCAAATGGAACTAAGGTGCCACTCACGCTTTCGCATGCGGATCTGAAACTGTGTCCGCACTTTGATCCAACCAAAGTTCATAAACTTTATTTATCACCTCACATGCCAAACTTGACTATGTAAGTCGGATATATTAGGAATTGGATATGGGCCTTTCCGGTTCCGTAGTAGCATTAATAATACCCGGTTGATATTATCATACCATCTTTATAGAAACCTCACCTGAGTAATGACTCATCCAATAACTTGCTTATCATGACGTCTCACATCAATGACGCAACTATCCTCGATAGATAACTATCTTTGTTGTAGAATCCACTCATAAGATACACGTGTATTTGATAAAATCAAAACACTTAGTATTTATCATTGAAAAACATTTATCAGAATAAATTTGATTTCATAATTCCACCACAAATATGTATACGAGTAACTTCTCTATACACACTATTTGAAGCTTTACAAAATCCACCTTGTTGGTTTTTCCTTTTGTAATCTCACCATCAGGTTCTTTTACCAAACCTTTATATGATCAATTACAATCTTAATTAACTGCTCTTATGAGAATATCCTTATTAAGAATTTCTCATTAACGCCGGTGGCAAAACTTTATAAAAGTTTAGCACTTTGGAAACTTTCCGGCTTTATGTACTATATATAGCAATGTCATAAGCAAAATCACATTAAATATGATTTGATCTTATTCCTCTCTATTCGCTCATCCAGGACTACGAAGGTCAAGGTATCTCGCAAATATCACGCTATGAATTCTTGATCAAATTTCTTTGACTCAAGACACAATTCGAAATTACCTTTCGAATTGCACTTTAGTACATTCATACTCATGTTTATTAAATTCTATCTTAGAGACAAAACTTTAATAAGACATTTTCGACCTTTTATTTAAACTCTTTAAATCACGAGATTTATATATTTATAATTCGGCCTAGCCTCATTCAATAAATATAATATCAGCTCCCACTGTCTTTTAAGTCCCTTCGATTTATATAATGAAAAGAATAGAATTCTTACTCATTAATACGACTGACTTCAAACATTCATAATATAATTATCTAGATTATTTTCATAATCCAAACTAATTATCCTTAGCAATAATATTGCTACTTTAGTTCAATAACAGCATCAAGCAATTGATATGAAAAGTATTGCAACTTCTCACTATCAGTTATTCGTCCTTGATAAAACAATTTTATTCAAGACTAGCTCTATGAATATTAGATATTCATATCTGTCCTTTCTTTATGAAATATTCATGCACATGATTTTACATCACATCCAAACAACTCTCAAGATTGGATCTTAGAGTCTCATGAATTTTTCTTGAACTCCTTTTATGACAAATGCCGTCATTAATGAATGTTCATTATTCTGTTTGTAATTGTTTTGCTTATATCATGTTCCTGGACATTTAAATGATTTTAATCACCTAGTGATTTAATCATAAATTCCTCACATGATTTTTCCTTTAATACTTAATTCGAACCATGTATGCCTTACATGTATTCCTGGACAAAGTAATGATATGGAAACATTTGCATGTTTTCCTTCTCATTCTAACACTTGCCCAAAGACTCTCAGCCTTAATTTAGTATTATGATTTCCACTCTTCTTCATGAGAAGACACTTTTCTCCAATTCTAAAGTCAACAAGCATTTAGAATTATGTGTGGAAGTCACTTGCCAAAATAACAATTTTGGACTTTTGCAAAACACCTTTTCAATTCGAACTTAAAACTTTAAATCCTTAATTGAAAAATATGGAACTTACTATCAAAATAACTCTAAGTTATAATTGACACAAATCCCAAGATATCAAACAAAATAATCTATTTACTTTAGTGGGTAATTTGGAATTCTAATTTCACAACACATTAAGCAAGACTTTGTAACATTTCCTTTTAATCTTTATCTTGCAAAAGATTTTATTACCATGATGATTTCGAGTTACCAAAATCCATCACAAGTAATTTGACTAAGAAATAATTTTCCTTCGTCAACAATGTTACAATATTTTATTAAGTCCTTTCTTTTAACTTTAATCAAATTCCTTTGATTCCTTTATTTTGATTCTCACACTCTCCCACTGAATTTTATGAAACATTGAAACTTCAATAATTTCATTAACTCTATTTCATTAATATGCAACTTCATATTAATTCCTCAATAGAATTGAATTAATGGGTAGATTCCACTCCTTTATGTAAATCTCGAAATTTACTAGTGCCTAGCACTTTGCCAAATTCGAGTCTACTAAATGCCTAGCATTTTGTGGATTTCGATTTTCATCAAATGCCTAGCACTTTATGAATTTCGAATTTCTCCAAGTGTATGACACTTTGTGATTTTAGTTTTATCCATTTAATTTAGAGATAACTTTAAGAGTCTCAAAGAGAACCAACGAAAAGTATAACTCCAAATTAAAGATTAAACTAACTTTATTTATTACTTAAAACTTTAAGCAATAACTTGAATCAAAACAATAAAGACTTAACAAATAATTAATGACATAACACAATAAAGAAGATATAAACTTTGAATTTCCAAACTTGGAATTCCCACACATACTTTATAATTCGAACAATGACTTGTTCCAGAATATAAAATATTCATTACATAATGATCAAACTGAAAATAACTCTTATTTAAAGTTCTAGTGTAAATCTTCTTCATTGACTTGGATTGAAGACATAGTGGTGATCATGGCGCATTGAGTGCCTTTCTTTCCCCACTTCCTCCAATTCTTCCTAAATCTCTTGTCTCTTTCCCTTTTCACATTGCGATCATGCAACATGAAAAATTTCAGTATTCACATACCAAAATATATTCGAGTCGAGATTATGTCAATAATCTGTGTATAACTCTTATACCTTTTGTGGACTTGCCACTGTCTTGCAAGATGGTTGTGTCATCAAGTGATGCACATAGATATCCATCTCTGCTGATAAGAGCATTTTGAAGATTTCCTTGACTATCTTCTCTACTCCCATCAATTCATAACACGCCACAAGGCGTAGTACAATTATGGTAGTATTCTTGGAAGTGTGTCAACAGCTTGATTTCCTGGAATTGGTTGCCCAATATCCTCAAGCTCCTGAGTATTTTGCAGAACTTAACCTTGTGCTCCCTCATCGAGCTTTCGCTAGATAGTTTGCAAGATCTAAGTTCTCCATTGAGTTTGTCGTTTAGCAAGACATAACTGGAACATGAACCGAGCTTTCAAAACTTCCATAAGACGGAAGGGGCGATAGTATGGATAACTGTCTCTAAGCTTGGGACACATCCTGTCTAGCACAACCATACTCACTTCATACTCATGTTTCTCCATAGGAGAATATTCTTCTTCTACTTCTGGAACAGTTGTATCCAGAATATGCTCTAATCGCGTCTACTGAGATTTTCTCTCAGCCCGTGAAGCCAATCCGTAAAGATCACGCTTCCCACAGTTAATTTTCCTAACAAGTTTTCTTCATAAATATTTTCAACGGGATCCATCTTCTACAACAAAACAAGTTTATTTAGACTTTAGTTTATTACTAATTTTAATGCACTACTTTAATTCAATCAAACATGAATCTAAGATATGCTCCCACTAAGTCCAATAATCCTCGGAAGTCCTTGGCGCTCGTTCTTGAGGATCACCATCTTCATTGTTCCCGGTCACGGCAAAATTCCCGAAGGAAAATTACCATATCCGAAACTCGCCAAGTACACGTCGCCGACGCAATGCCGGCACCTCCTCCTGGTCTCCACGACGAACTCTTCTTCGCTTGATTGTCGATGACGAACTCGATCAATTGTTTTGGCTCCCACCATCATGTTAAGACACCGTAACAAAATAGCTATACCAAAACACATGCACTCAATCCTGCAAAACCAAGTTAGACGTATCTAACGCTTTGTTTGCAAATTTTACGTGGCTTGTAGGCTCTACGGAATTACCGTCACTACCTACGTATTGAAGCACGTTTAGGCTAGTTGCTAGATTAACATTGCGGGGTGATTGAGATCCCAACATTACGAAAACGTTGCAGAACCCCAATCTAAACGATCACATGTGCGCGTGACCCCCGTGAGGCGTCCAACCCTCAGGCCCAGTCCGTATATGCATCAACGTCCACAACTAAGGGTATAGACCTGAAGCTACTGAAGCACATCGTTGGCGCCAACAAGCATACTAGGAGCAGCCGGAAGGTCGCGGATAGCCAGAAGTTCGTAAAGATCTTGCCAATACTGCCATGGAATATGATGCACAACTTCTTGGGAAGCAACTAAAATAAACTTAATGCAAGAACCATGCAATGCTCACACCAACTGGTGCTCTAGATCAAATCATACCAACGCATAGATCGGCTCTGATACCACTATTGGGTTGCGGATAAAACTTTAACCTTACCGCCAAGATCTATTCTATGAAGGTACGTTGCACCCCATATTGCGATGATCCAGAAAACTTACAAACACGCTTGCGGAAGATCTTGTGTTTGTCGAAGTAGATGTCGGTGTAGCCTGATGAAGAATCTCACGTCCACGCCGGGAGGTGAGATTGTTGCCGCGCGTCGTCGTTGATGTAGACCTTGATGAAGTTGCTCCGTTGTCCAAGGAACTTACTTGCGCAAATCCCGCTCTAGCGGTATCCACACATACACCGTGTCAATCCACCCCGTGCGTTCACCGCCTAGCTACTAGAACATGGTGAGGAGATTCAGCCTTGCGGCGTAGTTTAGGTGGTAGATCTAATCAACTAGATTATATCTATATGAGAAGATTAGAGACGTCTAATTCTCAACACATGAGATCTACAAGAGAGAGAGAGAACTTGCACGGAGGCAAACTTGTGTTTCTTGTCTCAAACCCTAGGGGCTTGGGGCTGCTTATAAAGGAGGCCAAGGGTGGAGGTCCTTGGGAAGGGGCCGAACCATTCCCCTTTAGGGCCGGCTGGCCAAGGAAGGGAGGGAGGAGTCCCTCCCCTTCCCCAACTCGGATTGGGGGGAGGAGTAGGACTCCTCCCTCCAAACCTGCCTTTCCCTACAAGGAAGGGGGGGAGGAAACCCTCCCCCACTCCAACTTGGGTTGGGGGGAGGAGTTGGACTCCTCCCCACCCGCCTCCTGCCATGTGGGGCCCACCTTCGGCCGCCGCCCCATGTGGGGCCCGCCCTAGGTCGCCGCCCTTGCCGCCGGGAGGGGGAGTCCCCCCCAACTCGGACTCGGCCCCTCCCCCACATACCATGTGGGTGCGGCTGCCTTGTGGGCCCTATGAGCCCACTTGGCAGCCCCTTTTTATTGGGCTCCAAATAAAATCCTTTATTTATATTTTCCAATATATTAATTAAATAAATAAATAATTATTTTGTCTAATTAATTCCTAAATGAATATTTCCTTTTACAGAAAATTCCTGGAAATAATTACTTATCATATAACTCTTATTTATATGAACCGGGATACCTAGTATCCGCCGACAAAACATCGGAACAATATTTCCTTCTTCATAAGCACTCGGATTAAATCCGCTGATGATAGAAACCATTCCTACCATCCCAGGACATTAGATGTCCGCATTCTCTCTAACTTACAATTCACCAGAACAAATCCCAGTGACATCAGAGCTATTCCGACACAATCTCATTCCCACAAAAACTACATCTTTACTCTCGATCAAAGATTGACCTACAGCTTAAGCGTGTGACCCGAAAGGTTCAACAATCACAAAGTATTGTTTGGGAGCTTACCAAACAATAACCAGCAGTGGGTTAGACATTCGTACTGGCACCCTTGTGTTGTGAATGAACAACAGAACCTGTGCGTTAACCATTACGCTTAATCCCCTTGTGTGCACGATACCAATGATATCTCGAGATTGAGACAATGTGCTCTAGTGTGATCAAACCCTTTGACCATAACACATATTATTTTCGTACCAATATCATTCTCTTTTCTCTTTCCGTATTTATGTTGTCCCGTGATAAATCACGCTTGTGTCTGGCCAGACGATTTGGGTGACAACAACAATACTTGAGGTGGCCTAGAGGATGTATCTCTCCATCGTCTGGAGGAGTAAGTGCCATTCTTGAACGATCTCTGTTCAAAAGCCACCTATCATAGTCCCATGTTACTGCAAGACGTTTGATGGAAATCAAAGCTCGAATGTCGAATAAGCGGTCACAAGATATTCTCATAGCATAGGGATCCAGCTAATGATAACTAGATAGATGATCAATCGCTATTTCATCGTCGACGATTTGTCTCATAGCAAGATCATACGGTGGGTCGGTTCAGTGCGATTATCATTCCGATAATCCACTCCTATAGTTGAATGACTTATACAAAGTCCATGATCAGAAAAACGCGATCATCGAGCAACAAGATAGGCTAGTCTTAGAGACAAGACCAGGAACTCTTTTTTCGTTAGTATCTCTACACGTGTATCGGAGGTTTTCCTCTTGCATACGTTGTATTTGCTATACAAGTACCCAATACAGTTGTAGCATAAAGATACAAACATTAATAATAAACATGGAGATAAATAATAAACTTAATTATTATTGTCTCTAGGGCATATCTCCAACAGTTAATTCTTGTGGAGTAGTACTCTCTAGTTTCATTTGTAAATTACTTGGAGAGTTTTTGTTTGGAGAGTTGCTTGGTTGATGTGTTGGTTCAGAAAATGTTGCATGTGGTAGTGGTATAGTAATAACTTGCATAATCTTGTAGATCATTGAACTTTGATAACCTGATTCTTTGCAAACGTTTTGAGATATTTAGATGGTAAAGCTTGCTGGTTAATTAAGTTAAAATCATTAGTGGATTGTTGTCTTCAAGCTTGTACCGTACTACAAACTCTACTAAAATTGTTGAAAGTGTAGTTGGACTTGATAGATTTCCATGTCTAAAGGTAATTCGTAATAACTTAGTTGTGCTGAAGGTCGAGGGATCTAGCGGGGTACTTGTGCCGCCGTGAACGTCCCTTCTTGGAGTGAATTTTAATCATGCTCTTAATGTTGAACCTGCTAGTTGTTTGCAATAAGCTTGTGAGTTCTTTTTGACTAATGTTAAGCTACGGTTTTTGGCACTTCCACCATCCAAATTTGCTAGCCTCTTCGGTGTTGTGCATTGCCTTCTGCTCACATTGAGAGTTGTGCATACTTCGCCAGTACATCCAAACCCGTGGGAAGACTTTCTCTTATTCTCCTACACATAAGCCCATACATCTTCCTCAAAACAGCCACCATACCTACCTACCACAGCATTTTCATAGCTGTTCCGAGATATATTACCATGCAACTTCCATCTTACATTACATGACTTGTTGTTATTTATCATTTATATATTGCTTTGCATGATTCTATACAGCTGATGTGCGGTTTACCCATGTTGCGCTAGATCATTGCATATCCTGCTACACTGGCAGAGGCATACAGTTTCATACATCATGTTTTATTCATTATGAGTTATTTGTATCAAAAAGTGTGTTGTCATATTAGGATGTTGCCCCTAAAAGTGAAAAGAGCCATGGAGGCCATCGAAAAGAGAAACAGAAAAGGAAAAAAAATAGAAAAAAAGAAAAAGAATAAAGAATAAAGAAAAAGGGGGCAATATTACTATCCTTTATCCACACTTGTGCTCATGTTTTAGCTCCTGCATATTCATAGTCATCATTTGTGCTCATGTTTAGCACCTATACTCCATGTGAGAGAGTTTTCATGTTTTACTAGTATAACTATGTGGGGAATTTACACTATAGAACTTGGGTTGTATATTCCAATGATGAGCTTCCTCAAAAATGCTCTAGGTCTTCATGAGCAACCAAGTTGGATGCACCCCCACTAGTTCCATTGGAGAGCTTTCATACACATGTAGCTCTATGTGCATCCGTTGCATGGCAATCACTACTCCTTACATAGCTTCGATTATGTTGGGGGAAAGATAACCCGGTGTACCCATTAAGGTGAAAGAAGACCCGCCAGGCAAAAGGCCGGTCTTGGCATACTTTCAGCATCATGGGCCAGATTCAGACATGGGCCGGGACATTTGGCGGTAACCCGGCTTATAGAAGGAAAGATCCAGAAGACTAAGAGGCGGTAAACATCGTAGAGTCCAAGACAGGAAGATCAAGAAGAGGTGGAGATAGATAGGAACTCCGAAACGGGTATAGCCCGGCCTTGCCATGTAAAGACACCAGGAGGCCCGGCATCTATATAAGGGGCACCTGGGTCTCAGTTTAGGTTAAGCTTGTCATATCACACAAGTCCCACGAGAGAGAAATATTGTAACCCTAATCGAGATCCGGCTCTGTTGTTGTAGCCGGGTTATCGACATCGAGATTAATAATAGAGTAGCTGGAAGTAGGTCTTTATCTCCATGGAGAGGCCGAACCAGGGTAAATTCTTTGTCCCCTCTCCGCTAAACAATCTTCCTGACACCCGTTTCGCCTGGCCCCCAACTCAAAGTTACCCTATGGTAACATATGCCGTGACAACCCCACGACATTTGGCGCCCACTGTGGGGCCTGCGGCCAAGAGTGTCATCATCAAGGGAGCTGCGCTGGAAGGCATGAAGAATCTGGTGGTAGGCCGGATCGTCATCAACATGCAAGGAGAACACATCGTCGATGATTCTGGCTGGTGGCCGGAGTCAGATCTGCTTGAATCAAGTGATGTTATTCCAATTGGCAAGATTAATGTTTTTGTTGGAATGATACATACAACCGGGTCTGCTAGTAATCAAGAGTATGATTCTGTGTCAGGAGCTGCTACCCTTGTTCAATCAGATGGGGAAGAGTCCGTGGGAACACCTGAGCACACGGACCTGGTGGTCAGACACGTGGAACAGTCGGTAAACCCGGCACGGATCCCGGGTGACGCACCAGGCAGCGAGGACGGCACGGAGTCGATCTTGGCCCTGTTTGATGGAAGGTATGGATATGGCCCGGAAGAAGAAGAGGATGAAGATCAGTTCGAGATGGAGTCTTATCCGGGTCCAATTCGGCGGGTGGCAGTTTACACAATGCCCTCGACGAATTTGGATCTCGCTTTGGGAACCGGTGGGTCAGGAGCAGCACCTTCGCCAAATATCAACGATCAACAACAGCAAGGCCCGGTGCTTGAGTTAAATCAAAGGCCGGTGGACGACGAGATCGCTTCAGTTTCAGAGGAAAGCGAAGGCCGGGCACATTATAGGAACACCTTTGGTTTCCTGAATAACCGGGCTCAGGGAGAAGTCACACCCAATAAGGCGTCAGCGCCGGCCTTGTTCAACAACGGCTTGGTTTTGGACCAAACGACGCTTACAAGGATTATCACGCCGGAGAACGCGGCAACCCGGGCCATAGAGTTGGACACCGCGCGCAGAGCTTTGGAGCAGACCCGGCGGAACGCAGTAGCGTATGAGCAACAAATAGCAGCAAGGGCAAAAGAGATTGAGGAAAGAGAGAATCGCTTGAGACAGAACGAGGAGATGTTACAAGCTCGCCAAAACGATTTGACTGTGCAGCATCAGAGGAGACATCGGAGCCGGCTGGCTCCTGGGGAGAACGTCATACAACCAGCAGCGCTGTTTAGAACCCCAGTGGATCAACCCATTGGTGCGGTTCAAGCGGCGCCCGTAACTAGAGCAAGTGCAGAGGAAAATAGGAACCCGGGAATGACAGTTGGAAGGACGTCGGGTTTGCCCGCCGGGGGAAATCCGGGTCACGCCGCAGCAACACCCAGGTATCACACGCCAGAAGGTCACTTTTCTAACCCGGCGGACAACGTTTACGCAGCAACCTTAGCACTAGATCGTATCCCATTGGGAAACTCACCTGCGGAGTTGGAGGCTCGGCGAGCCATCGATATGTTACGCACGGCCGTGGTTCAACAGGGTCAGTATTCCAAGAACAAAAGTGTGTTGCACTCAACACCTTACAACAGTAGACGTACTCACAGTAGACACGGGAGACACTGCCACCACAGCCCGGGCCAGCTATGCCGGGTCAGCACAATGTTCAACAGCCTCAGCAGAATAATCAGCAGTATCAGCCGGCTCCTGCCGTTTCATATGCGCAGCAGATCATAAATAGGTCAAGAGCAGGGCAAGCCGCGAGTGTTCACCCGGTCGTTCCAGCTCTAGTAGTGGTTCCAGTACAGCAAGTTGTTCCACCCGCAGTATCGGCGAGTTCGCCGGGTCCTAATCTTCAAGCTGGAGGTTCCGGGTTAGCCGGGCCTAAATGTTTATCAGAATCGATCAGATCCGAGCCTTGAGCTGAGAAGTTCAAAGAACCAAGCAAAGTGGCCAATTATGAGCCGATCATGGACCTGGCAAGTTGGTTAAGCAGTTACGAGATGGCCATGTGTATTCGCAACGCAACAGAGAATGTGTGTGCAAAGTATATGTATTTGATGATGAGTGATGGTGCGGTGAAGTTGTGGTTCGAGAATTTACCTGAGAAATCGATCAATAGTTGGTCAGAGCTTAAAGCAATCTTTATCAAGCATTTCTTGGGCACATGCAAACGTTTGTTTTCGCTGGAAGATCTAGACATATGTGTACAAAGGAAAGGGGAGTCAACCCGGCACTGGATGTTCGGGTCACGGAGATTTTGCATGCATCAGCCGGTATTGAACCTAAGGACGCAATTTCGACGATGGAAAAGACTTGCAAGTATACTCCATTGGTCCAGAAGTTGGGACGTCTGAAAGAGAGTCACAGGGTCAAACCCGTCTCAATGGCCGAGTTATTAGAGGCCGTAACAAACATGCAGCAACGGACAAGACACAAGATGACCTTGAGGAGGAAAAAGGCAAAGGCACAACGAACAATGGTAGGAACAACAACGGTAATAACAACAACAACTGCATAAGAGAGGGCACAACGAGGGAAGTT
This sequence comes from Poa pratensis, assembly GCA_947311845.1. NCBI lineage: Eukaryota > Viridiplantae > Streptophyta > Magnoliopsida > Poales > Poaceae > Poa > Poa pratensis. Next base: position 79,033,352 of record CAMZMU010000042.1, on the reverse strand, counting down.
CAGAGTTCGTGGCAAACACAAATACCGGGTTTCAAAGGCCCAGGACTGATGGCGGATACAATGATGGAATAGAGGAAACAATGGAGGCTATAATGATAACAACAGAGGAAATAATGGAGGTTACAACAGTTTCAATGGACCACGACCCATGAGTACGAAGAGGCGTTCAGAATGCCGTGTCCCCGCCACAGTAGGAACGGTAAGCCGGCAAATCACTCGCTGGCTCAGTGTGCAGATCTTAACAGATGGAAAACAATGAGATTCAGAGGGCGCTTCAAGCAGCAAATAGGGGTGGAGGACCCGGTACGGGAGCAAGCCCGGCCGCGGCTCCGCTCACAGGAGCCAATGCAACTCCAACCGGCCCTCCACTGGCTCAAGTTCTCAAGGACAGGGCGGGTTCAACACTCAGCCCAAGCAGCTTGGTTCATCATGTTTACATGTCAAACCTTCTAAAAGGGAGAGGAAGTAATTCAAGGGCTGTTAATGCGGTCTCCATGGGAGCACCCAGGTATTTGAGATGGTCTGAGCAAACAATCACTTGGAGTAGAGCAGATCACCCGGATCATGTGGAACACCCGGGTCTGCTTGCTTTGGTTGTGGCCCCTCAAGTAGAGGGTATGAGCTGAAAAAGGTCCTGATGGATGGAGGAAGCAGTATCAACATCTTGTATTGGGAAACTTTCTTGCGTATGCGTCTCAAAAAGTCTCAGTTGCAGAAGACATCCACGTTTTTCATGGCATAGTTCCAGGGAAATCAGCAACTCCATTGGGAAAATCACATTAGAGGTGGCTTTTGGCGAGTCTCGGGAAAACTTCAGGTCAGAGATGCTAGATTTTGAGGTGGTAGATTTTCACAGTCCTTATCATGCGTTGTTGGGAAGGCCGGCCTACGCCAGGTTTATGGCCCGGCCTGTTATGTGTATTTGCAGTTGAAGATACCGGGTCCTAAGGGGATCATCACTGTGCATGGAAACAGACAGATAGCAGCAGAATGTGACGAAGGAGATGCGGCCATGGCAGAGCATGCGTGTGCCAAGAGAGTTGAAAAGTTATAGGGCAAATCTAGACCCGGCAGATAATACGGTCCTGAAAAGGCCAACCACAGAAGATGATAGGGCAAAGTTCAAATCAGCCCAAGATACAAAGATGGTAGATTTTGTGGAGGGGGACTCTTCCAAGCAGTTCTCCATAGGGTCAAACTGACTGATAAATAGGAAAGCGCGCTCATCGAGTTCATCCGTGAGAATCGGGATGTTTTTGCATGGACACCTAGTGACATGCCAGGTATCCCGACGGAACTCGCTGAGCACAAATTACATGTTGATCCTAAAGCCCGGCCAGTGAAGCAGGGTATGAGAAAAATGAACGCTGAAAGGAGGAAGGCCATTGGAGAAGAGATAGCCCGGCTTTGGCAGCCGGCTTTATCATGGAAGTTTTTCACCCAGAGTGGTTGGCTAACCCGGTTCTAGTGCTGAAGAAGAACAATGAGTGGAGGATGTGCATAGATTTTACCAGTTTGAACAAATTCTGTCCAAAAGACCCGTTTACTTTGCCACGTATAGATCAGATTGTTGATGCAGTTGCAGGAAGTGAGCTCTTGTGTTTTCTGGATGCTTACTCAGGTTACCATCAAATCAAGTTGGATAGAGATGATTGGGAGAAGACCTCGTTCATTACGCCTTTTGGGGCTTTTTGTTACAAGACCATGACTTTTGGGCTGAAAAATGCGGGTGCCACTTATCAAAGGTGCATCCAGAACTGTTTTGCGGATCAGATTGGGCGCAACGTCCATGCTTATGTTGATGATGTGGTGATCAAGTCAAAAAAGCCGAGTCATTTATCAAGGATCTCACAGAGACGTTTGCGAACTTACGGAGATACAATATGATGCTCAATCCAACAAAGTGTGTGTTTGGTGTTCCAGCTGGGAAGCTGCTGGGTTTCATCGTGTCAGAGCGTGGAATTGAGGCAAACCCGGACAAAATCCGGGCTATACAGAGCTTGGAAAAGCCAAAGGAGTTGAAGGATGTTCAAAAACTTACGGGCTGCGTGGCAGCCTTGAGCCGGTTTATAGCCCGGCTTGGGAGAAAGCGATACCGCTGTACAAGCTCCTGAAGAAAACAGAAATTTTGTATGGGATCAAGAGGCAGATGATGCGTTTGAAGCTTGAAGGTCAGTTGTCCAAAGCGCCAGTACTAGCAGCCGGGTCCCAAGGAACCCATGTTACTGTATGTTGCTGCCGGGCCTCAAGCGGTGAGCGCAGTGGTTGTGGTTGAGCGTAAAGAGGAAGGCAAGAACACCCGGTACAAAGGCCGGTTTATTATGTTAGCGAAGTTTTATCAGAAACAAAGCAAAGATATCCTCACTGGCAGAAGTTGGTGTTTGGTGTGTTCATGGCAAGCAGAAAGTTGAAGCCGTATTTTCAGGAGCATCCCATTACGGTGGTGAGCTCGATCCCACTTGCAGATATCATACGAAATTCTGAAGCTACAGGAAGAGTGGCCAAGTGGGCCATTGAGATGGGAGATTATCATATCAACTATGCGCCTAGAACAGCAATCAAGTCTCAAGCTTTGGTGGAGTTTCTCAATGATTGGACACAGTTAAGTGCACCACAACTAGTTCCAAAAATTCAGTCTTGGGTCATGCATTTTGACGGGTCTAAACAGGAGCAAGGATCAGGAGCCGGGGTTGTGCTAACTTCCCCAAAGGGCGAAAAGATGAGTTATGTTTTGCAAATACACTTTGATTGCTCCAATAATGTGGCTGAGTATGAGGCTCTGTTGCATGGTTTGAAGATAGCCCGGGAGATGGGCATCAAGTATATCAGATGTTATGGAGATTCAGATCTTGTGGCTCAGCAAGTTTCTGGCACTTGGGACAGAAAAGATGCAAAGATGGCGGCTTACAGAAGAGAGGTGGATAGAGTTGCCGGGTTCTTTTCTGGATACCAGGTGGATCACATAGACCGGCGCAAGAACGATGCAGCTGATGCTCTGTCAAGACTCGGCTCCAAGCGAGAGCCGGTTCCACCCAATACTTTCCTAGATGAGTTGCGAGTTCCATCAGTTAAGCCTGAGGATGAGGAAGATTATGCCTATCTGGGTAACCCGGATTCTCAGTTAGTAGCAGCAGTGCACGAGATTCCTGAGTGGACAGAGCCATACATCGCTTATCTTACAAGGGGGAGTTGCCCCAGCAGGAGATTGTAGCCCGGCAAATGTGCGCCGGGCCAAGGCTTACGTGGTCATTGATGATGAGCTTTACAAGAGAAGTGCTTCTGGTGTGTTTCAGCGATGTGTTTCACCAGAGGAAGGCCGGCAAATTTTGAAGGAGATACATGAAGGAGATTGTGGTCATCATGCTTCACAATATCATTGGTCGCAAAGGCATTCAGACACGGCTTTTACTGGCTCACAGCAAATGAAGATGCAGAGCGTTTGGTGAGTAGATGTGATGGGTGTCAGAGGTACGCCGGCAAATTCATGTGCCGGCTCAGGAGCTGCGAACTATTCCTTTAACTTGGCCATTTGCAGTTGGGGGATGGATATGGTTGGGCCTTTTCAGATGTCCCCGTGCAAGAAAACTCATCTCTTGGTGGCAGTTGATAAATTCACTAAGTGGGTTGAGGTGATGCCAGTCACAAATTGCGAGGCGGTTACAGCAGTTGTGTTCTTGAAAAGGATCATCCATAGGTTTGGGTATCCACATAGCATCATCACAGATAATGGGACCAATATGTCACTTGGAGAGATGCAGAAGTTTTGTGGAAGAACGGCATAAGATTGGACGTAGCATCCGTGTCTCACCCTCAGGCCAATGGGCAAGTTGAGAGTCTAATCAAGAGGTGCTCAAAGGGTGAAACCAAGACTCCGGGTCCCGTGCATCAGAGCAGCTGGAGCTTGGGTAGAAGAGTTACCATCAGTAGTTTGGGGCATCAACACAACACCCAACAGATCCACCAATATGACTCCTTTCTTCATGGTTTATGGGGCAGAAGCTGTGTTACCAAGTGACATAATTCATGACTCGCCGTGCGTGGCGGCTTATGTTGAACAGAAAACGAGAAGAGCCGGCAGGATTCACTGGACCTGTTAGAGGAGCATCGTGAGAAAGCACTTGAAAGGTCGGCAATTTATCAGCAAGACCTGAGGAGATATCATGCACGCCGGGTTAGAACTCGCACCTTTCAGAGGGTGATTAGTGTTGCGGTGGACACAAAATAGAGATGGGATGCACAAGTTATCTCCCCCATGGGAGGGACCCTTCATTGTGAGCAAGAATTTGCACAATGGGTCTTATTATCTGGTGGATGCGAGAGAAAAGTCAGAAACTATCAATGACACTACAAGATCCACATTTTCGATGCAAGAGCGTGAGCGGCCATGGAACATTGCCCACTTACGCCCTACTATACCTAGCGATAGGCCGGGTCTTGATATGTAACACACGATGTAACAGGCAGCAGGTTTCAGACGCGCTCTTTTCCTTACCAGGGTACCTAAGGGGACTGGAAGGTTTTTAATGAGGCGGCTTGCTGACCTAACCTTTTCTATCAATAAAGTTAAGGTTGAACAGAAATTTGTGTCTTTCCAGTTATTTACTTTTCGTGTTATTTTTATGTTTATTTATTTAGGCCTTGGGGGTTAACCATTGAAGTCTCACAATGGTTCACCCCAAGACCCGGGATTATGTTTGTTTGCGCTCAAGTCTCATATATCAGGTCTTGGGGTTAGCTGTTCACAGAAAGAACATCTAACCCAAGATTCTAGTGATCCACTTTATTCAAGTATCATATGTTAGGTCTTGGGGGTTAGCTGTTCACAGAGAGAACATCTAACCCAAGACCCGGTTTTATCTAGCTTGATCAAGTTTTATAATTTAGGTCTTGGGGGTTAGATGTTCCTGGAGAGAACATCTAACCCAAGCCCGGTTCTAGTACCCAGTTGAAATTCATATGTTAAGGCTTGGGGGTTAGCTGTTCAAAAGTGAACACCTAACCTCGTAACCCGGCCTTTATTTGTGGACGATTTTCATGTGTTGAGGCTTGGGGGTTAGCTGTTCAAAAGTGAACACCTAACCTCGTAACCCGGCCTTTAGTTGTTTCTTTTATAAAAGTTCCAGTTATTATATAATTCGAGCAAGTCAGGTATTTGGGTCAATGGGGTAAATGTGCGCAGTAAGCCGTTACTTTCCAGAACATTGACCCGGGTCTTGGGGGATCTTGCTAAAATAGCCTGTAGCTGAAATCTCAAGACCCGGCCTTGATGCCACCAGTTTAATTCTTGGTTTTCTTGCTATTGAGCTCGATGTGACTCGCACTTATATGGTCTGATCGCTCACCTGAGAATTCAATCAATCATGATGCCTAAAAAAGGACTTGATTTGACCCTGTTTTTTCAGAGGAGTTGCGACAGAAGTATCCATGCGAAAGCCGGCTCATAGTTAAAGAAACCAAAAGGGTCATCTAAACCATTCAAAGATTGAAAATTCAGACCATAAGTTTTACCAATATTACAGAGCAAAGTGGCATACGTGCACAGGCGCACGATCAAAATATGAAGCTTAAGTATTAACAGTTATTACATCATGCCTATGGAGGCCAAATGGACAAGTGTTCAAATAAATTTAAGACTCGGCATTTTTGGCCGGGTCATCTGTTGCTGGAGTCTCGCTTAGTGGCTCTTGGGTCTTGGAGGCTTCTCCTTCTGCTGTAGGCCCGGCCTCTGTAGATTCTTGAGGTCCTCCTATCTCCTGAGCCGGGGTCTTCCAGCAGATCAAGGCGAGGCCTTGGTTCTTGGGATCATCATCTGTAACTACAGGCCGGCTCGGTGGAGCAATCGCAGGAGTTCCAGTGCCTGCGACGGTAGATTTTTGACTTGGAGGTCACGAAGAGTAGAGCCAGAACAGAGCAAGAACAGCGAAGAACACATAGAAAGGAAATTAAATTCGAGGAACGACAGATGCGATTCAAGACAGATTCGAGGAGAACGAGATGCAGAGTGAATTAGGCAGCGATTCGACAAAAAAAATTGGTGGCATTACTTTTGGGGATGATTCGGAGGAGAGCGCAGCGGAGCTTGATCTCGATTTTGAACTCGATCGGATGCGGAAAAAGGCGGCGGCGGCTCGAGGAAGAAGATGAAGCGTACGAGGTGAGAATGGGGAAAGTAACGTAGGAGTGAACCCTAGCGTTCCTTATATAAGCACGGTGGATGATCAGGGTAGCACGGTAAAAGGCAGAGGGATAAGGATATTTGACCCGTGGTCAACGACGAACAGATAGAGACAAAAGGGGACATTCATGATTGCGATATCTGGAGATGGATTTGGAGAGAGAAAGTTAGGATCTTTGGCTACAAGGTTGACTGGCGATTCATATACTTGATGACAAAATTTTCGCTAAGTGTTGAGAAGTAAAATGAAGACTCGGGAAGAGAGCCGGGTTATAAAATGGCCGCCAAGATGAGCCGGCCTTGAGACAGAAGATTTATTGGAACTAATAAATTATACATGCAAGTATGCTTTGTGTTTTCAGGGATTAACTTGAATAGCCCAGATGGCGATACTTGAGCAAAAGGCATCAAGATCACAAGATATCTCAAGAATCTACCATCCTGTTATCCAAGCTAATCTGGGGGCTAATTTTGGGGGAAAGATAACCCGGTGTACCCATGAAGGTGAAAGAAGACCCGCCAGGCAAAAGGCCGGGCTTGGCCTGCTTTCAGCATCATGGGCCAGATTCAGACATGGGCCGGGACATTTGGCGGTAACCCGGCTTATAGAAGGAAAGATCCAGAAGACTAAGAGGCGGTTAATGTCGTAGAGTCCAAGACAGGAAGATCAAGAAGAGGTGGAGATAGATAGGAACTCCGAAACGGGTATAGCCCGACCTTGCCATGTAAAGACACCAGGAGGCCCGGCATCTATATAAGGGGCACCTGGGTCTCAGTTTAGGTTAAGCTTTTCATATCACACAAGTCCCACGAGAGAGAAATATTGTAACCCTAATCGAGATCCGGCTCTGTTGTTGTAGCCGGGTTATCGACATCGAGATTAATAATAGAGTAGCTGGAAGTAGGTCTTTATCTCCATGGAGAGGCCGAACCAGGGTAAATTCTTTGTCCCCTCCGCGCTAAACAATCTTCCTGACACCAGTTTCGCCTGGCCCCCAACTCAAAGTTACCCTATGGTAACATATGCCGTGACAACCCCACGACAGATTATAAGACTTCCTCCTGTCTAATGATCACTTATAGCTTTGTGAGACTTTCTTCCTTTGGTCTTTCAAACCCCCATTAATGTTCTCTTAGCCATGACATCCTGGTGCCAATACCAAATGCTTACGCTCACCGGTTGAGTAGGCTTCGAAATAGTTGATTCATGACGTTCATGTTTATATTTACTTGACTGAATCCTTCTATGTTATGAAAAATTGCTTGATGCTTGGAATTGAAGGATAGAACTCCTAAAACATCTTTAATGAACCTTGTACGGTTTCATGTCTTTAAAGCAATCATTCATGAAAACTTTTAGCTTGTTTAACTAACTTGCTTTGTTATCTCTTATTTAATATCAATTATAGACTTTTGCTTTGAATGATTTGATCTCAGCTCACATGCTTTACAATATTATTTGACCAAGTTTATGTTGGTAGCATGTAACTTCAGAAATTATTTTGTTTTTATCGTTTACCTACTCGAGGACGAGTAGGAACTAAGCTTGGGGATGCTTGATACGTCTCAAACGTATCTATAATTTCTGATGTTTCATGCTTGTTTTATATATCAATGTCACATGTTTTATATGCATTATATATCATTATTATACATTTTCTGGGACTAACCTATTAACAAGATGCCACAGTGCCAGTTCCTATTTTCTGCTGTTTTTGGTTTCAGAAAGCTATTCTGGAAATATCCTCGGAATTGGACGAAACAAAAAGCCACGCTCCTATTTTTCCGACACGTACACGAAGTCCGAAGGGGAGACGAAGGGGGGCACTGAGGCTCCCTCCCCACCCCATGGCGCGGGTGGGCCCACAGGCGCGCCGCCATGTGGGGAGGAGCCCTCGGGCCTCCACCGACCATCATCCTTTCGCCTATTTATTCATCCCGACGCGAAAACCCTAAAACAATCAGTCATATTCCACCAAGGGTTCCGCAGTGCCGCCGCCATCGACGACAAGTTTCGGGGGACAGAAGTCTCTGTTCCGGTACCTTGCCGGGACGGGGAAGTGCCCCCGGAGCCATCTCCATCGACTCCACTGCCATCTTCATCGCCGCTGCTGACTCCCATGATGAGGAGGGAGTAGTTCTCCCCCGAGGCCGAGGGCTCTACCGGTAGCTATGTGGTTTATCTCTCTCCCATGGTGTGATCTTTATGTGATCATGAGCTTTGTAATCTAGTTGAATAAGTAGATGTTACTCTTCATCTATTATGCTACTCAAGTGATTTTATTAATGTGATCTCCGGAGTCACCTTGTCCCACGGTGTGAAGGTGACAGTGTGCGCACCGTGTGTGGCTCTTAGGCTAAAGTTTGCATAAATACTTATCATGAGTTATAATTTGAGTTGGATGTCTCCATGAAATTGTGGCGTTTGTTTACTCCGACTTGAGGTGTGCTTTTGCAGCCCTACGCAATGAATGGTGTTCGTTATCCAACCGGAGAGTGGTTCAGAGTAGCATAGTGAGGAGTAGTATTTATTTATTCAATTATGTTGTCATTGTTGAGAGTGTCCACTAGTGAAAGTATGATCCCTAGGCCTTGTTTCTAAGCATTGAAACACCGTTTACAACAAGTTCTGCTACATGTTTGCTTGCTGCCATTTTTATTTCAGATTGCAATTACTACTTATAATCATCCATATTACTTGTATTTCACTATCTCTTCGCCGAACTAGTGCACCTATACATCTGACAAGTGTATTAGGTGTGTTGGGGACACAAGAGACTTCTTGTATCTTAATTGCAGGGTTGCTTGAGAGGGATATCTTTGACCTCTACCTCCCTGAGTTCGATAAACCTTGGATGATTCACTTAAGGGAAACTTGCTGCTATTCTACAAACCTCTGCTCTTGGAGGCCCAACACTGTCTACAAGGATAGAAGCGTGCGTAGACATCACACCACTAGTGAACTGTGGACCCCCGTCCATTCATTTACATCTGAAATACAACCTACTGTAATCATTGTTCTCTTTCATTCTCTGCAATTAAACATCATTTTCCATACAACACTTTTAATCCTTTGTTTTCAGCGAGCCGGTGAGATTGACACCCTCACTGTTTCATTGGGGCAAAGTAGTTTGATTGTCTTGTGTGCAGGTTCCAAGTCAACCGTCAGGACTTCTTCCTCCCCTACGACGCAGCAAGTTTTCTGGCGTCGTTGACACCTTCAGAAGTGTCTTCACCTCCTACTGGATTGATAACCTCGGTTTCTTACTGAGGGAAGACTTGCCGCTACACTCATCAAACCTTACTCTTGGGGTCTCCCAACGAACGTGTGGTTTACACGCATCAAGCAAGTTTTCTGGCGCCGTTGCCGGGGAGGTCAAGCCTTCTGTTAGGGGAGTCTCTCTCTTCCAATCTCTTTACTTTGTTATTGTCTTGCTTAGTTTATTTTTATTTTGTCTTGTTTGCTCTCTTTATCAAAAACACACAAAAATTAGTTACTTGTTTTTATTTTGTTGTTTCGGCCTAGTCTGGTTTTTGCTAAAATGAATACTCCTGAAGTTGAAGTTCGTTCGTTTAGGCAACAGGGGGGAGAAAGTTTGAAAGATGCCTGGTATAGGATAAGTGATGCTCATCATAGATGTACTAAAAAATATATTCTACCTTGATCCTTCTTAGAAATTTTTATGTTGGTGTCACTAGCTGGTATAGGTATGTTCTGGACACTCTTACAGGGGGTAATTTTCAGGGTACTCCTGCTTTGGAAGCTTGCAATTTAATTGAAAGTTTGGTAGGGATACCACCTACTAAAGATATTAAAACTGAGATCACTTTGGAAGATGTTATAAAGAAGTTGGATTCTATGGAGAAAAACTTGCCAAATTTTCTTGAAAATGTTAGTAAGGCTAATGAATCAATAGTAAGCATCAATGAAAGAATTGTTGTTTTGGAGGCTAGTAATACTCATGATACTCAAAATCATAGAATTGGTGAGTTAGAGGAGTGTAACAGCCCAAAGTTTGAGAACCTGAAAACCTGAGTAAAATTTTCGCTTTTGTGTTTCATTGCATCATGGCATCCATCTTGATTTGCTAAACAACACACTAATGGGTTTGGCAACATTGAAACACACAATGCCAAACTTGCTTTAACAAAATCTCAAAACAATGAAGGCACTCAAACTTGCAAAACAAAATTACTTTGACATCTTATGTTTGTCAAGGAAGTTCCTAGAGTTCAAAATAATATTATGCACTTGCTCTAAAAATTACTAAAGGAGCAACATTTTTGAATTTAGCAAATGCCCTATTTTTTAACCCTATGAACAAATGTTGTCCAAACTATTTTATTTTGCAACCCCGATTTTTGTGGTGCTTCTACATGCTGTTGGGAGGCTACAAGAATTTTCTCACATTTTTCTAAAATGTCTAAGTGCCTTAATTAAATCATGGGAATGCTGCTGGTTTTAAAAGAAATGAGAGAAGGACCAATCTGTGATGGGAACAACTTCGCCGGGGGCTATTTGCAAAATCGCCGTCTTCTCCCCTGTAGCGACCGCGCGAGCTGCTCGAGCTCCCGCCGGACCAGCTCGACGTCGGGCCCCGTCCTCTCTGCCTCCACCTGCAGGAAGACAAGCACCCCGAGGCCACGCTGCTCCCCATCCCTCACCTGCCTGCTCCTCTGCTCCCATTCCCATCTCTCTCCACCACGATCCCACGACCTAGCCGCCATGGCCGCCGCCTGTCGCCGTTGATTGAGGAGCCCCCGAGCAAATCGAAGCATACCAGCAGCTCCGCCGCGTCGCCTGCTACCACTCCGTCGAAGGAATCGAGCCGGGGCGTTGGGAATCGAGAGTTCCGTCCGCGACATCGCCGCTGTCGTCCGAGCACCTCCGAGCTTCGCGCCGCCGCTGTCGACCTCCCTCCGCCGTCTCCGTCCACCTCCGCCCTGCTGAGCGCCACCACAAGTCCAACGAATCCCGAGCTACGGAGAGTCTCATTCTGCTGGTTAGCTACATACACTAATTCATTGACTCGCTTCTGCTGCGCACGCCATGCATCTCCAGTCAACCCGGATAGCTCGGCCCTGCCTGCCTCGGCAGCTCTGAGGTTCTTAGTAGGGGAACTATATACCGGCCTTCCAGTCGACACGCAACTCTCACTCCTAGCCGAGGTGGTAGGTCGAGCTTCCCTGTTCATCTCATCATTGAGCCCCTTGCCTCTCTGCCGCACCTCGGCTCCCTTATTTGTATCAGCTGCTACCGGGGTGAAGCCATTCGCTGCATTGTACTCACGCATATCTCTATTGAACTCATCTCTGGCTGTCATCATTGCTACAGCCTCCTTTTGCAACAGGACACGCTTTGCCTCTAGGTCGGCCACAGTCACTACTACATCCACTCCTGGATTTACTGGGTCTGCCAGGGTCTCCGCTATCTCTACTAGGGTCGCACCTCGGCCCTGCACCTCGGGGGTACCAGGCAACTCTTTCTCTAGCCTGGGCTTTGCAGATCTCACCTTAGCAACCTCGGCCGGCCTGGATTTGCTGGCATCTACTTTGCCAGCGGCATCAACCGGACCGGTCATCATCACCTCCACGCAGCTCTCGGGGCGAGTGATACGCCGACCTAGAGCCGCAAGGAGAGGAGTTTCGTCGTCCACAAGCACCTGCTCCGGGTACCCGCGAACAACCTCGATAGCAACGTAGGTGACGAAGCTGCCAAGCATCATGGTGAAGCCATGCTCGGGGAAGGGCTTGCCGGCGAAACACCCCGCATTGTCGCTGATGAAGGTGAACTCACCGATCTTGGCGATAAGCCCGGAAAGAACACGCTCGCCTGAGCCCGTCCGGATGTAAACTCCCTCCAACGCCTCAATCTGCCCCACGGTGGGCGCCAACTGTCGTGGTGGGATCACGGCAGATGCCATAGGTATGGCTAAGATGGGGCCGAATGGTCGTTGGGGGAATCCGGGGAGGGTTTATGCACTCAAGAAGTGCACAAGCAAGAACACGCAAGAAACCGCAAGAACATGAGCGAGAAAACAAGAAACCAAGAACACAAAGCACACCACGATGTACCCTGCTTCGGGGCCCTCTTGTGGAGGTAACACCCCTACTGCAGCACTATCCTACTTGGTGTATAACTCACGGTGACAAGTACAAGCTGCTCCTCGAGCTGTGTGATGCTACAATGGTGAGAACTTGAGGTGGAAGATGACGCTACAAAGGAGGAAAAAGGAACTCCGAGCTTGATCCGAGGTGTCTCCTGGGATTCCGAGGTTCCTTTCTCTTTTGATCCCTTGATCTGTCCCTCTCTCTGTCTGTCGATCGATCCCTCAAGCAGGAGGGGTGGAAGCCCACTATATAGGCCAGCCGAGTTACCGTTGTGCCCCTTGCTGAACACTGTTGCCATGCCTCTGCTTTGGTCATCATCGTACTCCTGTCAGGGACAAGACACGGCCTGCCCATCCCCTGCTGCATAACGGCAGAGCTAGCATGTCTCCTCTGATAGAGACAGGACGTAGCCACGCTGTGCTACCTCGTTGCCTTTTCCCCGGATCTCGCGTGGTCAGCGGTCAGAGACATGCAGCCCCGCCAAACCCGGGGCACGCCTCTGCCAGGCTCCGTGACAGACGCTCCCGTGTCAGGCGGGAAGTGACAGGAGCATTGACTCCTGCCCGACCTACGGCCTCTTGCCTTGGTTAGCTCGGGTCTTGCGCTTAAGATCTTTACCAGGTCGGACCTTACTTCCTTTCAATAGCTTCTCCTGCACTCACAATACAAACCATAGCACCGAGGTAGTTAGGTCGGCTAATCTTAGCTCGGATTATGAACCTCGGCCCATGCCAACGGGATACCTCGGACCCCTCTGGACCAAGACAGGTCGGCCTTTATATCCTCCAGGTCAAGATGAAGCTCGGACACTCCCAGGCCCAAACAGGTCGGCCCTTTCGTACCTCGGCACACCTTTAAACTCAACTTATGCCAAGCCTTGACCCTACCCGGGGGTAGCCCCCCGACACTTTTACTGTGTTTGAGTGGATTTCTTTGCTCCACAAAATATCAGTGGCTGTAGCTAATGTTCAGAAGTGTTGGAGATGATTGTGTCATCACAGAACATGTGAATTTTTGATTATGCACCAACCCTCTAATGAGAATTACTCTGAGTTTGGTGTGAAGGAAGTTTTCAAGGATCAAGAGAGGAGGATGATATGATATGATCAAGAAGAGTGAAAAGTCTAAGCTTGGGGATGCCCCCATGGGTCACCCAAGCATATTTCAAGAAGACTCAAGCGTCTAAGCTTGGGATGCCCAAGGCATCCCCTTCTTCATCAACAACTTATCAGGTCATCTCTAGTGAAACTATATTTTAATTATTTCACATCTTATGTGCTTTACTTGGAGCGTCTATGTGCTTTTATTTTTGCTCTGTGGCTTTCTTTTTCTGAATAAATCGGACCCTAGCATTCTTGTGTGGTAGAGAGACACGCTCCGCTTTTCATGTGAATACTCGTATTCTTCACTTATATTTGTTGAGTATTCTTGACTAGCTACTGCAATGCTGTTAGCTCCTGTTTTTCATGCATCTCTTGTTCAAAGTTGTTAGTTCTTGTAGAGAAGTACTCTCTTGTTTCATTGTTGTATTATTTGGAGAGTTTGTGTTGAAATAAGTTGATTGGTGTTTGGTTGAAAACAGAAAATGCTACATGTGGTAGATGGTATATTGAAAAGACATATTCATTCTTGTAGATCATTGTCTTGGATAATTTGATGCTTTGCAATTGTTTTGAGTTCTCAAGTAGATCATGTTTAAGCTCTTGCATCATATAGTTAAAGCCTATTAGTGGAGAACTACCGTAGAGCTTGTTGAAATTTGGTTTGCATGTTTGATATCTCTAAGGTCTAGATATTTTCTGGTAAAGTGTTTGAGTAACAAGGAATACAGTGTAGAGTCTTGTAATGCTTGCAATATGTTTTTATGTAAGTCTTGCTGTACCGGTTGATATCCTGTGTTTGCTTCAAACAACCTTGCTAGCCTAAACTCTGTACTGAGAGGGAATGCTTCTCGTGCATCCAAACCTTGAGCCAAAACCCATGCCATTTGTGTCCACCATAACTACCTATTATGTGGTATTTCCTGCCATTCCAAGTAAATACTTCATGTGCTACCTTTAAACTATTCAAAACTTTATTACTCCTTATTTGTGTCAATGTTTTATATCTCATGAGGAAGTTTGTGGCGTTTACTCTATCACCTTGTCATTTACTCATGACAGACTTTCACCAATGGACTAGTGGCATATACATCCGCTTATCCAATAACTTGTAAAAGAGCTGGCAAATGGGGTGCCCAGTCCCAATTAATTACAACTATAACTGCTTAATTCTCTTCACATGTTTGCCAATGATTTATCAAAAGCAAATTTCAAAGTGTTAAACAATTTCAAATAGGCACTCCTCTATGGTATGTGATTGTTGGAAGGCACCCGAGGATTCGGTTAGCCATGGCTTGTGTAAGCAAAGGTTGGGAGGAGTGTCATACCAATTTATAAATATGCATGTGTAAACAAAAGAGAAGAGGGAAGATCTACCCTTGGGTAGAAATAACGTCCTTCATGGGAGCCGCTCTTGAAAGTCTGGGTGATAAGGAAGATAGAGTGCCCACTGCCATTCGTTGACAACAACAAACACCTCTCAAAAACTTACTTTATGCTCTCTATATGATTTCAAAAACCTAATTGCTACTTTATGCCAATTGCTACATGTTTTATATACACTTTATATCATTTTATGCATTTTCTGGGACTAACCTATTAACAAGATGCCACAGTGCCAGTTCCTGTTTTCTGCTATTTTTGGTTTCAGAAAAGTTGTTCTGGAAATATTCTCAGAATTGGACGAAACAAAAGCCAAAGTCCCTATTTTTCTGACACGCACACGGAGTCCGAAGGAGAGACGAAGGGGGGGGGGGGGGCGTGGACCGTCCTCACCACCTGGTGGCGCGGTCACCTCCTGCCGCGCCGCCACGTGGTGAGGAGGCCACGGGCCTCCACCGACGCCGCCCCTTCGCCTATAAATTGCTTTTGACGGGAAAACCCTAAGCACCCGAGTCAAAAACCACGAAAAGTTCCAGAGCCGCCGCCGCCGTCAACCCTAACTCTGGAGGGTTCTGAATCTCTTCCCGGCACCCTGCCGGAGAGGGGAATAATCACCGGAGGGCTCTACATCGCCATGCCTGCCTCCGGAGTGATGTGTGAGTAGTTCATCTTTAGACTATGGGTCCATAGCAGTAGCTAGATGGTTGTCTTCTCCTCTTGTGCCATCATGTTTAGATCTTGTGAGTTGCCTATCATGATATAGGGATCATCTTATTATAATGCTACAAGTTGTGTTTGCTAGGATCCGATGAATATTGATACTATGTCAAGTTGAATACTGAATATTATGTCTATGTTATTTATGATCTTGCATGCTCTCCGTTGCTTGTTGATACTCTGGCCAAGTGGATGCTTGTGACTCCAAGAGGGAGTATTTATGCTAGATAGTGGGTTCAGTCTCCATTTAATCTGGGGGAGTGACAGCAACCCCTAAGGCTGTGGATGTGCTGTTGCCACTAGGGGTAACCTAATGATGCTTTGTCTAAGGATGAATGTGTTGTTTACATTATGCACTTTACTTAATGCAATTGTCTGTTGCTTGCAACTTAATACTGGAAGGGGTGCGGATGCTAACCTGAAGGTGGACTATTTAGGCACAGATGCAAGCTGGATAGCGGTCTGTGTACCTTGTCGTAATGCCCAAATGAATCTCATAGTAGACACCGCAACTTGCACATGCATGTTATGCACTTTTCAATATTGTCAATTGCCCAGCTGTAATTTGTTTACCCAGCATGTTATTTATTTATTATGGAGAGACACCACTAGTGAACTGTGGACCCCGGTCCATTCTTTTACATCTGAAATACAACCTGCTGCAATCATTGTTCTCTTTCATTCTCTGCAATTAAACATCATTTTCCATACAGCACTTTTAATCCTTTGTTTTCAGTAAGCCGGTGAGATTGACACCCTCACTGTTTCGTTGGGGCAAAGTAGTTTGATTGTCTTGTGTGCAGGTTCCAAGTCAACCGTCAGGACTTCTTCCTCCCCTACGACGCAGCAAGTTTTCTGGCGTCGTTGACACCTTCAGAAATGTCTTCACCTCCTACTGGATTGATAACCTCGGTTTCTTACTGAGGGAAGACTTGCCGCTACACTCATCAAACCTTACTCTTGGGGTCTCCCAACGAACGTGTGGTTTACACGCATCAGTCAACTACGTCATGCATCTTGCTTCTCCAGTCGACCCGAACTATACTTTTATAGTTATCCTAATACAAATAGCTTTTGGAAAAGCATAAGTCGACCGATCCACAAGTTGGACCGTACTGAGATCTCTGGTCTTAGGAATATGTCATACACATTTATGAGTTACGATGATGATAACTTTCTCATATGAATATTCCAACTTGGCACTCTACTTTCATCTCTTGGAGATGGTCCAACTTTTAGGATGGTTAAACCTATCACCTAAGGATTGCTACCGTGTGTACTCAAGAACATGTAGTTGTCTTAACCAATCTGTCATCCAAAGACCACATATAGGGTGCAATATGTCATTTCAACATGTTTACCGTTTTCGTATCTGTGATTCCTTATACTAGAAATGTAGAACAATAAAAACCGATTTTATCCATGCTTCCAATAGCTCTACGCTCCCCATCAATGACGTCAAAAAATTGTCTCGATACCACAAGTGTAGGGGATAGATTATAGAACTTCTCAGTAGGTAGTGAGTATCAAACAGACGAAGAGTTGAAGGTATTGACCAACAAGATTGACAAACGATTAACTATAAATATATGTTTTGTATTTTTGTGTGTGTGTGTGTGTATGTTGATGAAATATACATAGATCTTTTCAGACAAAACTCAATCCTCTATCCAGCAAGAGGATAAGCATATAAGTTTGTATCTTTACCACGCCTCTTGATCGAGAAAGTATCCGATGGAAACCAACTTTTGGTGGAAACCGGCAACCACAAAAAAACATGTTTAAAAGTTTTTAAAAGATCTCAACACAAATGTATTATGTTAGCAAGGTTGAGTTCTATAGACATGGAAAATTTCAAGTTGAAACTAAAAGAATACAATTATGAAAATGACAATTTCGGCTATTAATAGTAGCGTTGCTGAATTTGTCATCTTCATACTTCTAAAGAATTTTGAGTTTAAATTTGTGAATTTCCATGCCTATAAATATCTATGTACCCAACGTAACACATTTTTTGTGAGATTTTTAAAATATATTAGACATGAGTTTTGTTTGGGTTTTTCACCGGTCCACCCAAAGTTGGTTGTCACCGGATCTTTTCACCCTCTTGATGAGAGAACCTTTTGCGAGTTGTGAAGTGAGATTTATACCCTCGATTCTTCTAATTTCAAGTGAAATTAAGCCCCGCACGTATGATTTAATACCTTAGATGGCCTAGAATGTAGGGAGCGTATGATCAATGAGACTATGTTAGAAAAGGAATTTTGTTCGTAATAACTAAAGTTCACACAACCCCGAAAGGGACCGATGCCAGAAGTCTTCACCATAGCAGTTAGCATGGGAAATCACCTACATCATCAAAGATGTTAAATCTTAGGCAAAACTAGAATGTTGCAAGTTGTGAAAGTGGGATACTGTTGGATGTGTGCCCAAAAGGCAATAATTATAATACATTTGATTTTATAATTATGATTTATATTTCTATGTTAAATCTTACGCAAACTAGAATGTTGCCCGATGCTGATTATTGATCGGAGAAGTTTCTTCGTACAATGTCCATTTGTTATCGAACCTGTATGGTCACACACTTAAGATGGGTTTGGTTAGTTGTGTAGGGTATCACTGAAATAGTGTTTCTACGTGATTGATATATCTAATATATACCAGAGTGATAAAATATGGAGACACTTGATGTATGGTGAGAAACTCGAGTGTTTGCTTGTCATTATTCCCAATAAATATGATGAAATCAAAGTCAAATCACACGAGAAAATATAACTAGAATTCACTGTGAGTGTAAACTTGAGTGTTTGGTTCACTACAAATTCTAACAAACATAGTGTAATCAAAGTAAAATCGCATGAGAAAAATATAGCTATAATTGATATTAAGTCATTAGATTCCTAGTCTCATTCTTCGGTGCATAGGAAAATTGAAAAGGAGGACGGAGCCTTTTCTTTTTTTACTCCCGGGAGCCGTTTTGTAATTATCGGAGTAGGACGAGGGTAGAAGAGGGCGACAGAACACATGAAGCTGATGCTCTCCCGCACCGTGCGTCCGAGACGCGAGCGAGCGCACACCCCACGCGCCACCGGGGCCCACCGCGCCCGGTTCAAGCAGCCCAGCCGCGCGTCTGTCGCGAGCTACAGCTGGCTCCCCCTAACACGGCCCCACCGGTCAGTGACACGTGACGTTCCTGGTACACTACAGTTTGGTGCGCGTAGCAGGCGGGTGCTGGGCCTCGGCAGGAGGCTATAAATAGAGCCCCCACCCATTGCCTCTCCTCCTCACACCGAACCTCCATCTCGTCTCTCCTCTCCGAAGGAAGGAAGCGAAGCAGAGTAGTACTCTCGTCGTCACCAGGCACACAGACCGCTCGTGAGGCGAGAGAGAGAGAGAGAGGAGGAGGAAGCCACCAAACCAGAAAGAAAAAAACAAAAATATACTCGGAGAAGAACACTCACGCACAGGGCAGCGGGCAGGGAGGAGCGAACCCTAGTCAAACAGAGACGGACGGATCTGGCTGCCGACACCGGCACCGACGACGACAACGATCGGTACGGAGATCCCCGCCAACCCACCTCCTACGATTCTACGGCGAACCCTAGGGCCCACCGCCGCCGCCACGCGGATTCCACGCGGCGGTCCGGTGTTGATGAATTGATCGGTGGTTGAATGACGAAACCCTAGGATACGGATGGCCCTTCCCTGGAGTTAGGCGGGCGGGCTGGGGGGCGTGGGCTGCCCAACGAATTGGGCTATTTAATTGTGGTTTTGCCGAATCTGGAAACGGAATGGGGATCGGGGCTCTGGGCGATTTCGCCAAATCTAGTAACTGCCTCCAGGGGACGGTCTTTGGATTTCCGACGGGATTTCCTGATTTAAGACGACGGGGCTGTAAATACTGTATCCTGGTAGATCGACCAAACAAAAGTGACTAGCGGTAGTAATGGAAGGGGTCCATGTGCCTACATTGTTTCCCCTGTCATTAGTTGCTGCTGCTGTCTGAGTTTTATTTAATTTCATTTGTTTACCCCCAATAATAGAGGACAAATTTCACCTTCCCTTCCTTCCTTTAAAAGGGGATTAATCCTGTGATGTTCTTGTTAGACTATGTTTTGTTGAGTAGACGATTGGGAGGTTTGTTTAACCATGTGTCCTGTTTTGTTGGTTCTTAGTCATTACTTATTTGGTTGTAGCTCAAACTGTGTAGGATTTACACTGGTTTGGAGTGGATTTATCTTTATCATTAGTGTATAGCAGAAGGTACTCCGTCCGTTAATCTCAGAGACACTCCTCTTTAGTTAACTTTATAAGAGCTAATTCACTTTTTAGGTCAGCAGAAATCAGCGTTCAGTATACCATCATTTATTTTTGAATGTTGACTTGTATATCAAGTTTGACAGTCCTTTAATGTAGTAAGTCATCAAGATTTGTTATGTCAAGTACAAGGTGCGGTGAGCCAGTTGTGTGTACTGCTCTGTTAATTAGCTAGGATGCAAGTTGTGATGTAGCTGATGATCTTTCCAACATGTGTAGCAGGAGGTACTTTGTACTACTGTTATAGATTGCTTTTAATTCATCATAGCTTTGAATCATCGCTGCAATGCTGCAGTTTTTGCTAGTTCGCTTGAAGGTGTCATTTGTCGCATATAGATACATACTTAGTTCAATTTTGAGTAGTTCACCTATGTAGGTTGATAGGAGAAGCATTTCATATTTTATCTGTTATCTTCAAATGTTGATGCAATTGCCAAATTAGATTTGTATAGTAATCAATCTTGGTTGTGTCAACTCTCAAGTACAAATTTTGAAGAGACAGATGTGCTGCTACGTCTGGGTGTCCTCTTTCCTTAATTAGTTACAGCCACATTAGCATCGTCGCTGCAACCCTTCATCATTG
This sequence comes from Poa pratensis, assembly GCA_947311845.1. Lineage (NCBI taxonomy): Eukaryota > Viridiplantae > Streptophyta > Magnoliopsida > Poales > Poaceae > Poa > Poa pratensis. The sequence goes on along the minus strand of CAMZMU010000042.1, from coordinate 79,012,963 downwards.
CAATTAATTTTTTTGATTTGCTGGACGAGTCCAGCTTAAGTTACTCCTATTGTTGTAAATAGCTTTTGATATTTTGTTGTCTTTTAAAAATTGCCGCGCAGAGAGATCATTTACGATCTATAGATATTTTCTCATTTTACGTGAAGTTCAATTCAGATAGTTGTAGATACATGCGATTGAGAAAAAGTTAGAACATCTTATAATTTTGAACTGAGGGAGTAATTCATTACTTTGTAAAGGGTCTGCCTGGATGCTGAGGTCATTCATCCCTCGAATCCGAAAACTTGAGATGGGTAGGAAGTGGGCAGCAAGACGAAGTGGGCTGCGTCTGAATGTGAAAGGAATTCAGGGAAGCATGATATCCAGGTCGCACCACCTGACCTACATGTGTCTTTTCTGCTGTACCATTCAATGGGAGCTCTGCTTTAACTTTTTTTTTACTTGTTAAGCTCTCCTTCCTTGCATCTTGTTGGTGGGCTATCTCACCAGTTGATTAAGCGTCTAGGCGCCCGTTTAACACCCTGATCTGTTTGTACATTACTGATATGTCATGCTGGTGGTTGCTGCAGATACCAGAAGGTCAGTTGTAGCTCTCCTCCACTAGGTGCTATTGCCCTTCAAGATAGTTGCCGAGTCCACGAGTTAAATATCCAAGCTATATGCATTTACACATGACATGGGTTCTCGAGGAAAGATGCTATTTGATCTCAATGAGCTCCCAACAGAAGCTGAAGAAGAAGCTGCGGTGGTTGTGTCCCAACCTCAACTTCCTGTTCCCAATATCTATCCCTCAAATTTGTTTCTGCAACAGGGTGTGCCTCAGACACAAGGGATTTTGAACAATTATGCTTTTAAGCACGCATCTTCTGGTTCAGGTTTTCAACCTTTTGTGAGAAGCAAAGTTCTGCAAAATGCAAAGACAGAAGAGAATTTGGATGCTACTGCGGCTTCTACATCTATGCCAACACTTGCTCATCACGCTGAGCCCTCCAATCAGGTTTCACAAGCTGTTGAAAGAGAAGAGGGAGAGTGGTCTGATGCAGATTGTGCTTCTGATACCGCAGGAAGTAGTGTCAGCAACAAAGAAGAGTCGGCCGGTATGGCAAGTACACAAGTAAAAAGAGAATCCATAGAGAGAGAGTCCGCGGCTTTTAAATCTGCTGATGCGATTAAAGATGACGCTGCTGCTGATCCTAGTGATACTGAGATGGTTGATGTGTCCAAGGATCCAGTGGTATGTGCTCCAACGGGACCTGAGATCACAAAAAACTCTGAATGTAAAGGAAATCAACCTGGGGATGATTTGGACCAGTGCAACAGGTCCAAGGATGTCAGAGGAGTAGAAGCTAGTTATGCATTGAAGTTTACAACCAACCCTGCAAAGAGACCTAAGTTAGATGAGCATAAAGTAGCAATGCTTGGTAAAAAGCGGGCCAGGCAGACTGTGTTCATTAATGTTGAGGATGCAAAACAAGCAGGCACAATGAAGACAATAACACCGAGAAGGCAATCTTCCTTTCCAGCACCAATTGTTACACGTACCGTGAAAGAAGGTTCTCGTGGTGTTGGTGAAAGAGCTGCAGAAAAACAGAGCCAACCAATCGTTAGAGACCAGAAACAATCTGAACTGGTTGGGTCAGAAAGAAGTAATTCTGCAGATCCAAGTGACCAAAATGGTGAACCCAATGGTGATGTTGAGTCGGAATCTCAAGGCAGGTCAAAGAAAATGAATGCTGAAGAACCCCCCTCTGATTGCTATCAACAATCTGTGCCACGGCAGGCTTCTTCAAAGCAACCCATGGATTCAAAGCAGTTCAAGGGCAGACCAGTATCTTCTCAGAGAGCAGTTCTAACAGGCCAAAATACTGTAGACCAGAAGCCAGCCAACAAAAGGTCTCTTGTTCCCAAAAGACAAGCTTCAGCAAATAACACACAGTACAATGACACATCTGTTGAACGACTTATACGAGAAGTGACAAATGACAAGTTCTGGCATAATCCAGGTTAGTTTGTTGGCATTATCCATGTTTCTTTTGGATATCTTTGGTTTACCAACACCACTGTTTAATCTGGAAAAATACTACTGTGAACACATTTGTTTCTGCGATTATGATTTGCCTAGTACATATTTCTCTCAAATGCTATCATTCTCTTTTAGTGACTTCCAATAACATAAGAGGCACCATTACATGCTTAAGATGTAACATAAGAGGCACCATTGCAGCCCTGTAGAAATTCATAACTTATTTATAAAATGCTGCACTTTATTTTATGGACTTGTCGTTGTGTTCTGTATGTAGGACTGTTCTAGGTTGGTCTAATTAAATCTCTTTGTGTTTTTTTTTCACTCACTGAATTTGCTTTTGGGCGGATACATGCGTAATTCGCTGTATCTAATGGAATGATCGCTTTTAGTTTGACAAGGCAAGTTGTATATTTGTTATTTGAACAGAGGAGGAAGAACTTCAGTCTGTTCCTGGAAGCTTTGATTCTGCTGAGGAGTACATAAAAGTTTTTGAGCCTTTGCTTTTCGAGGAATGCAGAGCTCAGCTATGTAGTTCCTACGAGGAGAGTCTCGAGACTGTATCAAGGGATGCACATGTCATGGTGCGTGTGAAAAGTGTGGATAGGCGTGAAAGAGGTACGTTTTCCACAGCTTTTATTGACACCTTGTTAGAGTAATCATAAGAAATATGTGTTCTTGTATTCGATTATGATCACCTTGCCTTATGGTTGGTGTATTCAGGATGGTACGATGTCATTGTTCTACCAACACATGAATATAAATGGACTTTCAAAGAAGGTGAAGTTGCAATTTTGTCATTCCCTCGACCTAGTTCAGGTAGTTGTACTGAAGATGGACTCTTTCTATATTTTTTGTATTTCACAAACATGTTTGACAACTGCTTACTTTTTTTTTGTTCACTAGCAGCCCAGTCTAGTAGATCTATTAGGAAGAGTGCTGCTTCAACTGAAGATGCTGAAGCAGAAAGTGGACGGCTTGTAGGTACAGTCAGGCGCCATATGCCTATTGATACACGTGAACCCATTGGAGCAATTATCCATTTTTATGTTGGGGATTCATTTGATTCTAGCAGGTAATCTAGTGTAAATGTTATCATTGTTATTTAGCAGTCCAATGCAATGTTCACCACATTTTGATACATTTAAAATGATTTTCTTGAACATAGGTAAAGGAAGTTGTGTTAGATTTTTATATATTACATGCATATGATAGAAGTTGCATGCCTAACTTATTTAGGTCGTACTTTGGACTGTATCTTGTTGGACATGATAAATTCTTAACTGCACGTACATGGTTTCTTTGGAATGAGCAGTGTTTATTGTTGATTCACTAGGAACACTTTCTTTTTAACTTGCCAGTTTTCTTTAGCTTCTAAAGTAGTTTTCGCACTTCCTAGTTACATTGAACAGTTAGGCATGCACACAAAACCATCTGCTCTGCAATCATTTGTTCAAAACTTTCTTGTCTTGTTAGTTTTGTTTAGCTTTTAAGGTCAGGTACACTTGCAGTTACATTGAACAGTTAGGCATGCACAAAAAATCATCTGCTCTGCAATTCTTTGTAGTTTTCTACTCCTTCCGTTCACTATTTTAAGGCACCTTAGTTTTTTTTTTTGAAAATGTATGTATGTAGACGCGTTTCAGACTTTTAGTGTGTAGGTTCACTCATCTCGGTCCGTATCTAGTCCATATTGAAATATTTAAACCTTTTTATAATAGTGAATGGAGGGAGTATTTCTGATTTATCTACTGCTGACAACATCACCAGCTTAGGGGGTGTTTGTTTGGGCTTTTTGTGGCTTTTCAGTGAAAACGAACCAAACAGGGTGCGTTGGCTGTGGGCTTCGGCAAAGCCACAGAGAAAAATAGGCATTCTCGAAAAAACACCTTCGGAGGTGCTTCATGTGGTCCTGCAGCTTTGCCACTTTAATTTGAAGCGGTCTATACCATTGCCCATTTCCTTGCTTGTAATTACACGAGACTGCAATTCTCGCAGCGCTGCACGCAGCGTGCCAACTCCATCGTGGTCCGCACCAATCACATGTAACAGCCCACCTACCTCCACCACTCCCCTCTACACCAGTCACATGCTGCCACGTTGTCACCACCCTGTTTGCTAGCTTGTGCATGCATACGGCGATTGGTATTGAGCTGTGTGGTTGTCTGCTTAGCTAAATCCATCGTTAGATATGTGTATACGTAGCAAACATGCGTATATGTGCAGGCGAACATTGTATAAGTTTGTGTGCCATATAGCCATGCTGGACTGCGTGGGTCTTACCAGACAATATATTTCCATGACTCTAAAGGGTGTTTCAGAAAATTCAATGGGTTCCAGCCAGACAGCCAACTAGTTGCCAAACACTAAAACTCAGAAAAGAAGCTTTGCCTGCACAACAGCTCTACACAGCAGCACAGCCAGCCACAGCCCAAACAAAGTCCCCCTTAGTAGGCTAGTCTAAGCTAAGCCGAGCTAAAATTCCACCATCCTAACAGACACTGCTACAAGCTTCATGGATGTACAATTTTTTTGTGATATTAGCTGCTAGGTTGTTCAGTTCAGTTTACTTAACCTTTTATCCATCATTTGTGCGCGTCCTAATACTTTTGCTTGTCATTTTTTTGTGCTGTATTTGCAGCGAGACAAATGTTCTGAAGAAACTCCAACCTCGGAGTACATGGTATCTAACTGGTCTTGGTTCTCTTGCAACAACACAAAGGGAATATGTAGCATTGCATGCTTTCCGACGCCTTAGTGTGCAGGTAATTGATATACATATGTATTATACTTTTATTTGGGCTTTCTTGGTTAATATTTCCGTTGATGCTGATAAATTTTTTACCATCAGATGCAAAATGCAATTCTTCAGCCGAGTCCAGAGCTCTTCCCCAAGTATCAAGAGCAGCCACCTGCTATGCCTGATTGTTTCACGCCAAGTTTTTCTGACCATCTCAATCGTAGTTTCAATGGGCCTCAGCTATCAGCGATTCACTGGGCTGCAATGCACACAGCTGCTGGCACAAGCAATGGAGTGGTTAAGAAACAAGAGCCATGGCCTTTCACATTAGTGCAAGGTCCTCCTGGGACAGGGAAAACCCACACAGTCTGGGGAATGCTAAATGTTATTCATCTTGTTCAGTATCAACATTACTATGCTGCTCTGCTAAAGAAACTTGCTCCTGAAAGTTACAAGCAAGTTGGTACTACCACTAACAGCACTTCAGAGGCTTTTGCTGCAGGGTCTATTGACGAAGTTTTGCAGAGCATGGATCAGAACCTGTTTCGCACTCTTCCCAAGCTTTGCCCCAAACCACGGATGCTTGTTTGTGCTCCATCAAATGCTGCTACAGATGAGCTGCTTTCTCGTGTTCTAGACCGAGGTTTCATAGATGGTGAGATGAAGGTCTACCGCCCTGATGTTGCTCGTGTTGGAGTTGATACACAGTCTCGTGCTGCCCAAGCTGTTTCAGTTGAGCGACGGACGGAACAGCTTTTAATGAAGGGCCGTGATGAAGTAATTGGGTGGTTACAGCAGCTAAAAGGCCGAGAACAGCAGTTATCACAGGAGATAGGGCTTCTACAGAGGGAACTAAATATGGTGGCAGTGTCTGGTAGATCCCAGGGTTCAGTTGGGGTTGATCCTGAAGTGCTTGCTCACAGGGATCGGAACCGTGATATGCTCCTTCAAAAACTTGCTGCCTCTGTTGAAAGCAGGGATAAAGTACTCGTAGAGATGTCACGGCTGCTGATATTAGAAAGCAGGTTCCGTGTTGGCAGTAACTTCAATCTGGAAGATGCTAGGTCTAGACTGGAAGCCAGTTTTGCCAACGAAGCAGAAATTGTTTTTACAACAGTGTCAAGCAGTGGGCGCAGGTTATTTTCTCGTCTTAGTCATGGTTTTGATATGGTTGTTATTGATGAGGCTGCTCAGGCCAGTGAAGTAGGAGTCCTCCCTCCACTTGCACTTGGTGCTGCTAGATGTGTCTTGGTTGGCGATCCTCAGCAGCTCCCCGCCACTGTTATAAGTAAAGCAGCTGGAACTTTACTCTATAGCAGGAGCCTTTTTGAGAGGTTTCAGCAGGCTGGCTGTCCTACCATTTTGTTGTCCGTGCAATATCGGATGCATCCCCAGATCCGTGAGTTTCCATCAAGATACTTCTATCAAGGGCGTCTTACAGACAGTGAAAGTGTCGTCAAATTGCCCGATGAGTCGTATTACAAAGATGCATTAATGGCACCTTACATTTTCTATGACATCTCGCATGGTCGTGAGTCTCATAGAGGTGGCTCATCTTCATACCAGAATGTTCATGAAGCGCAGTTTGCATTGCGTTTGTATGAGCATCTTCAGAAGCTCGTGAAAGCTAATGGTGGCAAGAAAGCGTCTGTTGGTATAATCACTCCGTATAAGTTGCAGTTGAAGTGTCTTCAACGGGAATTTGAAGAGGTTATGAATACTGAGGAAGGAAAAGATATCTACATAAACACAGTTGATGCTTTCCAAGGTCAGGAGCGGGATGTGATTATTATGTCGTGTGTCCGTGCATCAAACCATGGCGTGGGTTTTGTTGCGGACATACGCCGTATGAATGTCGCTCTTACTCGAGCTAGGAGAGCTCTATGGGTACACTTCTAACCTCTTTCAGAAGATACATCAATAGCATGTGTGAAATATTACTCGTATCTTAGATGCTCCGGACATATGCTATAGTACTAATAGTATTTGTTGTTTTCTAGGTTATTGGTAATGCCAATGCTCTCGTGCAGTCAGAGGACTGGGCTGCACTGGTAGCGACGCGAAGGCCAGGAATTGTTTCATTGACTTGGATAGCATCCCCAAGGACTTCCTAGCCATGAAGATTTCTTCCAACACTCCAGGAAGGAACTCTTCAAATAACACAAGGAACATGAGGGCTGGTGGACCGAGACCGAGGCATCTGGACATGCTTCCAGACTCAAGGATTGGCATGAGGTCTGATGATGATGAGCGTCTCAACTCCGTTCCAAGAAATGCTAGTAACCGAAATTTGGATGACCTGGGCCGCCCTGGTGATAGGTCTAGGGAAAATTTGCAGTTTGGAATGCAAAGGAGACCAAATTCATCCAATGGTTCGAGGAGAGAAGTATGAGGAAACTTCATCGCTGTGTTCAGCTTTGCAGGAACAGTGATAAGCTTTGTGATTAAGCTTGGTTGGAGCAAGGTGTCACCTATCCAGAAGATGCACCTGAGTGGTGTTGTGGAGCTGGCGTCGCTATTGGCAGAGAAATTCCTCATGAAATGAGGCATCTGGGCGGCGAGTTGCAACAATTACATTGACGACAAGCTAATCAGATAGGGCGGTGTTCTGCAAGAACATGGAAAAGGCTTCATCAGGTCCTCAGTCTTCTGCAATTGTGCAGGACAGATGAAGTCATTTATGTCGACCAGACTCCAGACTTGAACAAGGCTGCAGACGGATCGTTTCTGTCTGGCATTGCAGACTTGCTTTAGCGTGTTTTAAAGAATCCATCTTTCTATATATGAATACATGCATGGGATTTTCCATTTTGAAACATGCCAGGAGAGAAAAATCTCAGCTGGCCCTAGAGCAGGTTAGGTTTCAAGCTTCACTGTGCCATTCCTGCTAGTGGCAAACATGTGTGCTTGATATGCTCCTGTAGAAACAGTATTACTAACATAGGCAGGACTTTTGTAACATATGACATAAGCTCCCTCTGTGTACAAAGTCCACATCTAGAAAAGAATTCATTAGTTGATTCAGCTACCGTATTGTCTGTGACCTGTGGTTCTGTTTGCCATGGTGGTTGGTTGAATGCTGTGCTCTATTTGTTTGAAGATGCTACCATGTTTTCAGTTATACTCTCACCTGACTTTCGGTCTCAGATTGGTTTTTGTACTTCTATGTTGATCTGTGGTGCGTTTTTTTTTGTTCTGTCCGTTGATCTGTTGTGCCGTCAGTAGTGCTCTTTTGGATTTATTTTCTTGTTTGTGCACATTTTTTCTGGGATGTTTGGAGAGCATTATTCATGTGAAATTCACAACTATATGTATGATGTTTCAGGCTTGGAGCTTCTTCAAATCCTGCTATTTGGAGTAAGCTAGGGACGTCTTGTTATCTACATGGATCCTTGTGTTTTGTGGTTGTCATCTGAGATATCGAGGTTACCATAAGCTGCCATCTCTGGTTTTCTATTTTGTACTCCCTCCGTTCCAAATTAATTGACTTGGCTTTGTACAAATATGGATGTATCTATATTTGTTTGATCTCTAGATACATCCATATGTAACAAAATATGTGTCAATTAAATTCGAACGGAGGGAGTATCAGATTTGCTGGTTCCTGATTTTTCTGTCTGTGCTGTCTACTAATCTTAATCTTGTCTTGTGCAGACTACTTAGAATTACTAATCTTAATCTTATCTTGTGCAGACTACTAAGAATCAGTGACTTGAAGTCCACCTGCTGATGATGTTTCACAATCTGTCCAAGTGGCGCAGCTATGCTATGTCAACCGACATCACAAATCAGGTTAGCTGCAATATACACTGTTATTTTAACTGTATTGTCTAAATATACGCACATGTACATACTCCCTCCGTGTCAAAATACAAGGCGCGCTATTTTTAAGGTGGCCTTTAACGCTCAACTTTGACCACCAATATATAACAAAATATAATGAACATGAATATGTATATGGTACCGTTGGATTCGTCTTGCAAAACTCTTTAATTTCATATATCTTTATAATAATTTTGGGTACATAATATAAGTATAAATCATGGTCAAAGTTACACGATGTTGACCAACGAAATTAAAGGGTGCCTTATATTTTGAGACGGGGAGTAGATTTTACAGCATTTGTTCTAACTCCTAGCTCTGCCTTTTTTTATTGTAGAACTTTATAACACCTGACGGTTATGACTTTCATCTTTGCTTGAATGCTGCCTGGTTGTTGGCGGTCATCTGAGGTTTCAGTTAAGCTCAAAATGTTCTGTTACTTTGGAATAAGGTTCGCTGGTTCCCCGTCTGCTTCCTCTTATCACGCAGGATAGACAACCCAGATGTGTCCTGTTGTGCTGGGTACCTGCCAGCTTGATGGGATGCGTAATGCCCACAAAGATCTGATGGCCAAGTTGGGAGACCTACGTAGCCGGTGTGTCATCATTCATCGATTGTGAAAAGTACCTGGCCACCTGCTGGTGGTTTGCAAGGGAGACCTACGTAGCTGATGTGTCATCAGGTGAAACTGATAGCCGGCAGTCCGTTGTCACGTGCCACCCAAACGAAATTATGAGGTGCTCATGTTTGGTTCCTCTCTTAAAAAAACGTGTGGTTCATCTCTGCAAGGTGTCCAATTAAGGCATGCTAAATACTAGGCAATTCTCTGGAGCAACTTATCATCAGAGTTATATCATTTAGTCAAGGGGTCAGCCAGGAGACCCGATGGAAGAATTGAAAGGATTGATTTCGATAGTAAGGTCATCATGTTGAGTTACTCCAAGAGCTCCAAGAGGAAATATATCACTACATAATTGTACTTTCCGAGAAGTGAGATGAAATCAAGAATGACGTTATATAAAAATGGAAAGCAGCAAGTCCCAAATTGTGAACATAGTCCAAGATATTAAGGGTCGGTTTGTTTGGGTTGTAGCTGTTGGGCTGTGAGAAAGCAGGTGCTGGATGCTGAGATTTGGTTTTACCGAGATTTGGTTTGGTAAAAATGTTGTTGGCAGCAAGATTTATTGGGTGAAATTTCTAGAATTCCCCTTATTACTAAAGATGTTATACAAGTGCTGATTTGAAGTTAAATTGTTGTTTTTGACTTATTTCATTCATAATTACGATGGTTAGGGAGCTTAATCATGTCAGTCTATCTTGTTATATGTAATAACTGAAATACATATCGTGCGTTTGACTGCTTCCATGCTTCATCGTGGTCTTGGCGTGGCAAGGTACAATGCATGGGGCTCGTGACTCGTGACCAGAACAACAACGCCTAGTTGAGCCAAACGGCGAGGCCGTGACTGACGACTGCACGTTCACAACTGTACGCACGCCTCGTCGTATAAAAAGAAGAATCAAGTACCACAAAATCAGGACCTTCAGCTCTAATTAAAATATGAACATTTAAATTTTGGATGTTTTAAATATTTTCAAAATTTGAACCACTTTCAAAAAATGAACAGAAAATGACGATGAATGGAAAATATTTTTAGAAGTGAACAGAAAGGGCTGGTGAACTGAAATTGATATTTGAGCAATTTTAGAAAGTGAACAGACAAAAGTCTATAAAAGAAAATTATCAATTTTTGAACAGAAAATTTGAACGCTTTTAAAAGTGAACAAAAAAGGACTATGGACGTAAATTATTTTTGAACGATTTTTGATATATGAATAAATTTTATTTTTGAACGATTTTTGATATATGAATAAATTTCACATCTTGAACGATTTTATAAGTGAATTGGAAAAATTGATTTTCAAAAGGAAATTATTTTTGAACGATTTTCAAAAAGTGAACAAAAAAGTTATTTGAACGGAAATTGTCTTGAACAATTTTAAAAGGCAAACTAGAAAAAGTCTACGAACGAAATTATTTTTATTAATTTTCAAAAAGAGAACAAAAAATATGTATTTACACGAAAATTAATTTTGAAGATTTCAAAAGACGAACAGAAAAAATACGTGGACGAAAATTATTTTGAACGATTTTCAAAAAAGCGAACAAAATAGGTATTTGAACGGAATTGTTTTAAATGATTTTAAAAGGCGAACAAAAAAAGTGTATGAACAAAATTTATTTTTGATCGATTTTCAAAAAAGAGAACAAAAATAAATATTTGCACAGAAATTGTTTTTAAACTATTTTAATACATGAACATTTTTTAATTTGAGTGTTTTCAAAAATGAAAATTCAAAATAAAATAAATAATCTAATAATAAAACTAAAAAGAAGAAAGAAAAAATAAACAGCCAAAAAATAAAAACGAAAAAAAGAAACAGGAAAAAACGTAAAAGAAAAAAAAAACATAGGCTTCAGCTCTCGCGGGGATAATGGGCCAGGCCCATACGAAAACTGCAATAGAACGAAAAAGGAAAAGGAAAACAACGAGAGCCTTCGGCTCTCACGTGGATAATGGGCCAGGCCCATACACACGCGGGGTGCATCGCCCTATTATCGACCTGGTCAATGGATAGGTTTTTCCTTAAGATTACCATGGCGTCACCTCCAGGTTACACTGTTATGAAGATAAACTGGTCGGTAAATGGAGTTGCTAATTGTTTAGCAAAATTAGGATATAGTGAAGCTCAAAGACAGCGGATTTTTTTAGAACGAAACATAATGCCACACGCTCAGTGATTATAATTCTAAGCTTGTTGTTATATACTTTACACAAATTAAATGTTAATATCTTGTGGTCACTGTTTCTCCTAATGGATATTTTCTTGAATCCTCCTAATGGATATTTTCTTGAATCCACAATATTTGAATTCTTGACGGCTTTGTTATTACTATTACCTTGAATTGAACTCCACCACCATTACAGACAATGTGAACAACATTCTTTTCACATCAACTGGTGTACCTCAAATTATTAGATTCATTGTGGTTGAACTATGCCAACCAGATGATTCCCTAGACTTGATATGAGTGCTCATATTTATCTGGATTTAACCTAAAATTTAATCAACACTATTCTTTTAATGGTAGGTGATATGCCCATCAACAACTAGACACCCGTGATGACTTCATAAAAAAGACAACTAGACACCCGTAGTGACTTCATCAAACCCAAGATAGCTGATCGGCTCAATTTTTTTTAGGTGCTCACCTGTAGGGGCTTCGTGTATACTCCCTCCGTTCCTGATTGTAAGACCTATAGTTTTCTCTGAAAAGTCAAACCTGACTAACTTTGACCAAGATTTGAAAAAATATTATTAGGATTTAGAATGTCAAATCAGTATGGTTAGATTCATCATGAAGTATATTATTGCATTTTATATTCCTAATATTTGAAATATTAATATTTTTCTAAAATCTTGGTCAAAGTTAGTCAAATTTGACTTTTCAGAGAAACTATAGGCCTTATAATCATTATAATCAGGAACAGAGGGAGCATATTCATAGGCGCAAGTATACGTACATGCATGTTTGTATTATGTTTCTCAAAATAAATAAATTATTTTAACTTCTTCAGCTTCTAGCAGAAAAAAATTCTGGATATAAAGGAAACAAATTTGTTGACCCCTTCAACTTCGAATAAATCTAAGCCCAGGATCAACAATGCTTTGTCTAGCGAAGCCCATCATGGAGTAACACGCAGGTACAATGTTAAATCTGGTTGTACTAATGTAGTATGGAGGAAAAGAGATGCTTATGAGTTGTGAGTATTCGATCTGTATATCTTCAGTCTAGCATATTTACACCGGCAAATTCAGTCCATATTTTTTCCTTTCTCGGCGTAAGGCGAACCGATCCATATATAGCATCAGGACATTCCTCAAATGTACCAAAATTATGGTCAGATCGCCTCAAGGGATGACCTGAAATCGAAATATCCTTTCTCAAGGGAGAGGTGGCAAGATACCCCATTGGTGCAAGAACCCATGGCCGGTCGTTACCTCCAGCACTAGGAGAGCCAACACGGCCAACATAGCAGCACGGCCATTCCATGTCTCTGCGCTCTTCGTCCAGCCCCACTCCCACACAATGACTGGAGGAGGCAGCATGTCACGTTTCGTGTCGTAGGCTGCTAGGAGCTCCTCCACGCTCCCGAGTGGGACGAGTGACTGCAAAAGCAATAAACCATATTTCACTGAAATATCTACTGCAAAGGGTGCAAGTTTGTTTCTTGACTACATAAAAAATGCAACTCACACCTTCCTCATCTAGTTCCCAATGCCTATTCCTTGATATTTACAAACCATTGGAAGTTCACTTATGTAGGAATTCATTCTATGAAACAGTACTACGTCGACCATGGAGAGTGATCAAAAGTATTGCTTTGACCAGAACCAGATTGCCATATGAGGGTGTTCGATCTAGGGCATGTTTTTGCAGGTCACTTGCGTTTAAACAAATTTATTATTATTTTATGCTGATCTTAATTCAATCTTTTGAGTGACATAACCGTATTCAATGACTAGGCTTGTGTTAAACTCTAGGTTGAAGAAATTACATGCATATTAGAATATTGGAAGCTGACTTGATCGAGTAAGGTATAAAACATGAATACACGAACAGAGAGTAAAGTAATTATATGCATAACTTGTGATACTTGTTTTTTTAAACATGGTACCGTAGGGAAAAACCCTACGGTGTAGATTTTATATTAATGATGATAGAAAACCAGAAGTTTTCTTACAACCTCAACCGTGGCACCATGAACAAAAAATTAGGGGGGTAGGAAATGAAACAACAACAACTAATTATATGCATATCTTGTGATACTTGTTACCTGCCGAGCCTCAAGGTTGGAAACTGCCATTGCCCCAACATAAGGCAAGCTTTCAATAACAGCATCCGCAAGATCTGAAATGAATGTAGGCTCGCAACCTAAAGCAGGAACTCTTCCCCAGTGCTTGATGCCAGATTGTAAAGCCAACTCCTTGTACTCCACGTCGATTTCTTCCAATGTCTCAATATGTTCACTGACAAAACTGAAAAGAGAACAGAACAAAAGATGATGATTGTGATACTAAACTAATTTAGAAGGAGCATAGCGCGAATAGAGAATTGCTTTAATTATGACAGCAGTGAAGCCAAGTTAGAGAAGTGATACCTAATTGGAACTGCGAGCAGGCTCTTTACCCCTCTCTGTCCGAGCGCAATAATTGTCTCGTCAGTGTAGGGTTTCAGCCATTCCACTGGTCCTACTCGGCTCTGGAAATTCATGGAAATATGTTAAATGAGAAGAAGGCCACATGTAACTTTAAACAAGACTAGCCACCATGTTTGCCTGCAGCTGTAATTGGACCGAAGCAACCAGCAAACTGCAGTTCCTTATGTGACATACACGGGTATCAGTGTGTTGATTATTGACCTGATAAGCAAGTGTACATGGATTTGCCATTCCTCTTCTTTCGAGCTCCTCCATGATAAGATCCACGCACTCTTCCATCTCTGCTTTATAAGGGTCACCAGCTTCTTCAACGTATGCCAGAGGAACTCCATGAGCACTGAAAAATATCATTACCTGCAAGTTTCATGTCCCATCAGATATAATATTTCATCCGTCTGAAGAGAGCAACTAAAAAGGGTACGATTAGTTTTTAATACAAGTAGCTGCAAGATGGGAACAATCTAAGATATATCTTCTTTGATAACTAAGACATTTCAGCTTGAAGCTTATCATACTAATTGAGGATGTGTTCTCTCCCCGCAAAAAAGAGGATGTATTCTCTAAAGAAGAAACTTCCAAAATAGTGGGACCTCCTCTGGCTGTTCTACAAAGTTAAATATCGAACCCTCTTTACCAGTTCTAACCAGAGACTATCCCAAGATGAGTGGTTAAATCTTATTATGGAGTAACTAACATGATTAGCATTTCTGGTTGAATGTTTCCAGTGAAAAAATATTAAATATTGGCAATTTTGCAGACGGGGAAATACATAAATAGTTTGTTTGAACACAAAACGTGTTGCCTTGCAGAATAACCTTGTACTCGCTACTCAGTTTATAAGACCTCTATATTTTGTCCACGTCAAACTTTTTCAAGATCGACCAAGTTTACAGAAATTTAACATCCACAATACCAAATCAAGATTACTAGGTCCATCATGTAATGTGTTCACATAATGTATTCTAATATGGTATTCCAAATGTTGATATTTTCTCTTATAAACTTGGCTACTTTGGTAGACTTAGAAAGGTTTGACTTAATAAAAAAAGGAGGGTGTACGAGATTTTGTGATTACATTGTCTCAAGTTTTACAGCCTTCTACTTTTGGTGAAGAGAGCACAACAAGATCATTTAATATGGTTCTTACCTTCTGAGGTTTTGGAAATTTGAACAGCTCCTTCTCAATCAGAGTTGCCATGGCCTTGATGTATCCTTCGCGCTGATACCAAGAAGGTATAACCGTATGTTGCATATTGACTAGATACTCATCCTCTCTACGACAGCAATTGAATGACTCGCTTATAAATTTGCAAAGCACAAGCGATGGGTGATTTATTATTTCAAAATACTTTACTGACCTGAATATGCTCTCCAGTAGACGAAGACTTGAACCACTGGTCGATATGGAGAACTGGGGGTAAAGAGGTAGTACAACAAGTTTTGTAATTCCATCCCGTTTAATCTAGAATGGAAACAGAACAAATTAATGTCTTGTGCAAGGAAATATAAGTTGCAATGCCAACACGTAAGCACTTCACCATATCTAGAATAGCTTTGGTGTTTTTTTACCAAAAAAAATTAGCATTGATATTGAACATGATGCTATTTGCAAGTTTCATAAACCTTGAATTTTCTGTCAGTGTATGTTAGAAGATTTAAAACTGCACCCCATATTCCCAGATGTCAATCACTAAATATGTATGTCCACTAAATATCTCTTTAGAGTGAACTCTAAGTTATATCACTTGAGTTTCGGTGTCATGCTATCTAAAAGACAAAGTATGAACCAAACTAGCGTAATTGACATATGAAAATCCCCTACTTGTTCTATAGCTTCCTCAGTGAAGGGATGCCAATACCGCATTCCAACGTACACCTTAGCAGGAATATCTTTTCCACATAATGCCTCCATAAGTGCTTCTCCCTGTACAAGGAGGTTTCCATAAAATGATAAAAAACCATCAAATGAAATCTAATGTACAATGTATGTAATTTATGACAAGATTTATTACACAAGATTTATTACTTTAGGATATGTTAGGATACCATAACTAGTTTACTTACAATA
Organism: Poa pratensis; assembly: GCA_947311845.1. Lineage (NCBI taxonomy): Eukaryota > Viridiplantae > Streptophyta > Magnoliopsida > Poales > Poaceae > Poa > Poa pratensis. Next base: position 78,997,025 of record CAMZMU010000042.1, on the reverse strand, counting down.
ATAATGTATATGAATTGGTCAAGGCCTCAGGGGAATAACATATTTCCTTGCTCAACATCTAATAGAAGTATTCTTCTCAGGTGACTCATTAACCCATCCAGTATTGTGACATTGGCTTCAGAACATCATAGATAGTAAATGGGACTAACTCACTTGGTTGGGGGAGTGGATCTACAACCCCACCATCTGGGTTGAAGTCCTCACGGATGAGAATTTGGGTTCCTATATACACCGTGTAGACTTCCCCTACAGCTTTTCTTTCAGAAAACAGTGAACATTATAGATGTTTAGAATAAGTATTGCATAAGTATTTTCAACATGAATGATTGTGCAGAATACTGCATCTCACTCAGACAATGGATTGCTCACCGGATGACCAGTATAGGTGAGCTATATGTTACGAGTTGCGACTCATGCTCTCATGGACTACCCACTTTGGGTGGTCTTATATTGCAGGTAGCAAACAATTTGTTTTGTGTTTTTGTCTCACATATGCAACTTGGCTGGAATTCCAGTGACTACCTATGATAATGAGAATCTTTTTCCAGCATTTGACTGTGATTTTGGCAGTTAGCTTTAATTCAGTTGAAAAATAGGTTTAATGTGTGAATATACAACACTAGTTTGGTTTATAGCTTTCTTCCTGTCTTTTGGTTTTTGGCTAGTCTAGGCGCTCTCTCTTTGTTTGTGGTAGTTTGTAAACTCATGCACCATCTTCATTTTTTCTCCTAATACCAGAAATGAGTGGATATACACTATGCAGTACTATTTTACTTATGTTGTTTGGCATTTCAGTGAAAATTTAGGAATATCCACATTGTTAAGAGATTCACTGTGCAGGATCCATGGCAAGTTAGCAATTAAGGCAATGGAGTACCACTATGTACCTGGGCATCAGTAATTTGTCGAAGAGGTGAACCACCACCTATGGATGCATAACCTTCCTTGCTCTTTGGTGCTCTTGCAACAGATATAAATTGGGCTAGGGGCTTCTGCAGAAAACGGAACGCCCTAGGAAGACGGATAATATCCTGTCATTATACATCATGAGAAATCTAATGAGTATGAGAAAACAAATTGCAATGTGACTTCTTCAAAAAAAAAAAAGGCACATTTGAACCAATTCTATATTAGCTACAAAATGAAATGTATACCATGATGGCAGAACCCTAGATAAGCTCCAAGGTTAATTTGGATTTTACAGTTTAACAAAAACTATAAAGTAAATTGTTTTACATTTACAGATAAAAATAATAAATTTGTCAACATATTCATTTTAGCAAAAGAGAGACTAAAAGTACAGCAAGTGAAAAAAACTTGGGCTCATAAATGGATATGAGGACGGTAATTACCGGATCAGCAAAAAGATTAAACAAGAAAGGCTGGACATCATCAAGGGTCTCCGGGCCTCCAAGATTCAGCAACAGTACGCCGATTTTTTCATTGGCAACAAAAAGTTTCCTGATATCGGACTGTGCAGTGAGAACCGCTTCTGATGCCGATGAATATGGTCTAAAATGTTGCCTCGAGTCAGGTGGCGGTTGAGAAGACCATCCTAGCTTGCATTTGCAGGACAAAGGCTTGCAGTGAGAGCAATGGAGACAAAGCCATGTGCGGCTACCAACTGAAGAAGATTTAATTGCATATGCCCTCGATAGATTGAGCCTGCTTGGACATGGAAAGGAACAGTAACTATGTAAGTATGCGACTGAATCCCATTTCTGTACCAAAACCACGAACTAACCCCCCATTAAAGGCTACTTGCATCAATATTATTTTTTTAGACAATGGAAGGTCAGCCTCCCGGCCTCTGCATGTTGTAGTGTTGCAAGATGCACACAGCCAAAATTACTCAAACATCCAAACCGAACGGCTTACAAAGAAAGTAAGAATATGCCACTTGATTGCATGCATCAACATTACTAGTGTGGAAAACATAACAGGATACAAAATTCAACAAAATCATATTAGGGGCTAGTATTACCGAGATAAATAACGCGGCGCAGGCCCAGGGGCGGGCCTAACATGGAGCATGGATCCCCAAACTTGTTGGAAAATGAACGAAATGAATACTCCACCAGGCAGGCAGCAAGCACAACAAGCTGGATGGATGGGAGAGGACGGGAGATTCAGTTTAGCGCAAAAAATGATGGATCCAGGAACAAATATAAGAACTAATCAGAAAAGGCTAGCGCATTCCGGGTTCTCCACGTACCGTAGAAATCAAATCCAAGCAGAAACACCGAGCCACGAGAGAGAGAGAGGCAAGTGGCAAGGAAGGGGAGGAAGCAAGAGGATAGGGTTAGAATTTTGCAAGGGTGGGAATTTTTTTGTGATTATTATTGACTCTCCAAGAAAATATCTTCCGAAGAGAGGGCCCTGTGTCTGTTTGCTTTATTTGAAAAAAATCCCTGATCCACGCACGTACTGCCGGCACAGGCCACCAGCTCAGTCCCGATTATTTGGAAAAATCGCTGATCCAAAGGCGTGTTTGGTTTCTGTATTCCCCTCAGTCAGTCCCGCAGTGTGCAAAAAGCGTCGGTTTGGTGAGCTGGGCCTTTGTCGGCCCCACCAAATTTAAAGCACCCCTGGACTGGGAGGAACGGCTGAATCGACGTTTTCCAGAGCCACCCGACCGCAGTGTAAATGGAGAACGTCGTCGCTCTCCTCGTGCGAGGTTTCGCCCTTGCTCGTCGCGCACGCAAGCAAAAATGTGGCGGGAGATTTTTCGTCTCACCGCCCTCATTTTCGCCCCTCTATATCTTCCCCTTCGCTCACCACCTTTCGAGCTCTCTGGTCTCGTCGCCTACCAAGATCTGCACGAGCAGGTAAGCGGCGTCAGCTGCGGCTCCGGCCGGCGATGGCGATGAGGCCTGCGGTTGCTTCCTCTTCTTCATCTTGAGCTGCTAGGATCTGCATCGGCCGCAACCATGTCGGTAAGTTCCCTCGAGCCCTAGGTATTCTAGCTTAGATCTGCGAGCAATCGGTTTGTAACCATGTCTAGATGTGCACGATGTTCTGTTAGCTAGCAGATTGGAGTAGATCTCTCATGTGCCGGAATTTGCATACTGGAACTAGTATCTCTCATGAACTATGTCATTTGCATACTGGAACAAGTATCTCTTGTGAACTAGTTATTTGCTATTTGATTCATGCTTACAATTGTTTGCTCTTTTCATATCACAGATGAATTCTACAAATGATGACTCTGGCGATGAATTTGACATGTTCATGATGCTTGCGGCTTCTCTAGCCGAGGATGAGAAAGTTCCTTATGCTCCTAGAAGAGACCCACCTTTGATATCAGAGATCCAGTGGGTTGAGGCGAGGCTCAAGGATCCAAAGAGATTCTACAAGTCTTTTAGAATGAGAAGGTCAGTCTTTAGAATGCTACATGCCATTCTTGTTGCTCGTTATGGCCTCATGTCCACTATTCAGATGTTTGAGTGTAGAATCCCTAGCTCTACTTCTGTGGATGTTGGGTGGGCCTGCAACCAATAGTCAAGCAGCTGATCGTTTTGAGCGTAGTGTTTCTACCGTGAGCAACAAGTTTCATCATGTGTTAGATTGTGTAGACCGTATGGCAGGTGATTATATCAGACCTAATGATCCTACTTTCACACAAGTTCATGATAAACTTACTCAACCTAGATTCTGGCCCCATTTCAAAGATGCCATTGGAGCAATTGATGGAACACACATTCATGTGGTAGTTGCTGAGAAAGACAGGAAGATATACACTAACAGGAAAGGTTATAAAATTCAAAATGTGATGGCCATATGTGATTTTGATATGAGGTTCACATTTGCTGTTGCTGGATGGGCTGGATCCGTTCATGATACACGTGTATGGAATGATGCTTGGCCCCATTTCCCCAATTATCCGCATCCTCCTACTGGTAATATTCTCGCATATGTACCATGTACAGAAAATATTTGCTAACAAATACTATATATAACACTAACATTTTTTATATTTTACTACATGTAGGAAAATACTAAATTGTTGACTCTGGATATCCAAACAGAGTTGGTTATCTCGCACCTTTCAAAGAGCAACGATACCATGTGCCGGAATTTCAGGGGGCACCTCCACAAAACATGATGGAGAGATTCAACCATCTCCATTCTTGTCTACGAAATGCTATTGAAAGAGCATTTTGTATTCTGAAGAAGAAGTGGCGCATTCTCCAAGGTATACCACATTTCCACGAAGCTTTGACGCAAACGAAGATCATCACGGCGTGCATGTGTTTGCATAACTTCATCCGTGACAGTAATCTATATGATCAACATTTCGATCAGTTTGAGTGGTGCCCATATGTCCACGAGGAGAGCGCATCTGTTACCCGTGGACCCAATCCATCTTCATCTGATAGCTTCATGGCAGCACTACGACAGAGCATCGCTGAATCCATAGTAGCTTGAGTAGTTCTTGTTATTGTAATTTCAGAATCATTGTGACATTTCTTTTATTTTGGCATGTAATGAATTATACTTATTACACTATGCTTTTATTATCATGTGAGGAGTAGTTCATATTTTTTTTATTGATAGCTCTTTTTTAACTAAAAACTAGCATATGTATCACTTAGAACGATCAATTTAGTGTACATATCAAAATTAGGGGCAAACCAGACATCTCACAACCATCACATGAAATAAGCCAAAACAGTACAAGCCCAAAAGAAGTCTCCTGAGGAGTTTCTGCTCACCGCAGTTTCTGCCCACCGGAATCCATAAGCAGGCTTATGCATAAGCATAAGCCCAAAAGAAGTCAGCACTAGTTTGGTTTGAAGTAGAAACGAACTGGTTCGAGGGATGTTGGGTTAGTTCATGTTCAGTGTAGTGGTTCAAGCTCTCAGCGTGCTATATTTGACTAGATTCTTATCTTATGGTACTTGTTGTGGTACCTCTCCATACTCTTCTCTTCGACGTTACCCTTGTAGGACTATATCACCCACGAGTTCACTCGGTCCCAGGTTGATAGCCAGGGCGAGCTCTCCATGCCCATGTTCTCTGACTCTGCCGTTTGAGGAGGACTTCCACCGTTCCATGGCAGTCGACTGTCTTCCCAGATGGTCGATCTCCCTGGAGGTCACCTCGATCTGCAGTATGGACAGGAGAGGAGCAAGAAAAAAACGACGGGGACGACCATGAAGTGTGCTCCCTTCTTGTCCACCTTTCTACTTAACAAGATGGTCGAAATCATTAAGACTGACGTGCGCACTGACAAAGGGTCCACGATGTGCACTTGAGGACTGCTGCAAAGCCGATTTTCCAGATCTGTGGTCAGGAGGTGACCTCCACGTAGGTGTACAACCATGTGAGGAAGTGGAGGTCGCGGTGGCACACTTGTTCCTGACTATGTCGACCTTGGCAACCAGGATTCGGACAATTGCAACCCGATGGTGAGGACAAGGACGATGATCCTGCGGGCAAGCTGCCCGAGAAAAGAAGGAGAGGAAGAGGAAGAGGAAGAGAGGCGCTCTGGTGGACGAAGAGGTCATCGTCTTCACCAGCATGACCGAGGTCGTGAGGGAGGTGGTTGTCGCCATCAAGGAGAGTGTGCATATCGACGTGCACCTCGGCCTCTACGAGGCTGTGATGACTACTAAGGGAACATTCAGTGACACTGTCGCAACAGTGGAACATGGGGTTCCCCTAGTACTGCCAAAGTGGGTCCACCCCATGTGGGCCCAAGATGAAGATGGACAAGACCAAGACTCAAGTCAAGCTGGCGGGTTCACCGTCAAGACACGCATGGCCTACGACGACTAAGGGCTCCGGTCCTGGGGACCTTCCGGGTCCCCGAATCAAGCAAGAAGGCCAGGAAGGACCCGAGAGCCCGAGTTCCCGGCAGGAGGCCAGGCTCCCTCCGGGTACTTCCTACGTCCTGTGGATAAGCACTCCACCTCACCACGGAAGACTTGGGAAGCAAGGCGAAGGCAGCGCGGGCGGGAAGCACGTCCCGTGGTGGTGTCAGCTCCTGTCCACCCCAAGGCGGACGCTCCCACCTAACCCAAGGGAGACGCTAGGCTGAGGAGAGGCCACGTCTCCCCCTAAACTAGATGAGGAGGGTCCTTCACCCCGAAGGTCCCTCATGCCCCTCACGTGACCCTGTGGCAACCCCTTAGCCTATAAAAGGAGGACCAAGGCACGGAGGAGGGAGGAAGGACAAGGTAGAACAGAGCAAGACTAGACTAGGGCTGCGAAGGTAGAGAGGAAGGTGATCTCCTCCGGGTCAGGATCTGTCCTTCTTCTACCTCAGCCAAAACCCTTCCGGGTACCCTGTCCGGGAGGTTCCATTGTAAGCCACACTATGAAGAACTCATCAATCCAGACATGCAGGAGTAGGGCTTTTAGCCTCCGGGCGGCCTGAACCTGGGTAGCTCCTTGTGTCCCTTTGGTTGCATGCTTTGATCGTGGAGAGGAGAGCTTGATCTAGACTCCGCCCAAGAAGACGATTCTCAGCCTCCTTCGCGCCCCGTGCCGAACCTAAAAGGGGGTATCCTATACTCCCGGTGTCCGTGCAACGAGACACGACATCTGGCGCGCCAGGTAGGGGGCGCAAGTGCTGGATTCATCTTCATCAAGTTCATCGGCAAGTTCTTCGTCAAGCATGCCTCCAAGGAAGAAGGGAGATCCTGCGGCGTCCAAGCCGGTCTCTCCCTCACGCACCAAGCTTCAGCTGAACGTCGTGCTGCTGGCGCACGGCGGAGCGCCTCTCCGTCCCCGCCTCCCATGGAGAGGGTGGCGCCGGACGAAGTGGACGGTCGCGACAAGGACAACGGCCCTGGCGGAGCGGCGGCTCCAAAGGGCGCCACCATGCCTCCTCCTCGCTCAGGGGAGAAGAGCGTCTGCAACGGCACCGGCAAGGAGCCCACCGCTGGAGGAGGGAACCACGGCGTTCGCCCCAGCGGGGATCCACGAGCATCCAAGAGCAAGACCTCCGCGCACTCGCCTTCGGACGTGCAAGCTCGCCATGATGCTCTAGTCGCTGCCAAGGCACTGATGCAGTTCCCTCCAAGCAGCGGCGACCCCAAGGTCTACCAAGAATGGAGGACTCGCGTCGAGAGGCTCCTCGACTTCGCCGATGGTGGTCCGTGGGTCGAACCCACTCAAGCTCCCACCGTCGACAACCCGGAGCAGCACAAGACAAACACGTGATCCGCGAGGCCAGCCTCGTGGTGAACGTCAAGCCAAGACGGCGCCTCCTCGCACCGCGCCACCGATGGCTGATCGGCTAAACCGCGATCACGGCGAGGCCATCTCCATCGGGTCGTCTACCTCGCGCAACCCAGATCTTCGTGACGAGCTCAACAGCCGTCAGAACGAGGATATGCGCACCCGCATCGAGCGTCGCCGAGAACGTCACCGCCGGGAAGATCGGGGCATCGACCTCGCCGAAGGCTGCCTCGCCCTCGCTCCCGAGTTCCGCCACTTCAACTGGCCCAAGAAATTCAAGATCGACGTTCTCCGCTACGACGGCACCACGAACCCCCGGGACTTTCTGCAGATCTACTCTCTTGCTGCGATGGTTGCCGGGGCCGACGAGGTCATGATGGCCAACTGGTTCCCGTTGGCCCTGAAGGGAGATGCCCAGACTTGGCTTCTCAACCTTCCCAAGTGCTCCATCCGTTCCTGGCGGGCACTGAAGGAGCAGTTTCTGGGGGCTTTCCAAGGCGGGTACGAGCGCCCGGGGGCTCCCAGTGATCTCCACGACTTCAAGCAGTTGCCGGGTGAAACTCTCCGCAAGTTCATCCAGCGCTTCACCCAGAAGATGAACACCATCCCGTGCATCAAGGAGGAGTTGGTGATCCAGTCCTTCCACGCCAACGTCCGCAACCCCAAGATGCGCGAGAAGCTGAGCATCCATCGCGTCGAGTCTGCTCGTAAGCTCTGGGAGCTTGCAGACCGGTGCGCTCGAGCTGAAGAAGGAGCCAAGTTCCCCGGGGAGGATGAACCCGAGGACAAGGCCGCTCCAGCTAAGAACAAGAAGCGGGACCCTGGACCCGACAAGCGGATCTTCGTCACCGAGCCTCTTCCGAAGAAGACCAAGCCCGCGCCGACTTCCGAGGAAGAAGGTGAAGGTGATCCCTGGTGCCACATCCATCCAGAAGGCAACCACTTGCTCAAGGACTGCCGCATGCTCAAGAACCTCGCCGTCCGGGAGCAACGCCGAGCTGATGGGGTCAGTCAAGACGGTTGCTACAACTGCGGCACTGCCGGGCACATCGCTCGTGACTGTCCCACGGGTCGCCAAGGCGGAGGCGGCCGTGGATGGTACCGAGGCGGTGGCCGCGGGGGCCGCGGAGGAGGACGCGGCGGTCAAGGTGGTCGCGGGTACAACACTCCGGAGGCCGCCCACGTCGGCAACGGGGAAGCTCCGGCTCCCCAAGGAGGCAACGGCGGCAAGTATCAAGAAGTCACGGGAGTTGTCGGGTGCATCCACGGAGGGTCTTCTCTGCCTCCCTCCAACGGCGCCTGCAAGAGACTTGTCCGGGAGCTGAACGCGGTTGCTTCTGCTCCGTCCAAGCCCCTGGACTGGTCTAGCCAAGTCATCACCTTCGACCCAGAAGACCACCCTGCAAACACTGCCGGGGTCGGGACCCTGCCGCTGATCGTGTCGCCCGTCATCCACAACTACAAGGTCACCAAGATGCTGGTCGACGGAGGCTCCAGCCTCAACTGCTGACGGCGAAGGTCCTGGCTGTCCTTCAAATCCCCCTGTCTCGCCTACAAGACACTGGGGTGTTCCAAGGCGTGAACGGAAGTGTTACTCGACCCCTCGGGAAGATCACCCTTCCGGTCACCTTCGGCGACTCCAAGAACTTCCGCACCGAGGAAATCGTCTTCGACATCGCCGACACTCCGCTACCGTACAACGGCATACTTGGCAGACCTGCTCTGGCCAAGTTCATGGCCGTCTCCCACTTCGCCTACAACATGCTGAAGATTCCGGCGCCGTGGGGCGTGATCAAGGTCAGGCCGACATCGACGATGCTATCTACTGCGTTCACCAGCTGAACCAGACGGTGGCAACCACGGCGGACATCCCTCAAGGTGTACAGGAGGATGATGATGGGGCTCTCCCCGGGGGCGAAGGGCACCCCGGGGGCTCCACATCTACTCCACCCAAGAAGGCGCCATTCCATGGCGATCCGCAGCTGACCAAGAAGGTGGCGCTAACCAGCGACGGAGTTCGCTCCATCACCATCGGCGCCCGCCTCACCGACAAATAGGAAAGCGCGCTCGTCGCCTTCCTTCGGGAAAACTCTGACGTCTTCGCGTGGGAGGCATCAGGTTTACCCGGCGTACCAAGGGAGGTGATCGAGCACAAATTGGCGGTCAATCCGGGGGCTCGCCCCGTGAAGCAGGTTCTCCGGAACCAAAGCAAGGAAAAGCTGGAATTCATCATCGCCGAGGTGGACAAGTTGATAGAAGCTGGTGTCATCCGGTCGGTTCCCCACCCAAGCTGGGTGGCCAACCCCGTGGTGGTACCGAAACCCATGACCTTCAAGTGGAGACTCTGCATCGACTTCACAGACCTGAATAAGGCCTGTCCCAAGGACCCTTTCCCCCTGCCGCGGATCGACATGATCGTGGATTCCACGGCCGGGTGCGAGCTGCTGTGTTTCTGGATGCCTTTTCCGGGTACCACCAGATCATGATGTCACTCGAGGACCAAGAGAAGACGGCCTTCATCACTCCCAAGGGCTGCTACTGCTACACCCGGATGCCTTTTGGCCTCCGAAACGCCGGCGCTACCTTCCAGCGCGCAATGCAAGCATGCCTTGGGTCGCAGCTGGGCCGCAACGTCGAAGCGTACATCGACGACATCGTGGTCAAGACCCGGTACAAGGACTCCCTCATCCAAGACCTGCACGAGACCTTCGAGAACCTCCGCCGGGTCAACTTCAAGCTCAACCCCGACAAGTGCGTGTTCGGGGTCCCCTCCGGCAAGCTGCTGGGTTTCCTGGTCTCTCACCGAGGGATCGAGGCGAATCCGGACAAAATCAAGGCAATCGAGCGCATGGAGGCGCCCCGGCGGGTCAAGGACGTACAGCGCCTCAACGGGTGCATCACTGCACTCGGGCGCTTCATCTCAAGGCTTGGGGAGCGGGCCTTACCGTTCTTCAGGCTGCTCAAGAAGTCAGGCCCCGTGGAGTGGACCTCCGAGGCCGAGGAAGCCCTGCAGTCCCTTAAGCGCTACCTCGCCTCGCCACCAATCCTCGTGGCACCAGAAGAGAAGGAGCCCCTACTACTGTACATTGCTGCCACCAACCAGGTGATCAGCGCTGTGCTCGTGGTAGAGCGTGACGCTCCTCCGAAGAAGTCAAGCAAGATCAAGGGCAAGCGACCCGGGAACTCTCTTCCGGGCAACCGTGCAAGAAAAGGCTGCCGGGTGACCAGGGGTCTCATGATCCTGGCGTCACTGCAACTTCACCAGCGACGCGGATCCCGTCGGGAATGGAGAATCTCCCTCCGACGAGACTTCGCCGGGGGCTACATCGTCCCCACCCCAAGACATCGACGAGGGGAAGCCGAGCCCTCTCAGGACTCGGCGACCCGCAAGGTGCAGCACCCGGTCTACTTCGTCAGCGCAGTGCTGCGCGACGCCCGGGAGCGGTACCCCATGATGCAGAAGCTGCTGCTGGCAATCCTCATTGCCTCCCGCAAGATGAGGCCGTACTTCCAAAGCCATCCCATCACGGTGGTGTCCAAGTACAACCTAAGAAGCCCCCTGGAGAACCCACTTGCCACTGGTCGCATATCATGGTGGGCCATGGAGCTTCAAGGTTTCGGTCTCAAGTTCGAGCACACGGACAACATCAAGAGTCAGGCGCTGGCGGATTTCACGGCCGAGTGGACCGAGACGGCGTTCGACGACCCGGAAGAGGAAACCTGCCTCCCCGGGAAGGAAGATCCTAGCGCCTGGATCATGCACTTCGACGGCTCCTACACCAAGGGGAAAGGAGGTGCTGGGGTTGTCCTAACCTCACCAACCGGGGACCGGCTGAAGTACGTCGTCCAGATGCACTACCAAGGGAACATCTCCAACAACACGGCGGAGTACGAGGGCCTGCTCGCAGGACTTCGTGCTGCCATCGGCCTCGGCATCAACAAGATCGTCGTCAAGGGTGACTCTCAGTTAGTCATCAAACAAGTGAACAAGGAGTACGCGTGCCCTCAGATGGCACCATACGTTGAAGAGGTCTGGAAGCTGCAGCGGCGCTTCGACAACTTCCGGGCTGTGTACGTCCCACGGGGAGAAAACACGGCCGCGGATGAGCTATCGCAGGTGGCGTCCAAGCAAGAACCAGTGCCTCCCGGGATCTACATCGAGGTCCTCAGGCGACCTTCGATCCCGCCCGAGAGGCTCGCGACAAGATCTGCGCCGGGGGCTGGCGACCCTTCTACCTCGACAACACGGGTAGCCAGCCCAGAAGCTCAAGACCCGGCAGCCCCTCCAGCGGAGGAAGCTATGCTTTCTTTCCGTCGGATGGTGCTACCGGTGGAAGGAACCCACCCACCCTGGGCCCGGGACATCGTCAAGTACATCATGGAGCACGCCCTCCCGGAGGACGATCACGACGCCGAGCGGGTGGCTCGTCAAGCCAAGCTCTACGTCATGATCGACGGCGAGCTCTACCGGCGACGGGACAACGGAGTCAAGCTCCGCTGCATCCCTCAAGAACAAGGCCAAGTACTGCTACGGGACATCCACGAAGGCACATGTTCAAGTCATGTGGCATCAAGATCACTGGCGGGTAAAGTTTTCGTCACGGGTTCTACTGGCCAACAGTCCTCAGTGATGCGGAGCAGCTAGTCAAGACCTGTGAAGCCTGCCAATACTATGCGAAGAACATACATCAGCCGGCGCAAGCTCTGCAGCCAATTCCAATCTCCTGGCCGTTCGCGGTCTGGGGGCTGGACATCGTGGGAAAGATACCGAAGTCTGTCGGGGGCCATGAATACCTTTTCGTGGCCATCGACAAGTTCACAAAGTGGGTGGAAGTGATGCCAGTACCAAGACAGACAGCTCAAGCAGCCATCAAGTTCATTGAAGGGATCGTGTACCGCTTCGGAGTACCCAACAGAATCATAACGGACAATGGCTCTCAGTTCACAAGCCGATCCTTCCTCAACTTCTGTGAAGAGCTGGGAATCAAGGTGTGTTTGCCTCGGTGTCCTACCCAAGGTGCAATGGGCAAGTGGAGCGAGCCAATGCGGAGGTCCTAAAGGGTTTGAAGACCAAGGCCTTTGACAAGTTAGAAGACAAGGGCAAGAACTGGATTGAGCATCTACCAAGTGTCTTGTGGTCCCTCAGAACCACACCAAGCAGAGCCACTCAAGAAACACCATTCTTCCTTGTCTATGGAGCAGAAGCCGTCTTGCCAACAGAGCTCAGGCATGGATCCCCCCGGGTACTTGCCTATGATGAAGACGCACAAGCTGAGAGGAGGATTGATGACATCAACTTCCTGGAAGAGGTGCGGTGCCGAGCTTCCTTACGATCTGCTCGATACCAGCAAGGGCTCCGCCGCTATCATGATCGCCATATCCGTTCACGGGTACTGGAACCCGGAGACCTGGTTCTCCGCAAGAAGCAGAAGCTTGATAACATGAACAAGCTGTCCTCCAAGTGGGAAGGACCTTATCGGGTGACGCATACCCTGAGACCCGGAGCTGTTTATCTGGAGGACGAGAAAGGCAGGCCGGAGGGCAACGCCTGGAACATCGAGAATCTCCGGAAATTCTACCCCTGAATACGAACATGAATCGCAGATAGTTCGAGTCAACTAAGCACGCCCAAGGGGCTAGTGTTCTGTATAAGGGTGTAAGAATCGTCGCCAAGGAATAAAAGATAAGTTTTTCAATTCCGTGAGCCTCTCTTGTTGTCGTGAAGTGTGTTATCCGTAACAACCCCCAAGCAGGGGGCTGACATGGTGCCGGTGGCTGACAGGTCGAGCGCGAGCAGCCTATCAGTAGGCGCTGCCACCTGATCGTGCCGTACTGCCGCGGTAAGAAGTGGAACGGGCAGTGCTGTGTTTTAAAGAACCTAAACACAGAAATGCACATTCAACTTTGCTTGCGGGTTGCTCCGGATGAAACACTTTCACGACATGTAAGGGAGGGTCCATTCTTTTCCTACTGAAAGTGTGTTGTGTGTAGCGCCTCTCCCGGGACAGGAATGGATGCTGAAGAGCGGCTCAGGAGCTGGATACCCGGGAAGGACAGAGTAGATCAAGGCACGGCAAAAACCAGCTAAGTCTTTGCATGTGCATCTGGCATTCTAGGCATAATATCTCGCTCGGAGTCAATATACCACCAACCTGCGCATGCTTGACAGTTGATGAGAACCTTTGCGGGGGTAATGCGTCCTCCCCGGCGAACGGTCAGATTTCCCTTCTGGCCTAGTACCCGTGGCTGTGGAGTGGACTCCCGGAAGGCATAGTGCTCTTAGGGGTGCTGCTACGGTGCGGGCGGTCAGAGCACTTGTCACCTAAGAGATCTCCTCAGAAAACTTGACGGCGCGTTAGTGCAAAGGGAGGTTTGGGAAATGACCCCGGGAGTTGAGCCCTAGGATTGCATTCATCTGAACTTACATTCTGAGTTTACAATTCTGATTACATTCAGTCGAAGCTTTTCCTGGATACATATCTAGCCTATGCTACTAAGGCCAGCTCAGGGCTCCTGGCTGTGCAGCTCTGTCTTTCTGTTTTATTGCCTGCCGGGTGCACTCTTTTCTCCGGGGACGCCTGGGTGAAAAGATGACACGCGTGCAGAATCTTGTCAGGCGCGTCGAAGAGCTCGACCCCTTCTGCCGACCAGGGCGCTCCAGGGCCAAAGAGACGGAAGATTCCGTCCGCCAGTTCGCCTACGGACTGACTCTCGGCCTGCAAAAGTCCAGATCAAGATCAAGGTCATCCAAGAAGAAAGGCGGAATCATGGAGAAGAGCAAGCAGTGAACCTGCTCAATGGCCTCGAGTTCAGCCACAACCAAGGACAGCTCCGGAATACCGGCAGTCCTTTCCTTCAGGATGGACCACAGGTGCGTCCTCCTTACTGCCCTAATCCTTGCCTCTTCTTGGGCAACAGGACCAGAGACGGCCGCCAGGCGAGCAACATTCTGGGCAGCAGAAGACGGGACGCAACCTCGCCGTCAGTGGCTCGGGCTCCAGCTTCGCTGGGTGCCTCCGCCGCTCCTCGAAAGACGGACTCCGCCGTCGACACATCGGACAAGGCCCTCTCTGCTTCGCCGGACATTGTTCTGCGGGACGAGGGGAGGCAAAGGAAGAAGAGGAGCGGAGCAAGGCGAGAAGATGTGGCGAAGGGGTGGAGTCTGGATGGTCTTTTATAGGCCTCCCTGCTCCACCTACCCCTTGACGCTACGGCTGCTGCAGTAATGGGAGCGCGTTTTGCAAAAAACTCGTTCTCATTCACACGGACGCGACACGAAGACAAGGAGGAAAACAAGATCTTCTTCATTTACAAGGACTACAAGGGGACGATCTTTTTTACAACAAAAAGGTTGGCTCCCGCCGAACAAGGAGCACCGCCGTACAATGGAAGACGCTACTTCCAGAAGTACGACGTCAAGGCCGCCAAGGAGGAGGTCAACGAGATCTCCATGGCGCCCGTCCGAAGCTCCTCGCCTTCAGGAAGACGAGCTCCCCTCGACCTTGATGTCAGATGAGTTTTCCTCATCTTCATCCTCGTCGTAGGAGCTCGAGCTGCCGCTGCTGCTCTCCATGCAGCACTCCACGCGTCCGCCATCGACACCGAAGATCTTCACGGAGAGCGTAGCATCTCCGTCGTACCGGAACACCAAGCACTGCCCCCTGGACAGGCGGCGGGCACGGGAGAACGACTTCCACCCCGGACCCAGAAGCAGGCGCCTTCAGTGGTGCGCTCCGCCATGGCCCAGGAGGGGCCATTGGGGCAGCCTTCCACCTGCAGCCAGAAGCCGGAGGGTCCGATGTCCTCCGTCGCCATCGCGAAGGAATCCGGCAGGAGAAGCCGGCTGCGAGGCCTGCGGTTCAGATCCACGGCGAACTCGAACGGCGCGAAGCTGGTATGAACCATGCTCCTAGGAAGAGGGGCAGCGGTGCCGCGGCCTCCACGACCGCGAATCCCACGACCTCGCGGAACAGCTCGACCACGAGTGGAGGGGCCACTCTCCGCAGCAGCTGAAGAAGTACGAGGGCGCCCAACTCCTCTCTTCGCTCTCGCCATTGGCGCTGGCAGCTTGTGGGGAGGCCTGGAGTTGGACCAAGGAAGAAGATGACCGAAAAGGCCAGGGGTGCGCCTCGCTTTTATAGCCGCGGCAGTGCCTCTGCCAAGCGTCTCCTCGGTTCTTCCGTTAGTGGGAATCGAGGGGGCCCTCGCAGTTATTCCCCCGAGCGGAGTAACTCCAAGACCTTCAAGGCCATCAGTGAAGCGAAGCTGAGAAGACCAGGTACCCGGGACCCACTTTGACCTATCTTTAGGCCATGGCCCCGGCAGCTGGAGCAAGAGCCGCCGGGACCATGCCCGGGGGCTACTGTCGCAACAGTGGAACATGGGGTTCCCCTAGTACTGCCAAAGTGGGTCCACCCCATGTGGGCCCAAGATGAAGATGGACAAGACCAAGACTCAAGTCAAGCTGGCGGGTTCACCGTCAAGACACGCATGGCCTACGACGACTAAGGGCTCCGGTCCTGGGGACCTTCCGGGTCCCCGAATCAAGCAAGAAGGCCAGGAAGGACCCGAGAGCCCGAGTTCCCGGCAGGAGGCCAGGCTCCCTCCGGGTACTTCCTACGTTCCTGTGGATAAGCACTCCACCTCACCACGGAAGACTTGGGAAGCAAGGCGAAGGCAGCGCGGGCGGGAAGCACGTCCCGTGGTGGTGTCAGCTCCTGTCCACCCCAAGGCGGACGCTCCCACCTAACCCAAGGAGACGCTAGGCTGAGGAGAGGCCACGTCTCCCCCTAAACTAGATGAGGAGGGTCCTTCACCCCGAAGGTCCCTCATGCCCCTCACGTGACCCTGTGGCAACCCCTTAGCCTATAAAAGGAGGACCAAGGCACGGGAGGAGGGAGGAAGGACAAGGTAGAACCAGAGCAAGACTAGACTAGGGCTGCGAGGTAGAGAGGAAGGTGATCTCCTCCGGGTCAGGATCTGTCCTTCTTCTACCTCAGCCAAAACCCTTCCGGGTACCCTGTCCGGGAGGTTCCATTGTAAGCCACACTATGAAGAACTCATCAATCCAGACATGCAGGAGTAGGGCTTTTAGCCTCCGGGCGGCCTGAACCTGGGTAGCTCCTTGTGTCCCTTTGGTTGCATGCTTTGATCGTGGAGAGGAGAGCTTGATCTAGACTCCGCCCAAGAAGACGATTCTCAGCCTCCTTCGCGCCCCGTGCCGAACCTAAAAGGGGGTGCAACGAGACACGACAGACACCGCCAAGATTTTTGATCTTGGCCACCTCCTGGACAACAAGGCGCAAGGCTTTGGCTACGTTATGATGGCCGAGGATCACCGTCTTTTGTAGCTCCAGAACTTCCTAAACAAGCACTACTACCAAAACTAGGAGGTGGTGGTCGTGCAAGCATGCTAGATGATGATGATGAAGATGATGACATGATGTATATTTTGGGTAGCTACGACAACAAAACTGGAGTCTTCGATACCTAGGACACTACCAAGGCTCAAGTTGACGGTTTCCCCAACGGTAACTGCAAAAAGTTTGCAACTCGAGAGCACGCAGAGCAGGCTTACTCCATACACACCCTCCAAGAGATCGTTACTGTGATAACGACTACTGAAGAACGCAAAGCAACAGTTAAATGCTGGAGCGACCAAAGCTCAAGCACAAATCGAGTCTGACCGCGGTCAAAGACTTCATCATCATCGTGTTGGTCGTTTTCATTGCCTATTTGCCTTCGCCGAATGCTTGTATGATCCTATGTGAACCTTGAACTGGTTAGCTTACCACTAGGGGATGAAAGGTGAGCAAAACTACCAATAACGTGCAGCAAATGCTGGGGTTTATGCCTTAAATGAGATCGTTAGCAAGCAAACAGCCAGAATTATTTTTTGGTCCTAGGGAAACAACCCTGACTGGCTCTCTTTGTGGGCAACCAAATAACATGCACAATGTGGTCCAGACCTTGTTTTTCCGGGGACAGGCCTTGCTGGGCCACGGATGCAAGGAGGCCAAAACAGGTGCAGGAAACTGTCGTGTCTCGTTGCACGGACACCGGGAGTATAGGATACCCCCTTTTAGGTTCGGCACGGGGCGCGAAGGAGGCTGAGAATCGTCTTCTTGGGCGGAGTCTAGATCAAGCTCTCCTCTCCACGATCAAAGCATGCAGCCAAAGGGACACAAGGAGCTACCCAGGTTCAGGCCGCCCGGAGGCTAAAAGCCCTACTCCTGCATGTCTGGATTGATGAGTTCTTCATAGTGTGGCTTACAATGGAACCTCCCGGACAAGGTACCCGGAAGGGTTTTGGCCCGAGGTAGAAGAAGGACAGATCCTGACCCGGAGGAGATCACCTTCCTCTCTACCTCCGCAGCCCTAGTCTAGTCTTGCTTTGGTTCTAGCTTGTGTTCGTCCTTGCTCTATCTTGTGTTCTTCCTCCTTCCTCCTTCTTCCTTCTTCCTTCTCTTCCCCCCTCTCTCCCGTGCCTTGGTCCTCCTTTTATAGGCTAAGGGGTTGCCACAGGGTCACGTGAGGGGCACAAGGGACCTTCGGGGTGAAGGACCCTCCTCATCTAGTTTAGGGGAGACGTGGCCTCTTCTCGGCCTAGCGTCTCCTCTGGGTTAGGTGGGAGCGTCCGACTTGGGGGTGGACAGGCGCTGACACCACCACGGGGCGTGCTTCCCGCCCACGCTGCCTTCGCCTTGCTTCCCAAGTCTTCCGCGGTGAGGTGGAGTGCTTATCCACAGGAACGTAGGGGAGTACCCGAGAGGGAGCCTGGCCTCCTGCCGGGGACTCGGGCTCTCGGGTCCTTCCTGGCCTTCTTGCTTGGTTCGGGGACCCGGAAGGTCCCCAGGACCGGAGCCCTTAGTCGATGTAGGCCATGCGTGTCTTGATGGTGAACCCGCCAGCTTGACTTGAGTCTTGGTCTTGTCCATCTTCATCTTGGGCCCACATGGGGTGGACCCACTTTGGCAGTACTAGGGGAACCCCATGTTCCACTGTTGCGACAGTAGCCCCCGGGCATGGTCCCGGCGGCTCTTGCTCCAGCTGTCGGGGCCATGGCCTAAAGATAGGTCAAAGTGGGTCCCGGGCACCTGGTCTTCTCAGCTCCATTGGGGACCCGCCGAGGCGAGGTAGAGACGAGCTCCCGGGTCCTGTTGACTGAATCACGGCGAACGTTGCGATTCATACGGACCCCTTGCTTATCCTGGAATCCAACGGGCGAAACGCGCCGAAATCGACACGCCCTCTCGATCCCCACGCCCGTCGGAGTAATGGGGCCACGACGTGACGTGCGGGATGCCTTATAAGCCACGACTGGCTTCCACTGTAGCCGTTACCTCTCCAGATTCGCCGAAATCCCCAAATCGCCGCCTAGGAGACTCCTTCTCCCTGACTTCGCCAATCGTCGCCTCCCGCCTTGGCCGCCGCCATTCCTTCTTCTTGCCCCCAGCCCATGCCGCCTAAGCGAGATAGGACAGGAGTGAGGAAGATGTCGCAATCTGCCGCCGAGAAGATGGCGATGGAGGCTTCCCTGGCCGAAGCGCCGCCCTCGATGAGGGTGACTCAGGCCCTCTTTTCTCCCAGTGAGTATGCGTCAGAGAAAGCCATCCAACGCGTCCGCCAATCCCTGGCCGCGAGCTTCCGCGGTACTGAGGGAGTGGTGGTGCGCCTTGGGAGCGGTCCTCAACGTGAAGGGGAGGTGATTACTTTCCACGATTTCTCCGTCGTCGGTCTTCTTCCTCCGTTCTCTGAGTTCTTCGCAGCAATCTTGGAGGCTTACGGATTGCATATGCTGCACTTGCATCCCAATGCCGTGATGATGCTTGCTACTTTCGCCTATGCTTGCGAGGCACTTGCGGGTGTCATGCCCTCGGTGGCTCTGTTCCGCCACTTCTTCGTTCCACGCCTGGGGAAGTCCAAGTGGATCGCTGGCGGTGTCTCTTTCTGCCTCCGGAGAGATGCGGCGCACCAGTACCCGGAAACATTCACCAAGGTCTCGGTTGGAGAATGGAGGCACAACTGGTATTTTGTCGAAGCTGACGGGACCAATCCCCATCTGATGACACCATATTATCCAGCGGAGCGACTGGCGCACTCGAAGGAGAGAAGCCCTCAAGGGGAAGCACTGGTTCCAGTCATCAACAGGTTGGCTGCGCTCCGCGCAAGGGGAGTGACGGGTGCCATGATCCTGGCAGACTTTCATCGATGGGGGATTGCCCCTTACAGTTTCGGAGCCGCCCGCTCTGGGAACTCAATCAGGTGGGCAGCAGCCTTCCACGGTCTAGATTCCACTTGACAGAGACCACCTGGGCTCTGTCCATGGGCTACATATTGCCATGGGTACCCTTCGAGTTCCAGGATGAGACCTTGTCGCTGTTCGAAGATCCGGCCGCCGACGGTATCCGATCTTCGATGCCAGAGTGTAATGAGTACGGGGTGGCGGGTACTACCAAGATCGAGCCCCCGCCGGCACCCAAAACACGCAGTCTTCGAGGAGGTAGGCCAAGGGAGCAAGGCCTTGCCCATGGGGACGTTTCCCCTGAAGAACCTGGGACTTCGGATGACGAAGGCGACGAAGTGACTTCTCCGGGAGTACCTTGCGGGCGGGGGCCCCGGCGCTCCTTCCGGGGCGGCGACAAACCCGCCGGGTGACGAACTCCCAGAGCAGCCTGCGCCGCCGAGCTCGCCGTCGTTGCAGGAGTCTGATCAGGTGTCAGAGGCCATCCCTCCTCCCCTTGCTGACATGGAGGTAGGGGAGGAGAGCCTGTCCTTGCCGGACCTCTTTGACGACTTGGTGTAGAAGAGATGGAGCTTCTCCGGATCGAAGAGAGCCCGCCGGTAAGTTTTCATGGCAATTGTCTTTGAAAGCGGAGTTGTTTTTCTTCTGCCGCCGTCCTGACTTCTGACTTTCATTTCTTGCACAGGAGCCCGACCCCGGAGTGGCCAAGCAAGCGACCCCGGAGAGGCGAGGATGTCGAAGCGTCGAGCTCCACTGGCACATCCGGCGGAGGCGACTCCGAGCCCCCGAGCCCCCAGTCCGCCTCAAGGACCAGGGGGTGGCTCCGGTCATCGCAGACGAGGCGGAGGCCGCCAGCGCGAAAGGCCCTGGGGAGAGGCGCGACGTGGATCCCCAGGCGTCCCTTGGACCGCGAGGACTTGCCGCAGGCGGGTACATTCCCGGGGGCTCCGCCCTCGGGAACGCTGACCCCTGCCCTGAACCTGGGAGAGTTGAGGAAGGCCCCGGGTTCTCCAAGACGTTCTCCAGCGTCTCGGAGTTCTTGTCTTCTGCCCGTGCCGAACTGGCGCGGCTGGTGTCCCCGACCTCCGACAGCGGAGAGCACTCGCAGGCTCACGAGCTGCGGCTTCCCTCGGGGAGGAAGCTCGTAGCGCCCGTGAACTGAAGCTGGCGGCGGACGAAGAGCTGCTCTATGCTTGGGAACAGCGAGTGGCCAGCCGCGAGAAAGAGCTGGAGCGACGAGAGGCCGAGCTGGAAGATGAAGAGCGCCACTACCTTGGCACCATTGAGGAGCTCCAGATCAAGATGGAGCGGGACGAGGACCGCTTCGAACAAGGCCTGGAGAACGTGGCTGGCTGGCTCGCAGCGAGGTTGAAAATGACCTTCGAGCCAAAAGCAGAGCCGCCTCGTCGCTAAGCAAGCAGGTCTCTAAACTCCAGAGCGAGAGGGAAAGGCGGGAACAAGCCTTCTCGGATTTTCAGAGAGCCAGGGGCGAAAGAGATAGCTTGTCCGCCCGGGCCGAGGCGATGACGGCCACGATTGAGGCGCAGAAGCAGGTCCTCAAAACAGCTGAGAAGTTTAAGCAAGAGGCCACGGCTGGCCGCGTCGCCATGGAAAGGAAGATCCGGGAACTGGGCGATGCAATTGACTTCTGGAAGGACAAAGATGCGCGCATGACCGTCCTTCGCAAGAAAGAAACAAAGGAGCTGGCTGATGGGCGTGCGGCGATGGAAGCGTCCAAATCCCAAGCTCAGATTACGTGGCACCAACATGAGCAGGTGTCCAACCAGCTGACGGGAGTGCAGGCAGAGCTGGCGGAGGCGAAGGGTGCACTTGAGAAAGAGCGACGGCAATTTGCTCACCACCGCCGTGATGACCACAACGTCTTGCTCCAGATGAACCACGGGTCCTTGGACATTGTGCAGGAGTTCATGAACTTGGGAGTGCCTTCTTCGCCCGTCCTCATGGCCGACCATTCCACTTCCTTCGTCCGCTATCCCGGATTCTTGAAGTACGTGGCCTCGCTCATCAAAGGTATCAAGGAGCAGGTTAGCAGAGCCACTCGCCTTGCTGGGGAACAGGCAGCGAGGCAGGTGACGACCCGATTCGTCACAGCGCTCCGCCAGCGATACCCGCAGCTCTCCTTGCTATCCGAGCTGGAGCCGCCTGAACCCGGGACGCACTACTTGGAAAACCCTTATTAGTGGCGCACCAAATTGGGATTTTGTGGCGCACCCGCCAAATTGCTGGGTGCGCCACAGAATCCTCGCCACTAATTTTTTTTTTCTGTGGCGCACCATGGGCGTGCGCCACAGAAATACACTTTCTGTGGCGCACCTGGCCTGGTGCGCCACAGAAATCCACATTTCTGTGGCGCACCTGCCTGGTGCGCCACAGAATTCTGAAAAAATTCAAAAAATTCAAAAACTGCAAAAAATTTAAAAAGTTTCAAAAAAATCAGAAAATCAAAATATGAAATAATATGAAAAATCCTAATTATTGGAATTATTTTCAGATTTTTGGAATTTTTTGAACTGATACCTTCCCGCTAGGTCACCCATCCTCAAATTGCTCCAACCCTAGCACGCTTCTAAGTTCCACCCACTTCACCTACCCTTGTGCTACTCAAGTTCTTATTGATATATATATCATATGTATCCTCTTAAGTCTTGTATGTGTATATGTATATACGTGTGTTTTTAAATTTCAGATTTTTCAAAACTTCCAAACTTTCAAAAGTAGATTCAAAAGTTTCAAAAGATCCAAAAAAAATTCAAAAAATTTAAATTTTTTCAAAAAATCCAAAAAAATCAAAAAATCTAAAAAATCCAAAAAAATAAAAAAATCCAACAAAATAAAAAAATGTCAAGAAAAGTCAACAATCTTCTTTGTTATACATTTCTATGTCTTTTTTGGAATTTTTGAATTTTTGAATTTTTTTGATTTTTTTTGATTTTGCAGCGAAAATCCTCTGTTTGAAATAACTTTTTTTTCTTTTGGAATTTGAGGAATCTGTGAATTGCTGACCGGGTAAAGGTCAATTTTTTTTGACATATTATTTGCGTTATTTCGACGTCGTATGCAAAAGTTATGGCCGTTACAAGTTTTTTTCCTGTTTGTTGCAGAAAAGGTCAAAATTCATATTTCAAAATTTCTATGCCTACTAGACACTCATACCTAACTACATGTCAAAGGATTTTATTTATTGAATTTTTTATCATTTTCTTTTACTTCCTGCAAGACAAAAAAGGCGATCCACGGGGGGGGGGGGGTGGTGGTGGTGGGGAGGGGGGTGGGATTTGAAAAAAATAATTCTGTGGCGCACCAAGAAATTCACCTTTCTGTCAGGTGCGCCACAGAATTTTTTTTTTCAAATTTTAACCCGCCCCCGGATAACTTTCTGTGGCGCACCTGGCCATATGCGCCACAGAAATGTGACTTTCTGTGGCGCACCAATTAAGGGTGCGCCACAGAATGTAACCTACCTATAAGGGTTTTCCCAGTAGTGACGCCGCTTCCTCCAGACGTGACCCGCCAGGTGAGGAGATCTTGAAGCACCTTTCCCGAGAAGATGACCCGTGAACCTGTGAAGTCCTGAAAAGGACAATACCAGGGGCCGTGAACCATGCTTTTGTACTGATATTGCCAACTGGCTTATGAACTCATGCTTTTGAATGTAAATAACTTCTTCCCAAAGTATATAAGTTTTATTGTGCTCGTGGGGCTTTACGCTCTCGGGAAGGATCCAAAGGTGTGAGCGCTAACCAGCCGTGGGCACTCAGACTGATCTGAAGTGTGGACACAGGGCGCAACCCCCCAAAGGACCCACCGTTTCCTGACCGCACGGACCTCAGCCCACGATTCCACTGCCCGAGGGAAACTGACAGTGTCATCGCGAAGGCGCTGCCCCAGGAGAACGCCCGCTTTCGCCTTAGCCAAAGCACATAAAACTGATGTACCCGGGAACAAGCCCGTGCAAGCACGTTTATACTTAGCTCGCGTTTTGACTCCTTCTGGCTACCTCGGTAATCGTTCTGTCACGCTGCCGCCAAGGCGGGTCTTCTATGCCGTGTTTCAGACATAATTCTGCCTTGCCCAGCAATTCTTGGCGGGGACAAGGCTTCCAACCGAGATAGCCTCCAATGCCGACCAAGGGCATGACTGGCTGGCTTGCGCCGGTCCGGAGACCATTTGTGCTACTTGCTCGAGTTACCCGGAGACCACCCAACTGGTGATCCGGCGACTTGCTGGCGTATCAGAGACGCCGGTCCGGAGACCCCACGGTTGTCTTAGTTTCCTGGACCCGGATGTTCCTTGTTTGGTGATCAGGCAATCTGGCTGGCTCATGCCGGTCCGGAGACCCTGAAGCTGCTTTACTCGCGGGATCCTGATGCTAGCCACTTAGCAATCCGATACTTCTGAGGGGGTCTACTTGGTCCAGGCTGTATCGTGAAGATGTGACCCGGGAGATCCCATTCTCCGTGGGCCACGTCTCCGCAGATGAAGGTTTGATCCCAGCTAGCTGCAGCTTGCCCTTGACTGCTTTGTATCTGTGGGGGCGCCGGTAGTAAGCAAGGTTCCGGGAGTTCTTCAATCTGGGTGGATGCATCGGCAAAGGTCCGGAAAGATCTTCCCTTCTGAGGAACCCCAACTGTGGCACTCCTCTTGGCTTTCTTGGACTTCTTGTTGAAAGGGCAATCTCGGCATATGGGGTGACATGACAGTTGAGGTTGCATGGGTCAGTTGTCTTGAGGCTGGTGATGGATTTCACATGAGTTCCAATAAGGTGGACACCAGTGACAGTGCCGAGCATGTCACCAATCGCGCTCACAAGGGGCGCCGCCTCTGCTTTCTCTTCAGATGACAGAGGGTGATCCCAGGCTTTGGTCTTCTCCAGAGGTTTGCCAGTCGAGAAGGCAGGGAGCACCTCTTGGTCGACGCGGGCGTAGAACCACTTGCTTCTCCACCCTTGTGCAGAGTCGACTGCCATCAGGTTGAAGTAGCGAGTATCGTTGCGCACTTGAATCCCAAATCCACCGACGGGATAGGGGCGGCCGCCTCCGACATTGTGGCGCACAAGGAAGATGGACTTCCATAGCGCCCAGCTTGGGGAAACCCCCAAGAAACACTCACACAAAACCATATAACAGGCAATGTGCAAAATGCCATTTGGGGTGAAATCATGGATTTGCACCCCATAGGCGTACATCAATCCAGGAACAAAGTCGTGGAGAGGAAGAAAAAAACCGCGAGGCAGAAACTCTGCAAAATAGACGCGCTCGTTCGCGCGAGGTTCGGGGAGTACCTCCTTGTTGGAGGGGACACAGACCACCAGCTGCTCTTCAGGACCTTTCTGCCAAAGCTGGACAAGATGCTTGTCCTTCATCGTGGACTTCATCCAGTCCCCGAAGCTCTTCTTCAGGCCAGTGGCGGCAGCAGATGCGCCAGCCGCAGTCTTCTTCCCCTTCTTCTCGCCCGCATCCGCGGCAGTAGACGCCTGGGCGGCAGCGGCGCGCTTGGAGCTCTTCATCGTGGGCGCGGTGGATGCTAGAGATGCAAAAACACTACGTGCAGCGGCAATGGCGATGAGTGCGCAAGGAGGAAGACGAGATGGAAGCAGAGGAGGCAATGGCAAGTAAAAAATTATGCGGCGCAACCATCTCTATTTACCACAAACCCGTAAACAATCACAGCCGTTCACGCGAGATCTGCCATACACGTGGCAAGCATGGAGAGCAACCGTCGCAGGCCACGCCGCCCACTACGCACGTCAAACAAGGAAGTTATCATTACACAGCGAAAATCTCGCCACGTCCGGTCAAGTCAAAACTGAAGCGGCGTTCTCTGTAGTCAACAGTGGGGCCACTTTGATACGTCTCATCACAACTCTGCGCACGCAAACGACGTCACGCATGACGTTATCAACAAAGCAAACGTTAGATACAAAAACAAACTCGGTGAATCGTTCGACTGGAAACAAACGTATGACTTTCAATTAGGTCTATCGACCAAAGTAATATAGTGCACTCGACATTTTGTCGACTGCAGTATAGTACTGCCATCGGGAGCATATCAAAAAAAAAATTCGACTAACATATGCAGGATAAAAAGAATTTGAGATTATCCTCCATTACAAGTAATAAAGCACAATCTCGGGGGCTACTCCCATCGGGAGCGCTGTCGCACAGCTGATAGAATAAAGGCAAAATATCAGTTGACGCATGACTCAACTCAGCTATTACGCAAAACTTGGCACAAAGATCATATTCCATAAATTCCCGAGTTACGCCAATCGTAAATATTTCGGATGCTGCATACGCAAATGGAAAGGGAAGACCCGCCGACCAGTCGAGCTGGGCTAAGGACCACTCCAGCAGTGTTAATCCTTAAAACTTTCCGTGTAAGCAGACATGATGAAAAATCCTGACGGACGCGTTGGGTATGAAATTTAAAACTGCAGA
Source organism: Poa pratensis (assembly GCA_947311845.1). Taxonomy (NCBI): domain Eukaryota; kingdom Viridiplantae; phylum Streptophyta; class Magnoliopsida; order Poales; family Poaceae; genus Poa; species Poa pratensis. The sequence continues at coordinate 78,971,135 of CAMZMU010000042.1, read as the reverse complement.
ACGATTCAGTAAGACCTCAACGGCCTGAGTCGAGTCTGACCAGTATGTTCCAGATTCGAGTCCGGGGACTCGAGTTTGATTGAAGACTAGTAAGGTTTTGCCCAAATGTGCAGTTAACCGGTCCCGATCCGTCGAGTAAACTGAGCCTACTAAGTCATTATCCCTTGACAATCATAAATCACAGTCAGCAATCAACATAATTAATGCATAATATATTATCTACATAGACACTCAGATTCATAAAAGCACAGGTACAAAAAGGTATGATGTGCACTATTGAAGTGAGTCCATGCCCGGTTCTTCGAGTCAGACAAACACTCGGGGGCTAATGACGAGGTTATATCCTTCGGGTACCCTACCATGAGGGTAACTTGTGCACGTGATGACTAAAGCCCAATTGTCGGTGGTCCATTGAAGCCCACAAAGGGAAGCCCAAGACGAAGGATTGTTTCCCAAGATAGGCATAGTCGGTTAAGTTTCCTTATCTGTAATCCTAGTCGGTTACGCACCCGAGACCCAGCCTCCTATATAAAGGCTGGGAGGGCGACCGATCAAGAACAAGCAATACTCAAACACCAAAACCCTAGCGAGCACAGCAATTCGCTGGGACCCTTGTAGCTCCATTGTTCACATCATCAATACAGACAAGCAGGACGTAGGGGTTTTACCTCACTCGAGGGCCGTGGACCTGGGTAAATCCCGCTTGTCAGCCGTTGGTACTACTAACACTACGCGTTCTCTACCACATAATCTCAACCCTAGGTCCTTAACCATGGGTATTGCCGAGAACACCCTCGTCATGACTTGATTAAGATTAGCCCGGTTTCGGGAATCTATGCCATATAATCGAGATGAGAATTTGGGATATCAATAATGATGACAAGCTATCAATAATGCAAAAGCAATGCGGCATATGACACATTGTCAAGATTCGCCATATTGACTTTACGATACTCAAGTGTTGGCATGTTCGAGATGAGAGCATTGCCAATTTTTGACCTAAGAGAGTAGTGTAGTTGAGAAATTAAGTCTCAGTCGTGAATTTAGGGTCACGGAGATTTGACCATATGAGTATGAAACTCACTTGGATGAGATCTTACTCCGGTTGGATCCAAGTAGTATTAAGATAAGAATCCTACTTGGATGAGATCTGAATAGAACTTGAATTAAAGTCTTGATGGATTGCAAGTGTTGCGGTCCCAACAAGATGTCGTAACATAAGACGTTCTTAGGTTTTGGAAACCCTAGCCACCACCCCCTCCTAAGTACTGAGATTGGGTATAGCAATCCACCGCCCTGACGCTTTGCTTCTTACATGTGGATACCACGGAGGTGTTAAAGTTGTGGCACCAAGACGAACTATTTGTGGGATCGAATGAGGAAGACGTTACATCGAATTATGCACCTAAGCGTCTAGTGGTAAACCGGTGACCTTAATCCTCAACATGTTCGTGATGTTGAGCACTTTCCAGTGAAGAGATTGGAAGTTTAATGGTTTCTCCATTCGGCCACGCCGGTACTCCAAGTGGTGAGCATAACAAATAAAGGTATCAAAAGCTTGTATATATGGCTATAAAAAAATGCTTCTGGGAGGCAAGCTATGTGCATCTTAATTTTTATTTACTATTACTAGAGATTCTTAGATTTATCTTTCTCTATTTTTACAATAATATAGTCCTAAGTTTTGATTTTAGGATTTATTTGATATTCTATATACCTAGAATTTGTTGTTTCATGAGAACTTGCCTGTGGCAAGATGGTTAGGAGGGTGGTTGTACCCCCAGCCCACCAGAGTTCAAATCCCAGATTTGACGTCGGTGTTTCTCATTTAGGCGGAATATTTTCAGTGGGAGGCGACGTTCCGTCGACAGCGAGTCACCCGTGGTGACTTTGTCAATCTCAAGACTCTACCCGCCGACTCGGTATTACGGATGTGCTCATAGGGGTAGGGTGTGCGTGTGTGCGTTCATAGGGGTGAGTGTGTGCACGTGTATGTGAGCGTTTGTGTTGTATTGTGTTTCGCAAAAAAAATTGTCGTTTCATGCGTGTTTGTTGTTAACTGCCGAATTTCTTTTCCCTTGCTAGAAGCTGAAAATTTTCCCAAAAAATACAAGTAGCATCAGATTGTCCTCTTTCCACCCTAATATTTTCGAATTTTTTCAACTAATATAAATACGAGTTGTTAGTTTTGCTGTTGTCAGACAAAATAGATTCGATGCTTGTGTTGTAAAAGTGGATTTTTCATCTTCAATTTATCTACTTTTTTCATATAAGAAAGTGTTGAAGAGTTTTGTGCTGATTTTTTCTCGACACAAGAAAGAGTTGAAGAGTTTTGTGCTGATTTATCTCCAGGATAAAGGAGAATAAAAAGGAGGCGAGAAGATGAGTAATGGAGAAAACGTTTTTATTTTGTTTACTAATGAGTCTACACAGATATCATGGTTGCCACAACAGTCATCTAAAATGCATCTATTGATTTCATATAGCACGTGTACTGTTTTCAATCCCAATACAATCAGTCAAGAAATACTGGACAAGATACAAAAGAATAGCTAACTACTGATCCCACAAAGATGAAAAGAAAAGAGGCATATCCAGTGACAAGCATTTGAGCCCCCTTCTCAGGATTCAACAAGTTCCCTGGCGGTATGTGTCTTCCTTTTCGACATTGCAAGTTGTATATAGTGGTGACCTAGCCCATGGATCATAAATTGATATCTAGTCGGCTTGTCATACTGCTGCTTGCGTCAGGAATTGCCGATGAGGAGAACCTGTGATATCTGTAGTTCTCTGAGGAAGAAGACATTGGCTGCTGCGGGTAGAGAGTGAGTGGTGGAGTCAGGTTCCGCTGAGCAGGCAACGGGAAACACCATTGTATTTGTACCTCTGTCCGCCATAGCTGCAAAAAGGAACACAAAAAAATGTCTGAGCAAGATGTTGCAAACTACTCCGTATATACTTGTTAACATTTTTTTTAGCGAAAACGCAAAGGACCTTTGCGTTTCATTTTATTGAAAAGATAGGGTGTTGCTACATCCTCCTAAGAGGCCAAGTACATGAATCTAAGATACAATCAGTGTACATCCCATGTTGCTGGCAAGATCACCCGCAGCCCATGGGCACCTGCTCTAGCCCATAGCCTAGCTTCATCTTGAGTGTTGTTGATGATGGTTCGGGCAGAGGGTTGGGCATCTCGAAAACACAGCTGTTGCGGTGTTTCCAGATCATCCATGGTGTCAGGAGGGTGATGGAACTCAGCCCCTTGCGCATTTGCTTCGGTGTGTTGTGTTTTGCCTGAGACCACCAATCCAGCAGCGAGCTTTCGTTGCTAGGGGCAGGGACAGTGAATCGAAGCCAGGCCAGTATCTCGTGCCACACCTGACGTGCAACAGGGCACCTTAGGAACCTTAGGACCAGGTGGAGCATGGTTTCCGGCTCCTGATCGCATAGGGGGCAGCGAGGCGGGTGCTGAAGACCATGGCGCGCTAATCTGTCGGCGGTCCAGCATCGGCCCTGGGAGGGGGGGGGGCGCCCAACTTGTCCAAGTCAGCTTCCAATGGGGGCAAGCAATCGAACCGTGGAAAGTGGCAGTATAGCAGGATTTGGCGGAGTAGATTCCGCTGGCCGTCAGCTTCCAAATCAACTGGTCTTGCTCCTCTGTCAGGATCGTGTGCGCGACCCGCTGCCACAATTGCAGGTACTGTCCAATTTCATCGAGCCCCAGCACGCCGTGGATGTCTCGCGCCCAGCTGTTATCCTGCAGCGCCTCAGCCACTGTCCTCTTGCGTCGTCGCTTGGGGACGCATCTGTACAGCGCTGGCGCAAGCTCACTAATGGCGCGGCCATCGATCCATCTATCGGTCCAGAACTTCGCGGTCTGGCCATCACCAATCACCATATGGGTGGAGGCGAAGAACAGGCTGCGCTCAGCCGTGGAGAACTGGAGGTCCAAGCCCTTCCACGCTCGATCAGCGTTGGTGCGCGAGAACCACAACTATCTCATCCTAAGGGCAGCCCTGCCGCACCATGTCGGGACGCCGAGACCACCAGGTTTGGGGCGGCATACGCGCTGCCAATTGACGTGGCAGTGCCCTCCATTGGCGGCGGCCGCCCGGCCCATAAGAAGCCGCGCTCGATCTTCTCAATTTGGCGTAGGGTTTTCTTGGAAGGCGCGAAGGCGAGGAGCTGGTGTACAGGAATCGCACTCAGCACATACTTGACCTGGGCGAGGCGCCCAGCCTTGTTCATGAGCCACGCTTTCCAGGCAGGCAATCTGGCGACGATCTTGTCGACAAGCGGCTGCAATTCCGCGGCGGTGGGCCGGCGCAGAGTGAGGGGAACCCCCAGGTAGGTGATAGGGAGTTCCACGACGGGGCAGCCGAGGTCAGCGACGATCGGCATCGTCTCGTCGGGGTCTCAGCGCAGCAAGGATGCCGTGCTCTTGGTGAAATTCACCTTGAGGCCAGATGCCTCGCCAAGATTTCCAGGATTCCTTTAACTGCGGCGACGTCGGTCGGGGTGGGGTGGCAGAAGAGCAGCACATCATCAGCGTACAGGGAGATGGCCGGCACGGCTCGCCGCGGATGCAGCGGGTGCAGGATGCCAAGCTCGATGGCGTGTTTAATGATCTTGGCGAGGATGTCGACGGCGAGGACGAATAGCTGGGGCGAAAGGGGGTCGCCTTGGCGCAGTCCGCGCCGGTGCCAGATCGGGGGGCCAGCCTCGCCATTGATAAGTACACGCGTGCTCGCCGAGGATAGCAGGATGGCCAACCATGCCAGGAAGCGGTCTCCGAACCCGTATTGGCGCAGCACCTCAAAGAGGTAGGGCCAAGCCAGGGAGTCGAACGCTCGTGCGATGTCGAGTTTCAGAAGAACTCGCGGTGCGCCAAGTTGGTGTAGCAGCCGAGCCGATTGTCGGACCAAGATGAAGTTGTCGTGGAGACTGCGGCCGGCGATGAAAGCGTTCTGGTTACGGCTGACGATTGCGTCGAGCTTTGGTGCGAGCCGCAGCGAGAGGACCTTGGCAAAGAGCTTTGCAACCAAGTGGATTAGGCTTATTGGCCGGTAGTCGCCTAGCTGGCTTGCGTCGGCGCGCTTAGGTAGCAAGTCACGAGAGCTTGATTAAGGCGTGCAAAGCCACGACCTCGCATGATGTATAGCTGCTGGAACACGTCTATGAAGTCTTGCTTCACCGTGCTCCAACATGCTCGCAAGAACTCCGCCGTGAATCCATCGGGGCCTGGCGCCTTGCGTGCGGGCAGACGTTTCACCGCGTTCCAGATCTCCTCCTCGCCAAATGGCGCATCTAGGTCACTGAGATCATGAGTCTCAATCAGCAGCGACATGTCCAGCGTGTGTTCCCTCTCGACGTCGGTACCAAGCAGTGCGTCGTAGTGGTTGTAGGCTGCAGCAGCCATGTCTTCTTGCTCGGTGTAGACGTGGCCTTCCGCCGCAATACCGTAGATCCTGTTCTTTTGTCGGCGATAAGAGCAGAGGCGATGGAAGTAGGAGGTGTTGGCGTCGCCATCCCGAGGTTGGTGACGCGGGCACGCTGCCTAGCGATAGTTCGCTCCATCGAAGCCAGGCCGAGGTAGGTGAGCTTCAGCTGCTTATGAAACCATGCCTCGTGCGGCGACAGGACGGTCTTCTTGTGCTTTGTCGAAGCGCAAGATCAGCTTGCGTGCTATGGCCATTTTATCTCTGACATTCCCCACGGCCCGAGCACTCCAACTCGTGAGTTTGCGCGCTGTGGCTTGGAGGCGAAGTACGAGGCGCCGGAACGGATCAGCGTCGTGGACCGAGTTCCACGCCGTGTTCACCGTGTCGTGGAAGCCGTCGATCCGTAGCCAAAAGTCCTCAAAATGAAAACGCCTGTGAGTGGCCTGCTGGGGGGAACAATCGAGGAGCAATGGACTGTGATCCGAAACCACAGAGGCCATGCATTGCAGATGGCAGTCCCGGTATATGTCTTCCCAGTCCGAGGTACAGAAGACTCGGTCCAGGAGCACAAGGGTTGGCGGCGACTGATTGTTCGACCATGTGTATCGGCGGCCGGCGAGGTACACCTCCTTAAGTGCCAGGTCATTGAGGAGACGCCGGAATCTGCCCATCATACGTCGATTGACGTTGCTGTTGTTCTTATCTTCATCGCGGTAGATGAGATTGAAGTCACCACATAGCATCCAGGGGCCTGGGCAGTCAGCACGGACGTCGCGGAGTTCTTGCAAGAATTGGATTTTGTCTGCGTCGCCTTGTGGTCCATAAACCACGGTCATCCACCAGCTGGTGCCGCCGGCGGAGGTGGAGACCTTCGCCGTGATCGTGTTTGTGGAGAATGACAGGTCCGTGATCGACACAGCGTGGCTCTTCCAGGCAATGAGAATGCCTCCGTGAGTCCCTTGGGCAGGCAAGTAGACGTAATCATCATACTCAGATCCAAGCGTCTCGAGGACGGTCGGCGAGTGAATCACGTTCATTTTAGTCTCCTGCAGGCATACAATGGGTGCGTCTGCTAGATCAGTCAACGAGCGCACAGCGAGGCGGCGCGCGCGGCCGTTGAGGCCGCGCACGTTCGCGATAACGATCCTAAGGCCGTGATCCATTAAAAATGAATCGACGGGGTGGGGGATCAGCACAGCAGCTACTCCTCGCGTGCATCAGCGACAGCGGCCGAGAGAGACGGCGAGGGGGCGACAGACTACGGGAGGACGCGGTCGACGAGCTTGGCGATGCCGGCCAGCACCGAGAATGGAATGGGCACGGCGAAGATGCCGTCGTAGGCCTTCATTTCTGCACATGTGCTCTGCGCTCAGCCGTAGGCGGTGCCGGAGCTGGAGCCTTGGTCGCATTTGCCGAGCGGCCACGACGGGCAGGGGCGAAGTTCAGGGGTCGCCGGACCTTCTTCCCCGGGGCTGGCAGGACTGCGTTGATACCCTTGGCGGCCTCCGAGAGGAAGTTGCCCAAGGTGAACGCGTGCGTAGCGGCGGCCTGCTTCTTGGCGCGGCGCAGGGTCACCGGCGGCGAGGCAAATCGACCTGGAGCCGATCGAGGGTCCTCGCGCTGGCTCTCGATGCGCTGGGCTGAAATGCTGGGCGTGGGCCTTGGCTGTGGGCTGGGCCTCTGTGGGCTTGCATTGGGCATCAGGCCCAAGCTGGCCTGTTCTGGCCCAGGCTCTAGATCCTTCTCGCGTCCACAGGAGGTGGGCGGCGAGCCTGTCGTGCCCTGCAAGTCTGCTGAGTCCGCGCTGTCCTCGATCTGCAGCTGGGGAGCTGGGGATTGGTCAATAGACACGTCCAAAACAGCGCCAGGAGCTGACGGAGGCTTACAGTGCTTTGGCCCGACCGCAGATCTCCATTGGTCGCTGCGTCCAGCTGGGAGTCTGGAACTTCACTTTCTGACGGGAAAGCGTCCTGATCCCGATGGTGCTCTGGGCTAAAGGCGCCAAAGCTAGGGCCAGCACGGTCTTCATGGGCAGCAGATGAGATGAAATTTGAATTCTGCTCGGGCGGGGGTGGGGGAGGCACCAATGGGAGCTCGTCACGTGGCTGCTCCGGAGCGGCTGCAGGAGCTGCCGGGGTACCAGCTGGGGCGGCAGCAGGGGTGGTCGCGCGCTTTACCCACTGTAGGGTCTTTCCTTTTTTGGCGCCACGACGAGGGTGGCGGGCCCCACGCTGTACTGGCCATGCCAGCATCTCCTTTGCCGCTCTTGGGGACGGATGCGGCGTGCAGCCGACCAGCGAGGGTTAACGGCCAAGCCGTCTGCCCGCGCCGTGCTGCGCTCCGCGTGCCAGCCAATGGCGTCGACGGCCATGCCATCTGCGCATCCAGGAGCTTGTCCTTCGGTGCGTCGACGTTTGCGGCCACGCCGCCTTGCGCGTCCAGCTCCAGGACCAGGGCCGTTGCCGGCGTCTCGGCCAGCCTCGCCGCCAGGGCCAGGGGGGTCGTCGTGGCGGCGAGCCCTGCCGTTCCCAGGACGGGCCAGCGCGATGGCAATCGGGTACGTGAGGGTCCTGATGGTTGGGGCGCCGGTGCCATGCGGAGCGGGGACCTGCTCCACGATCTCGAGCGTGGCGCTTCGTCGGATGCTGGCGGGGTCATGCGTGCGGCCGGCGAGGCGGAAGGTGGCCATGTCCTCGCGAGAACGCGTGCGGGGGTGGAGGCGCTCGATCCAGCAGCTGGCGCCCAGGATGTGCTCCGCCGTCGAGACGTGCCAGGCGTGTGCGGGGATTCCACGGAGCTCGAGCTCAACACAGTGTTCGAACCCGCCGGCGCCGGCGTGCGCGAGCTTGCACCATGGACGGATGGACAAGGAGAAACGGGGGCCGCGCGCGAAATGATCACCGTTGAGGCGGCTCTTGGTTGCCATGGAGCTGAAGAGGATGAGGAAGTCCTCGGGGTGGTGGAGGTGAACTGTGAAGTCGCCGTCTTCGAGGTCGAAGGAGTTGAGGATGAGCTCGGCGGCCTCGTCGGCGGAGACGCGCGGCCGCGTTCCGATGATGGACGCCACCATCGCACGCGCAAGCACTGATTCTGCCTCTTCCATCTCAACGAAGCGTGAGAGGATGACGTGCGCAGGCTCAGGGGCCTGTGCAGAGGTCATCGGCGCTGCCGGGGACTGGAGGAGGAGCTGCGGTGGCGGCGGCGGTGGGATGGCGTCCTAGCGCGGTGCAGTACCTTGCGAGGCTGGGGGAGTCGGGTGCTGGGACGCGGGGTCGAGCTGGCCTGGCGCCGCGCTCTGGATGAGCACCTCGCAGGAGCGGGAGTCGTGCCCGGAGATGAGGCATCGGTGGCACCGGATGTCGTTAGTGCACTCCCGCACCCTGTGACGGTGGTCCAGGCAACGGAAACAGAGCCCCGTGAGCGCTTCCGGGGAAGGGCTGCGTGGGCGCTGCGGCGGCGGGCTTGGCCTGGCCGGGCGGCGGAGGCGCCTGCGGCGGCGGCGCGGCTCCTGGAACCCGTCGGCGTCCACCACGGCGCCGCCAGAGACACGGTGGATCTCGGAGCGTGGTCCAAGGCGCGTCTTGGCAGGCTGCCGGGCGGCCGCGGCTCTGGGGCTCGGCGGCTGGACGACCGGCGTGGTGGCGCGGGCGGCCGGAGGGGAGCGGGGTCGCGGAGGGGTGCGGGCGACGTCGCTGTACGAGCGGCCGGCGGAACCAGCAGAGGACTCGCTCTCCGACTCGTTCCAGCGTTCCCCGTAGGAGACGCGGTCGTCGGAGAGGGTCACTCCACGGCCGGCGGCGGCGGAGCTTGGCGTCGACATGGCCGGAAGGGGGGGCTAAGGAGGGAGGGGCTGAGGGGCTGGGAGGGCTGGGAGGTCGCCGGCGAGGACTGGCGGCGCCGGATTTGGTGGCTAGGCTAGGCTAGAGGGTGGGAGCGGGGAGGGGTGGGAGCGGAGCCATCCTCTCAGATCTCTGGATTTGCCATGACTTTCCAGTCAAATAGATTTCAGATGAAAACTACAAAGAGGATACGGATCCACCGAAGTACACTAGCATTTTGTCAATTACACATTAAGACTACAGATGCTCACCTTTTCCTTTTGAACAGCTCGTCGTCATTATCAGTTTCTACAGGAAGAACGGTATCCTCTCTGGGAGTGAGAGACCATGGGCTAGGGGCAGGAAGTTCATTTGAGAAATACCTTCTCCTTATCAACTGAAAGAGAAATCTCAACAACATTAGTAAATACCAAATAGTAGTATGTGGCAAGAATTCTCGATTGCTACTCAAATGGTCACTAATTTTTTGCACATACCATACGAAAGAACTTGACCAAAGCTTCTTTGTCATATCTTGCATCTTTGGCAGCCTGCATTCAAAGGTCAACCAATCATTTCCGAAAGCACTACTAAAACCTCAACCCCAACCAGTACATACATAACGAGAAAAGAGTAGAACATTTTTATACAGAGGCACACTGCTGAGGTCGACTACATTACAGTTAAGTTATTCTTCCATGGAAATCGTAAAGACATCACACGAAATAATGAAATATATGAACAACAGCAGCTTAATACAAAAAACAAATACCGTTAGCAGACCAGAATTGCCAGGGAAGCTCTCAACAAGTGGAAGTTCTTCACTGGATGGAAGTAGGCCTTGCTTCTCAACCCATTGACGGGCAACATCAACAAGATTTCCACTGCTAACTCTTCTACCATCTCTTGGAGCAATGTCCACTTTGTTAGCGATCACTAGGTAAGGAACTGGAAGGCCTCCTGGACCACCAGACCCAAGAGGAGCTGAAAAGGTTCCAGACTCAGCAACCTCAACTGCCCACTTGCTCAAATTCGCCTTTGTCTTCCTCTGACATAGGTCATAAACAAATATGACACCTGATGAATAATCATGGAGGAGGTGAATTTCAGGACCAGTATCTGTTCTTTTAAATGCGCATCTACTTGCTCAGGATAACACGAGCCACATATCTACAATCAATCAGGCACAATAGAATAGAATGCATGGATTTTATCAATTTGATAAACAGAAAAGTCACAGTACAAGAATCTGATCTTTACACCTTTTGCTAGCTGAGAAGATTAGCTAAACGGGGAACAAGAGAATAAATTAATTGAAGGCGCATGATCTCAGGAAGTTCTGCACTTGCGAGTTAAAGAAGAACTGGAAAATGGCCTGATTGCTTCAGTGTATTTTATGTGAGATAAATTTCTTGTTAATACTGGTTGAGGAGCACATGATACTAGCCTATTCGGAATGAATATCATGCCATACAGAATACCAAACTGATTTAGTTAGAAAAAAAGGCCAGAATAGTATGTTGGTAAAGAGAAAGATGTACCATTAATTTGTGAATAAAAAAGCCGACGGCAGTCTCGGTAGCGATCATGCCCTGAAACATCCCAAAGTTCAACAAAGAAGTTCCTTTCAGCATCACCCTTGATGATGTTAGATGAACTCCCTGGACTTCCATAAGTAATATGCTGAAACGATCGAGTGAACACTTCAACGTGAATACACCGCCAAAACAATGGAGCGAGCACATCACATTACTTTACTTACTTTAACATCAACTGTACATCCAATTGTTTGGGCCGGTCGAGAAACCGCAGAACCTTTCATAACGAGATGCGCCAGTGAAGTTTTTCCCACACCTGAAAAAACAGGGGAAAATGAACGACATTGACTGAACAGTTTTGAGAGTTGGAGCGTTCAAATTAAATAAATGGTTTCTCGAATTTAAGGGCCAAATTCAAACTTGGGTGAAACTTTAAGATATTAAAAATGTTCTCTAATCTTAAATTGGGATGTCTTTTACTCCACACATGCAGATCCTTGATTATTCTGTAATTCACATCATCTACACTGTCCTTAAATGAGATCCTCGAAATTCATGATGCAGATCCAACTCATTATTTAGGCTCCATAAATCCTTTCCTAGTGCAGTGAGAATAAAAGAAGACTCCAATCGATTGCAAATTACCATGGTTAAATGAAAACAGAAGGATCTGAGATCATGCCACCCCTTAGCAAGGATGGGAAAGGAAATAAGATACACTACCAGATTAGGCAGTGTAAGATTACATTTTTTAAATCCTACAAGTGCAAAGGAGCTGCAGTTTGTCTATCAATTCAATATATACAACTCAAAGAAGTACAAACATACAACAAACTTCTGTTCAAGCAACCTTAATACCTAATGAACATCATCCATTAAACCAATTGTATCTAGGCCCTAAAAGTAAATGGTGTTCAACAGATTAGTGAATATATTGGACAGATCTCAAAATCATCACACAGCTACACATTCAACTAAGAATTAGCGCAAACATTTTTTTTTTTTGCGATCAAATTAGCGCAAGCGTTTCAATGCTCACTAACAAACTCGTTGTGCCATGAATTTCGCTCCGTACAGCTGTCCTAGCTAGTCTGAACAAGTCAAATCCTAAGCAAGAAGAGAAGGGCAAAAACTGATCGCACTAAATCCGGAGAGGAGTGGCTGACCTGAATCGCCGACGACGAGGACGCGCACCTGGCCACACGGCGGCCCGCCGTCGGGTTCCCGCCTGCTCCCGCTCGCGCCGCCGTCCCTCCAGAACATCATTTCGTCCCCCCACCAATCAGCAGTCGAGCATCGACAGCAGCTGCGGCAGCACAGACGGCTAGATCCGCGGATCCGGAGGAGGCTGTAGGCGCATCGATGATCCGAGGAGGAAAGGGCAGGGGGGAGAGGGGTTCGGATCTTGGATGGCGGAGCCGCTCGTGGGATCTGCGATCTCGCAGCTGGTGGGTTGCTCTACCGGCGAGTTGCGACGGCCGCCTCCTCCTTCGTTGCTGCCGTGGCTTCTTTTCGCTCGCTTGCTCTGCCGGTGCGGTGCTGTGCTGTGTCGCGCTCGCGCGTCGGGACAACTCGCGCATGGACTCCACTCCGGAAGCAACCGCAAGTCCCTTCGCAGCGACTATGGCTAGTCCACAGCCGTTGGATCGAACAGTTGCGATTGATATTTGGCATTTTGTTTTCTTTCTTGGCGACGTATCCAGTGCAAACTGCTTTTCAGTGCAAACTTTCGTTCTTGGTCATTAGATGCATCGCGGTTCGCGAATGGCACAGATCAAAAGTGGGATCTCTAATCAGCCATTAGACACTAATTAACAAATAACCCCTACTATTAACCACGATCTTGCACAAGATGCTCCTCACGCGAGCCGGCGGCGCTGCCCTCGACATGGCCGGCGACGGCTGACTTGCGCTTCCCCTCAGACCCAGCGAAGCGCGACGTGGCGGCGACCTCGCGAGTGCGGCGCTGTTCTCACTGTTTCACACAACAGCGGCTCGCCTCTGCGCGACAGCGACGGCGGCCTGGCCACTGCGACGTCAATCCTGCCGAGACGCTGCGTAGATTCAATCAGTTGAATCGGAGTTAGTTGCTGGAATTAGTCGCTGTAGTTGTGGAATTATCTCTGCAATCTGGAGTTGCACGGACACATCCTATTTAGAAAACATGCAACACATGAATTTCTAGGACTGACGGAAAAGGACTGACTGCGAAGTTTCAGCTCCAGGTTGGACGATTTTGAACAGAGAACCATTGTAAATCTAACACAAATTGGGCCTGTGGTATCTAAATTAATCGGAGGATGATGTATTTCCACATCAGGTTCAGGCTTCATCTATAATGCAGCAAGGGTCAGCCATTGCTTCGTTCCATTAAAAAATTCAATCATAGGAAGGAAAGAGCATCAGTGAGTCCATCGATTACGAGGGAAGGTGGTGACCCGTGCCGGTCGCGGCCGACGTGTGCTCCGGCGCCGGCTGAGGGATGTGCACACACGAGTCGCCGGAGTGACGATCGCCGAGGGAGTCGCGGCGAGCGGAGGGCGAGTTTCCATTGCCGCAAGATCGGAGTCAAACCGATCCGCCATGAACTTCCTAAGCAGATCGTGGTTAAGAGCAGGGGGTTATTTGTTAATTAGTGTTTAAGTTGCTGACCAGATATCCACTTTTTATCTGTGCCGTCCGCGATTCATCCAATGGCTAAGAACGAAAGTTTGCAAGTTTGCACCGGAAAGCAGTTTTCACCGGATACGTTGCCTTCTTTCTATAAACCCTAAAATTATAAATATTTGACACCTGCTTTTCCAGAGTTTCTAACTTTTCCACTCCATCTGGTCCGTAATTACTGGCGCAAGCCTGCAACATTGAGTAGTACTTTGTAATAATAGCATAGTGCAATCTCTTCGAAACTTAAATTGAATCGGAGGGGTATATAAAATCCTCTCCACGTGCAGTGTTGTTTTGAAAGCTCTTAGCCACATAGAGAGAAACCAACCCCGAAGTCTCAATGGAGGTACATAAAAAAAATCAGTCTCAGTAGCAGTTTGGACCATCCACAAACAAATGTAAGTGTATCTTGGATCCCCTTGTGTGTTTTTATGATCTCTAACAAGGAAAGTAAGGAGATAATCACTTGTGTAAGTGTTGCAAATTTACTCTAATTCCTAAATGGAACGAGGGTGAAAGGTCCGGTTCCTTTGAAGAACTAGATTATGCAAGTGTGCGTTGCTATAACCGTCTAGAATGGACGGTCGATATAGATTTTTCCAGGAAGTATGAGGATAGACACCTCATACCTGTAAAGAAAACTAAAACATAATTACACGCAAAGATGTTAACATCATACTCCATAACACATTGATATTATAGAATTGACTGTATCATCTAACATGAGTGTAAACGGTATAATATAGAATAGTTAATTGCCCGTGCGTTGCAACGGGATATAAATATTCTATTGATTATGTAATTTTACAGTTCTCATGTGCATCAAACATCATTGACAAGTCGTAATAACATTTCACAACGTGTTTTTGAGATGCGTCAAGTAATCAAGTTTCTTAATTGCATCATAAAAAATATGTCAATGCTTTGCTATTGCTATGGGGTTATCTTACGTTGTGAAGAATTCCATCACTGAAATCTATTTTTTCTTACCCAAACACAGAGTTATTGACGGGGACAGAACTACCATCAATAATTTCGTAGCTTTTCTCGAGTCATGCTGACATGTCTTTTTTACGGTTATTGCTCACTCTTCTTCCCCTTTGCCATGTACCCGACCTCGTGGAGGTAGTGGGACATCTGGGTGGTCTTCAATCTTCGTCTCTCCAACTATGATCAGCCAAAGCCAAAGTAAATATGTTTGAAAATACATGGTTATATTGGTCTTCCTTAAGCAAGGTTCTTCATCACAAGCAGCGATCCATTTATTTGCAAGAAAGTAATAACATGTAAAGATTGTACTTGGGAAAGACAATGCATAAAATAGTATCAAGATCAATTAAAGCGTCTTTCTGCACAGACTTGTATATATTCTAACTACGTACTACTTCTCCTGAAAACAATTTCTTTCAGTCTATTGGTTTTAAGTTCTGTTAACCTCTCGACTTCAGTTTCCATCTGCATGAGAAATTAACATCCCACGGTTTAAACAAAAATGTTAAGGTAAACAACTTCAACTGAAACTGAATGACGTGTAGTGGCACTCGATTCCCGATGAAACTCTTTTGTTTTTCAACTGCCAAAACCCGCACTCCTTCTCATCCTTGCCCATCATGGACTCATGTGTTCTTCTGGAAGCTCAAGAACCTGCGCAAGGACTTCTGCAAGCTCTCGTCTAGAATCCTGCAGAAAACAATGAGAAAGGTTAAAAGAAAATTTTAAGCAATGAAGTTTAGCAGTCATCTAAGTACTCATAGTGAACAGAATAGGGTTAATCAGTGTGCAATTTTTAAATTCAAAAGGGAGCCATATGTTTGTCACTCCTCTCCTCCAACCCTTGGGTCAATATGCATATATTATTTTAACGAGAGGCTAATCCAAATGGAGCAAATCACTGCCATGCCGATAACTCTTATTGACCTATTGACTATACTATTAACAATCTTCATTAGCCATAACATTTGTTGTAGATTTATACTGCTTCACAAGTTGAACAATGGAACTAAACCTAGTAGGAGATAAGCCCACTCAAATGGAAGAAAAAAATACAGAAAAAACATCTATATATTTATAGACATAAGCACACTTGATTTGATTAGCTCAACGTAGTTTCCTCATTGGCCATACACGGATACACCATTCGCCAAAAGAGTTCATTCTCTTGGTCAAGTGAACAGAAGAAAAAATTACCACCAGAGCATCTTATCATAAGCGATCCAAGTCTTTCTCTTGCAAAGGTAGAAACGACTGATAAATTCTAGCATGTAACCATTCAAAGTTTTCAATGATGTTAAATTTTAAACCAGCAACGATTGATGCTCATCCACTATTTTCATTACAAGTGCTCTGCAAGATATGTGAATAAACTTTACATGGAGATATGGCAACTACATCAAGCTAGAAAACATGTCAACTGACTTGTGGAGATAGTTCCACTTACGTATCTTAGGCTTTTGTCAGGTGACAACCAAGTTACAAGCAACCCACGAATCAAGTTCTTCAGTTTGTTGGAGCAAGCCTTTCAGCAACAACATGAGCACAAGCAGCTCTCACTTCATCTATCAGTAAAGCGTCAGAAAATTAGTAAAGTAGCAGGTTCGAGTGTCTAAACAATGAGTCATCAGAAGTTCAGAACAGAATCATGTTTACCAATACATACCAGAGCAAGAGTTATCGTTCCTATTCCTATTGACTCCATTCTTCCTTCGTCGCTGCATCCTTCCCACGTCCGTAGGTGCTGCATTTGCAAGTACACAGTCCACTAAATAACTTGACAATACAATAAACTGCTAGCTCCCATAGAGGAAACAAATTTGATTGAGTATTGAAGAAAGTGGATTTATAGCAGAGACAATACATCTAATCTGAGAATTGGTGGTTTCACATCTTACAGGCATGCTTTTTATCAAGCAAGTTGCGTTCTAAAAAGCACAAGGACAAATTTATAATTGGGTAACAAATGATTACCTAACAACTTTAGCCTGGAGGAAAGGGGAGAGGAGAGGACAGCACGCGGCTACCTCAGCTGCACAGGTTAGGGAAAAAATGGTTCCATCAGACCCTAGTGCTCCACCGAATCAACCAAAAACCATCAGAAGAATCAACAGGTTCACCTTAGAGTCAACCGAAAATTGATCCAGAAAAAAAAAAGATTAAGCAGGAGGTCGGATTCGGGCCGCCATGCCCAGATCTTGGAAACATGTGCCCACACCCAGGCCTCCATGCCTTGAGCCGCGCCTCCGTGCTGCCCGAATCCGACAAGATCAAGCGAGGAGGTCAGATCCGGTCCTCCATGCCCAGATCTCGAGCTGCGCCTCCGCTTCTCTTGCTCTCGATCTAGGGAGGGCGTCGGGCCTCCATGACCTGAGACGTGCGATGGAGATCTGGGAGAGTCGAGGGGAAGGCGGTGCGGCCGTTTCCGGCGGCCGGTGTATGGAGCAGAGGAGGAGGTGCAAGGGATGCGGGGGGAGAGTGGCTCGTGCGGATGAGTGGGGCGCGAGCAAGGGATAGGAGACAATGGACTGCGGGTTGATTTTCATATTTGATAGGGGGGTTTGTGCAAAATAGCCTCGACGTACGACCGCCCCGATTTCGTCCGTCCGGCAGGAGACAGGACACTCCATACTTTTATAGTAGAGAATAACTATTCTCATTGTAGACGGTATCAATCTCAATGCATTCACGAGAAAATATAGAATAACCATTCATGAGTGTACAGTAGGAAAGTCACGACAATAAATATCGGTTTGCTTAAAAGGAGGAGTGAGGAAAGGCGAGCGATGGATTTATGGGAGCGAGATTGTGCATGATTTAGCCATCCCTCATATCAGCGGAGGAGAATCGCTACTCCTTGTTGTTAAAGGATAGACCTGTATGTCACGATAGGTTTGTACGTGACTTGCGTGTTAAGTTATGTTGTCGTAACATATACGGTGAACTCTAAATTTTTGCTTTTAATAAAAAGAATGTGTGTCATGATGTAGACAAATTGACGTATTAAAAAGAGGAAGACATATATGAGAAATTTGATTCAAAAAACAATAAGAAACAGCATCTCAAAACATTGTATATTGGTGATGATTCGGTTTCAATCGATAAGCAGATTAAGGGAGAATGCTATCTTTTTCGTAGATAGTCTGCTTTCTATACTTAAATTCGAGAAATCTCGTCGTTGCTACTACTTCCCGAATTCCACATTGTGAGTTCATATTTTATTTTCTAAGAAACAAAAGTTCGAGCAGATGCCGTTCTAGCAGGTACAAGAACTCCCGTTCGGTAGGCATCTGCTTTAGCAATGTCTTTGATCCTCTATCAACAATTTGAGGAAGACGAGACATAAGCCTTTGGATGAAACCAGTTCTGTTCCGTGAGCGGGCTCTCTCTCTGGGTCGGTTGTTTGACCATCCCTCACGAGTTCCAAACCTGACCTTCTTTAAGCTGCTTCGACTACGGGAGCCGGGGCTATGATCCCATTTCGAAATAACAATTTGGTGGTATATAATCCGATCTGATTTAACTTCTTGGCTATAAAGTTTGTAATATCCTTGTTGTTATCTATACGCCATGTGTGGTGCCTATATTAACATGTAACGAGGCCGAGTCCAACGCCATCGTTCCACCCATCCATCTACAAACTTTAATATATGGCATCTAAGCTTACCCTCAGGCCTCAGTACTACGTCCATGGCCAACTCCAGCACTTCCCCCTCCCGCTTTTCCAACACGTCGGTTGGTCAGGGAGTGACTCACATAGTGACATGTTGGTGGAGGGCAACCACACCCTGTGGAAGGCCCAGGTTCTCTCGGCGATAAAAGAGGCGCCCCTATGGAGGACTTCCTAGACCTGAACATAACAGTGACCAAGGGCACTAAGCGTGTGTTTGCTTCAAAGAACTCAGAGGGGTGAAGTGGGATGGTTCAGATTATTCATGCGTTTGGTTGTAAAACAGGTGGGTGGAACCGTCCACGATGAGCAAATATACCATAAATATGTTGAGCCATTCGATCCTTCGAAATCGGCCGAACCGTTTCACCCACTTTTCTTATCCTTCTTTTCCTATCGCCAATACTTCTCGTCCCTGTGCTCTCTCCGGAACCCCTCATGCTCGGCTCGTCGATTGCTCCGTCCACCTCCACACCGCATCGGAGGCGCAGCTCCTTGACCATGGCCGTGGTCCACCCTTGCTATTTCCTCTGTCGGAGAACCGGAGATGGCGGAGGTCACCTCGATCTAGGGCCAAGGCGGAGCCATCGTCGAGCTGGGCAGCGACAGAGCTTTCGTCGGGCGGCCGGCGGCAGAGCTCGCCTTGGGCTGGGCAGCGGCTTTCGCCTAGTCTGGGTCGCGGCGGAGCTGGCCTCGAGCTGGGCAGCGGCGGAGCTTGGCTCGGACTGTGCCAGTGGAGCTCGCCCTAGCTGGGTGGCGGCCGGCGACAGAGCTCGCCTTAGGCTGGCGGCGGCGTTCGCATCGATCTGGGCAGCGACGCTAGGAGCGGACGGGATCACGGGGTCGATGCCTTACGACGGCTCCGCACCGATTGCAGTTAACACCATATTATTAACCGAACCTCCATACGGCATCTCACTGGCGCATGACTACTCTATCTTGAGATTAGACAACATTTGTTCTTGAACACGAGCTCGTCGGCAGTGTGGGCTGTGATGGAGGCTATTTTGCCTCACAGAGCCGCACCAAGACGGTGAATCTACTTATCAGCCTCGTAAACGCCTACTAGAAGGGAAATTCTGCGTTTCTCCTTTTTTTAATCATGGATCAGACAAAAGAGGAAAATTCTTCTTCAATGCAGATGTAGGATCGGTCTCTATCCACTTTTGACCAGATTATACAGCTCAAACAAGTGTGTCCTTAGTGCCATCAAACCGTCTTCAGAGAGATGGTCTACTTGCTTAGGTCATCCATTATCGATTATAGTCAAGAAAGTTCTCGGTCAAAATAATCTTACTTGTTCTAGTGAGTCCAATGATGACTCGGTTTGTGATGCCCGTCGAAAAGGCAAAGCCATCTTATCCCAAGTCATTAGTGAATCTAGTGCTCTTTTACAGCTTGTTTTTCTCGCATGTTTGGCAATTGGGGCACAACAAGGAGTTAATAGCATCAGCGGTCACACAACTCGTCGTCGATGTGCACTTAAGTCACGTGCACGCAGGTCACTGGCCCCACTTGTCAGTCCGTTTTGGACAGTAAATTTTCAGAAAACCCCCTGGAGTAATATTAATTTTACAAAATGGTCCTTCTAATTTTACAAAATGGTCCTCCTAATTTTACAAAATGGTCCTTCTAATTTTACAAAATGGTCCCCTGGACCATTTTGTAAAATTAATATTACTCCAGGGGGTTTTCTAAAAATTTACCGTCCAAAACGGGCTGACAAGTGGGGCCAGTGACCTGCGTGCACGCACTTGTCGAGTTGTGTGACCAAATAATCACATTCTGGAGAAGTGTGACTTAAGTGCACATTGGCGTCGAGTTGTGTGACCGCGGGTGCCATTAACTCCACAACAAGACTGGCGAGGTGGCGTGCCACCATCTGCATGAATTCACACAACTGTCATTGACCAGCTGCAAGTATCAATTGAATTCTTTTGTTTTGGCTCATGTGTCCTGCCTATATGTACGTGTGGGTCTATGCTCCCCATCTCCCTTCCCCACTCCCTCATCTTCCTCGTAAACCACCCATGTATATCTCTCTCCACATACAGACACTAACGCCTGCTACCTAGGTCTAACTATATTTTTAGGAGATCATTAATTTGATTGTAGAGAGATTGGTAGCTAGACGGAGAGAGGGCTTCACTGCTGCATATGTATATGGCGCAGGAAGAGGCAGGCCTAGCCCTGGATCTCTCACTAGGCTCCGGCACCCGCGACCACCACCTGCTTCAGCCGAAAGAAGCCCTACCGCTGGAGCCATCGCTGACCCTAAGCCTGACCATCGCCGTAAAGAGGGAGAACGTTGAGGAGGAGAACGAGAGACCCCAGATCTACTACTCCGCAGCATCGTCAGTGGCGGATGATGACGTTGAGGGATGCAACAACAGCAGCAGCGGCCGGAAAAAGCTGAGGCTAACAAAGGAGCAGTCGGCGCTCTTGGAAGGTCGCTTCAAGGAGCACAGCACTCTCGACACTGTAAGAGTACAATCCTCACTGAACTAATCAGATGATTATTGCTGCAGGTTTTTTGCAGGTTTTTTGCATGTTTCTTTGCATGGTCTAATTTGAGATTTACTTTGGTTATCAATGATCAATCATCTGAGAACGCCTATAAGTTTTGTTACTATAGTATGTAGTAATTTCCGTGGCTTCTCTTTAATGATTTGGCTTTTTGGATGATTGAATCATCTGAGCAGAAGCAAAAGACAGCTTTAGCAAGGCAGCTGAACTTCAGGCCAAGGCAAGTGGAGGTCTGGTTCCAAAACAGAAGAGCCAGGTATCCAATTCACAGGAGTATACTAGAATTACTGATGCTTTTGCCAATAACATTGTCGTGATTCGTGATGGTTAACAAATAATTAATGGCAGGACGAAGCTGAAGCAAACGGAGGTAGACTGCGAGCTGCTGAAGCGCTGCTGCGAGACGCTCACTCAGGAGAACCGGCGCCTCCACCTTGAGCTCCAGCAACTCCGTGCCCTCAGCAACCACCAACAACAACACCACCCAACCGCTGCGTTCTTCATGCCCGCTGCCGCCATGCTCTCCGTCTGCCCCGCCTGCAACCGCCTCGCCCCTGCACCGCCAGCCCATGCCGCCGCCACAGCTGACCGTCCTGCCCCAAACGCAGCTTCTTTGCCACCAATTCGGCAGCCTCTGCTAAACAACTCTATCCGCACAAAGATATACATACATCCATGAATTAGTTAATCATGAGTTCGTTAGCAAATTAATTAGTGTATATAATCCCATCCACTCCCCTTCATTTGGTTAGCTTCGTTTTTTCACAAGTTAACTGATGCATGAGGATGATCGATGGAGTACCATGAATTTAGGGAAAAAAGATTTGATTATAGTGTATGAAGTGTTGTTGTAGCTACTTAGATAGGTTAAAGTGTTATATGGGGTCACTGATGAATTTTATTAATTCAGGAGATTACCATCTATAGTTGATTTACACCTCATACGTCCTGGTTTGTTCGGATGTAGAGATGTTTGTATTCTTACACATATGTATTCATCATGTGGTGAAATATACAAATTTATTTCTGATACTACGCATATCGGCATATATTTATTGATTTGTTTCAGAATTACATGTGCTTGAGACTTATAGTAACAATCTTCTTATAATGTACTAGTTCTGTTGCTTTTGCATTAAAAAAAGATCAAAATTGAAAAGGATTTCTTAAAAAAATAACCAATGTTATGGTACTATCAGTTCTTGTGATGACACTAAATGATGGGATTGAGCAAAATAAGATGTGACATGAACTAGGCGTGATGTAGTGCCAAAGGAGGTTGGGTGGTCGTGGTGGTGGTTTGTGAGGCCTGGGTTGTATGCAGCTAGCTAGTGGACGCAATCAACCAAGCAAGCCATGATCTTTCTGTTGAGACACAATCACACCATTCTGATTGCTGCCTCCCGATCTTTTGGCAATTTCCTGATGACCCCGTCTACCACGGCAGGCGTTTCTATCGTGAATCTTTTCATACGAGTCGTGCATGGCTACTTCTCTGACTAGTACTTCAATTTGTTCATCTTTACTAGTTTGGGAGTTGGTTCAAACCATCCGATCGACATCCGAATCTATTTTACACAAATTCACCAACAAAAATGGCAAGATTAAATAAACATAAATCTAAAAATCTTTACTATTAAATGGAAGTTCGTGATGATGGTACGCCGCTCTCGAACGAAATTGTAGGTCTTGCTCCAGTAGCTCAGCAACGCGGAGCCAGCCGACTACGAGTTGGACGCCATGGCAGCCATTGCTGTTTTCGAGTTGGGTCTGGCGATGACGAGTGACGAAGAGGACGAGCTGATAGATATATTCAATATGTTTGACAACATTCGCATATCGACCAAGAAGATCTCTTTCTGATCAGATAATTAGACAAAGAAATACCTTGTAACGGTGAATGAAGAGGACAAAATTGTGGAATGAATATGAGCGACAACCTTTTTTTTTTTCTACGGTGAATGTGACGTCTACTGCACTTTTATACAACTTGCACCAACATATTTTTTAGTAGATATATAATTAGTGGCATTATAGTTAGTAGCTATGTAAGATTTGCACCTAAATGTTATTAGTCCCTCGAAATAAACGCAAATCAAATAATTATTTTCCCAAAAGTTTGATAAGGTCAAAATACATAGATAAATCCGTTTAACGAAAAATCTGGAGCACTATATATTTTATGGTAAGAGTATATATTGTGTTATTGCTCGTATTACAATGTTTATACACAATGAGGGTTTAAACAAGTTGCGATCAAGGGACTTAAGAACAAAATCAAGTCTAATATCTTGAAGAGCCAGGCGCGCAAGCCCCACATTGACCATATCTTTGTCCTAATTTTATTATGCATGTTTTACAGTTAATTTTTTAGTGCATTGTCTTTGCTTGATAATATTTTGCTAGTTAGGTACTAAGGTTTTCTCTCTAGATAAGCCCGTTAGATCTAATTAGAGATATACTAGTAGGTTATTAAGATCCCTCCTTGACATCCTTATTACCCACTGGTACTAATTTCTTGCTGGGGTTTATCTTGTACCTATTTTAGCAAAGACATAGCCATGCTTAGTGGACAATAGCCTAAGTTGGAGAAAAATCCTCTTTGCTCAAAAAGAGTTCATGAAAAAACAGGGAGTACCACAATGTACTGCCAGAGAACTAGAATAGACAAAACATGTTCTACAAACTGCCAAAGACATGACAAATCCAAGCCAAGGAGATGTTTTGTGCCTCCTTTGGTTGAACCACATCCACAAAAGATCAATGTACCTCAGCAAGTTAAGATGATTTGTGCCCACACAAAAAAAAAATCTCAAATGACTTGAATATTTCACATGGAAAATATTACCATTTTCAATAGAACAAATGAAAAGTGTTTCAGTTTACAAAACTTATTGCAGTGATCAAGTTTCAGTCTTGTGGTTCTGCTGCTTGGTGATACTGGTAGTCCCCTTCCTCATATGCCTCCCCTTCCTCAGGGCCTTCAGGTTCTGTGTTGTGTTGCGCCTGATAGTACTCCGACTCGTGTTCCTTTGAGCGTTCACTTTCATGCCCACGCCCATCTTGACCAAAACCATATGCCTCGTGATTTTTGTTTTTCTCATGTTGGTCATGACCATAATGCTGCCCATAATCAGCTAAGCTTCGGTCATGCTTTGGCTCTCCATTGGCATAATCAGCATCTCTCTCGTGCAAGTGAGCGCGCTCACGCTCGTGATATGCATGCTCATGATCTCTCTCGCCCCTCCCTCTCTCACGTTGACGGTCATGAGAACGACCACGGACCTTCTCTCTATCATGGTCCCGACCACGGTCCCTGTCTCTATCTCTATCACGGCGATCACGGTCACGTCCATGGTCTTTCTCACGGTCCCTTCCGCGGTCCCTGTCACGAGTCCTGTCCCGATCTCTATGGCGGTGCCTCTCTTCCCTCGAATCACGCTCACGTATTCGGTCATGGGAGCGGTCCCGGGGTTTCTCACTGCGATCTCTTTCCCGCAACTTTTCAGAAGACTTTTCCCGATCCCTGCATTGAGATGTCAGCATAGCACAAGGCACCAAGGGAAGATGTGTTATGCAGAACAAAGTTCTTTTGCTGAGGCCTACCTATCTATACGGCGATCATCTCTCTTAGGCTCTTCTGATCTGGGGCGCCCAGCACCAGGTTGCTCCCTGGTAATAAGAAACACGCAATGGTCAAGTAGATGCCCAAGCATAAGAGGACAACACACACACGCACACACAACAATATACATTGTAACAAGCAATATCAAACTTCAATGTACAAACTCGTATGAGATTATCTTCTGATCAACACTACAGAAAATCACAGCAAAGACAAAACGAAAGAAAGAAGCATATTAGAAAAACAACACCAAGTATTGATTAACTAGCAATCTCCATTCCACTGTCCCTTCATTCCACAAATAAATAGAAGCATCTTTAATGCATCAACATGAAAGGTATATACCTAGCAGAGGGCTTCTGGTCAGCACTTTCACCACCAATTCTGCTTGATCCAAGTCCACCACCTAATCTCCTGGGACGCCAATTAGGAACAGTTCTACCACGTTCCACATCAACTAGTACCCTATTATTGTCCAATTTTCTCCCATCTGCTTGCTTGTAAGCATCTGGTGAAAACACAAATTGGCAGGGTAAAAGTAAGATATACAGCGGGAGTGTCAAACAGCCTACAGGCAACATCTAATGATCAGAAACTTACTTTTCATATCTCGAGTATGCATATACTCAATGAATGCATATCCTCTAGGTTTATTTGTACCTTTGTCAGTAACAAGCCGTACCTGCAAATCTCAAAGATAGTAATAATTGTGCTAGGTACGTTAAAATCATCCGACACTTAAAACGGACTGGAGGAAGTAGTATTAGTTGACATTGTAATGGTTTGTTAATTTGCATGTTCTATGTTGCACGACAGACAGGCATAAAGCCTAAAACAGCCGTGCTAACCTTCCATATGTAGAGCTTCCATTATGAGGAGTGAAATCCAGCACACATCAACACAGTTGGAGGAAAAGCAGTCTCGCTGATTGGCGCATGATGAAAATAATAATGATATCCTCTTACCAGGGAACTGGCTAACTAAATAGAAATAATATACGATTTTAGACTAAATACTATACCAAGCTGGCCTCTCCATTATGTATATTTCGTTGAACCTTTGCAACAAAGACAAGAAAATAGCAGCAAAAATACAAAATTGAAGTGATAAATAGCAAGCAAGCGATGTCTATTCCTTAAGCACTGGAAAATGAAACCAAACTTTGATGTTTTTTCCTCCAAAACAAACCAAACTAGCTTTAACGGTTCATAAAGCACCCACCAAATACACACTGGACTGGTCTAGCCTACTTGTGCCATTATGAGCAGTTTGGAACTTTGACAGGTGATACAACAAGCAGGCATAATCAAACACATAAACATCACGATAACATATATGGTTCAGATCTGAGATCCTGTTACTCACACCCTAGTAACATGCATTAACAAATTCTTCAAGCTTCTTTGCTTCAGTTAATCACAACAAAAGAGATGGAACTTTGTGGAATGGAAACAAATAATAAAAACAACACATGCATTTGCAGCGTTTGGCAGAAGCTAAATGGTTTTCTCTCCCTAACGACATCATCTTAATAAGAGAGGGATTGATACTAAGAAAAGAGCAACAGGTGGTAAGCCAAAGTTTAGCTGATAGTGCATATTTATTTCAGACATCTTGTTCTTCAAATGGTTGTACCAATGAATTACTGATTAAACTGGGTTACCAAAAATTCAACACAAATGACTAATTAATTGAGTAGGAGAAACAAAGTTCTACATATACAGTGTGTTACTTATCGATGAAGCATTAAGTATCTTGATTACATGGGCGTAACTCTAATCCTCAACATGTTTAAAGCTGGCTAGCAGAGAGATTACTTGGTTCTACCAAACAGTCATGTATATACGATGGTGTGTGCACCCAGGCTCATGGTTTATTTGGTGCACCCGAGCATAGAAAAGGCCTCTGAGATCCTTGAAATTTTCAGAACTTTTCATTTACGACATAGACACCATGTGCATGTACTATGCAAGAAAAATTTATACTTAAATTCGACCGTACTTGAAAAGGATATCAATCCAACTATGGATAAAAATGCAAATCTTTGAGTGAAAGTACCTAACTAGTACTATTCACAAACTCTGGCTCAGATTTGGATTGCAAATTTGGTGACGCGGTAGATATTTGTTATGTCTACCTCAAATTTTGTGTCAGGGTTCCCAAGCTAGGAGCACTTGACGCATTCTCATGCCAATACAACTTAAATGCACGATTTAACTATGTTGCCGACATAACCTGATTAATATTCTCTTTGTCAACCGCAATACGACATTAGTTACCGAAGAGCAGTCAAAAAAATTATTCATCTACATAAGAACACAGCAGATACAGATAGGGCCCTAGATACAGAATCAGCTTCAAACGCTTGAGTTCTTCCTCAAACTTTTGCAAAAAGAAAAAAAAAATGAAGGGGCTCTTTACTATTTTCTGCAGGGAGGTACACCTCAAAGGTTTCAAGCAAATTCCAAAACTGACGAAGAGATCAAATTAAAAAGTTCATAAAAAATCCTTGGAGCAGAATGCTTTTATTTTAGTATGGTAGAAAAAATAGGACAAAAGTATAAAACTTGTCTAAAAAACACCTTTTCATACAGAAGATATAATGAATGCCAAATATAGAGAAATTTGACATAGGGCAAAGCTAGAACTTTAGTTGAGTTGGAATGGAGGGAGTATATAGTAGGAGCAGTGAACCAACTATTCTTTTGAGCTTTTACCGTATAATGCTTTGTTGATCACAATAGTTAAACATCATACGCCTTACCAAAGAAGAATACCTCCACCTGTACTGGGATTTACTACATGAACTTACCCTTTTAATAGGCCCATAAGCTTCAAACTCCCGCTTAACCTTACTCTCAGATGTCTCATAGTTCTGCAGAGTTTGGTGAAATCAGTAAGCACTAAGTTACAAACACAATTTACTACCAAGCTGTTTTCAAAGGAATGAGCAAGCAAATACTTACAAGTCTTGCAACGAAGAGTGTTTTGTATGGATCTGAAGTGGTGTTGGGGTCAACTTGTGGGTCATCTACATTAAAAGGACACAGAAGAATGAGGTTAGACCATCTATCATCTGGAACCAAGGTACGGCATGGCTCAAAATGAAACTTACATTTCTGAAGGTCTTCGGCAACCTTAGCAGCACCTTGCTCAAGCTTAACTTTTCGGATTCTGTCCTTCTTTTCGGCCTATATGCAGAAAATACAATCTAAAACTGGAACGAATATCAAATGGCATGACCATAGGGACAACAATATACAGTAATATTTGTATCTTGAGAACGCGGGATGCATATGTGAATATTGTACATTAACAAGATATTGAACTGAAGAAGCTCCGAAACGTAACAATGCCTTCTCACCAGCGGAAACAGTTCAAGCAAACCAGATACTACTTTTCGTGTTATACCATTGGAACAAGCTGATAATGAGCAAGCTTTTAATTCACATGTGTAACAGAATCACACCCTCATGATACTACTTTTCGTGTTATACCATTGGAACAAGCTGATAAGGAGCAAGCTTTTATTTCACATATGTAACAGAATCACACCCTCATCAATAGCAGCAGTGGTCGACTCTAAACGAGTTGTTCCGGAACGCTTTAACAGACAATTGCACAATCTAAGTGAACGGACAGCTAATTTTCTTGCAATAAAATAAGTTTGGTTTAGCTTAGCTGCAAATGGCAGGCAAAGTTTAACCCTCTGTTTGTTTCTCTCACAACACAGATTAGGTTCACTAGGTTCACTTAAACGCTCTCAATTAGACATATTAGAAGTTTGCAAACATCCTGCCCCGCGTGATGGTGTATCACTAGTGTGTACTCCCTCTGATCCAAATTATAAGATGTTATAGATATTTCAATATGAACTACATGCGGACTGAAATGAATGAATCTGCACACTGAAACACGTCTAGATACATCCGAATCAGGAAAAAGCTATTATATTTCCGAAAGGAGGTGGTGCTTTATATTGTGCTACTATATGACTTGCCATCTGGCCAAAGCGCAAGGAATAAGTACCGCTAGCAATACCCAAACATGAAACTATTAGCAATCCTAATAACCGCAGAACCCATACCTTAGTCTCGCATGTTGGGACAGGAGGAGCATACTCTGTATCCCCAGGCTCCGCAAACCGTGACACAAACTGTGCCATCCCTGCAACCAATCAACAAAACAGCAATGAACATCATCAGCATTCAGGAAGACAGCAACCCCGCTCTCATCAATCAATCACAGAATAAAAGGAGCACTGATCTCCCTAGCGATTAGTACCCAGAACCTCCGCTCTCATCAATCGACCGCTTACCCGTGTAGGCCGGCAGCTTGCGCTTCTCGACGGGCGGCTTGTGCTCGAGCGGCGGCCGAGCCTCGAACAGCTTGAGCAGATTCGGCGTGAGCCCCGTCGGGTGACCCTGCCCCATCTGTTCCACAAAAACGACCCAGATCTCAGATCAAAGCAAAGAAAATAGTGCAGGAGAAAAGAGATAGGATTCGTTAGGGTTTAGGGGCGGGGAGAAGGGAGCGATTACGAGCTTGAGCTGCTGGACGTTGGCGCGAGCCACTCCCTTGGGACGGCCCTGCACGCCGCCGTCCGGGTTACCCCGCATCATCGCGTTGCCGTAGTCGCCCATCGCGGCGGCGGCGGCGGCGGCGAGAGGTTTGCGACTCGCGATGCCAGTACGGCTCGGGGGAGCGACAGAAGGGAGACTGGGAGAGGGGTTAAGGGGTGGTAACTTAGCCTAACAAAACACAAAAGAAATTAAGCGTGTTCTTCCACAGCCGAGTTTTTCTTTCTTCTTTTTATTACAACCTTACTTTTCCTGCTGAATCTCGTGCTAGTTTCGACCACGTACATGCACACATTGAACGCACACTTGCACACCCTAGCCCTATAAACACCTCCGAAAGCTGAGTCGAAGGTCAAGTCTTGAGATTGACGAAGGCTCTGTAAAAAAAAATTAGCCTCTCATTTCTTCTATCTCTTTCTTTCCATCGCTCTCCCTCATCGCCCCTTATTGCAATTCCCAACAGCGGTGACGACCCTGCCCCTGAACAAAACTCCAGCGGCGCCCCCCGAGTTTGTCGTCTTCATCCTCCGGTAGCCGTCGTACAGGTCGCGCCCTCTCCCGAGTTCACCGCCGTCCTCCTAGCTCGTCGTCCCACCCTCCTCTGAGATCGTCGCCTTCCTCCTAGCATGTCGGCCCATCCTCTCCTCGAGGTCGCCGCCTTCTCTCCTAGCCCATCGTCTCGTCCTCTCCTCAAGGTCGTTGTCTTCCTCCTAGCACACAGTCCTGCCCTCCTCTGAAGAACGGCGGCGACGACATCTAGCAGGAACGGCGACAGCGTTACCTCGAGGAACATCGGCGGTGGGGATAACCACCTGAGGCGGCCTTGATTTCGATTTGGACTTTGTCCACTTCAGCTTGCTTCTGTCAACTCCGGTCTAGAGTAAAAATCAAGTTACGCTCAAACTGATTGAATGTTAAAAAGCATGTGCTGAGTTCCGTTCCACCTTTTCGGAACCAACCAAATATGAGAACGGAACGGTTCCATTTCATTGAAAAGGAACGGAATAGAACCATGACATTCCATTCCACTTCATCCCAAATCGAAAATACCCCCTAGGGTGGAGTATTTTCCAATTACACAGACTGCACATATATCCATGGCAACTACTCCCTTCGTTTCATTTTACTTGAACCATTAGCGTCAAGTAATATAATATGGAACCCTCACGATACATTGGCTAAGCCCTAAGCCCTCCCATCTATAAAACTCATCACATGTCTTATCTTTTCTAATTATATCGATAAAACTAAGGGAGAAATTAGAAAAGGTAAGGAATAAGGACACAATCAATGCAATAAGTGACACGTTAGGTGCATTTTATATAAAAAGTTACAAAATATTTCCCGTGGTATAAATTTAACTAGAGGGTTCTGCTACCATATATTTTACCGCACATTTCTAATGGATTGGATAGGACCAGAGCGTATTGGAATGTGGATTGACATATGATTCGAATCAGAACTCGGATCAGAAAAAAATCGAATAAATAGTCTTGTGATGCATGTAAAATGCATATATGAAATTTGCACTATATTATTTATATTCCAATCATATTTGTCATATGAGGGTTATATCAATGTTTTATAATGATTTTGGGAATATTTTATTGATTTCCTATTTTTATGAAATTAACCCTGCGTAAGCAGAAAACCCTATTTTCCATATTTTAATATTTTAGGGACCCAAACGACGTCCAAATGACTTGGAAATTTACGAGCATCAGTTTTTAGAAGGAAGAAGACTTGGGAGCGAAGGAAGCAAACAAGCGGAGGCCCGAGGCCCAAAAGAGGGTGGCCCACGCGGCCAAGGAATCTGGCCGCGTGGGACCCAGCATCTGGAGCCTCGAGGCTCCGTTGCCGTCGATCTTTTCGCCCACGAGTTCGTCTTGACCTAAAACCGACTATAAAAATAGTCCCCGACGCCCTTCGGAAAGGAGCGCCGCCGAAAAACAGAAACACCGAAACATAGACCTGGAGCTGCAGATTGGAGGGGGAAAACTCCGGCGGGGCACTGCCGGCGTGGTCTCCATCTTCTCCAACGACTTCTCCACCGTCTCCATGATGAAGAGGGAGTAGTCCACCCCTGGACTATGGGTTTGTGGAAGTAACTTATGTATCTCTCCTCTCTTGAGTTTCACTAATTAGTATCGTATGAGCTGCTGAACATGATTACAGTCATCTATGTAATACCTATGTGTTGGATCTTTTTATGAGTTAATATATGTTTAAGATTGCAATAGTTTGTTTCAGTTATGAATGTATATGCATATTATGTACCCCG
The DNA here is from genome assembly GCA_947311845.1 of Poa pratensis. NCBI lineage: Eukaryota > Viridiplantae > Streptophyta > Magnoliopsida > Poales > Poaceae > Poa > Poa pratensis. The sequence continues at coordinate 78,940,002 of CAMZMU010000042.1, read as the reverse complement.
TTCCTATTTACTTGTTTTGATCAAGCATGTTTATGAGAGCGTGTGTGGGGTGATGTGTGCATTAGTTGGAGTAACGGGGGTGGCTAGTGCGGTGAACGTGAGAGATAGTTCCGCGATCCACTTGGGTATGTTTACCTTACTTTGTTGCCTCACTAGGGATAAAAGAAAAATACCATGTTATCGGAGATGTGGGTGTGACCATTGTCACTACTCCATGACTAGATCTAGCATGTTCTTATTTTAACTTCATGTCATGATATTTAAAGCTATACTCTGAGTTATCTTAATTACTGAGGTGTTATGATTTAGTTCGCATCTTGGTGGAGTATTGATGTCTACGCACGCTTCTATTCTTGTAGACAGTGTTGGGCCTCCAAGAGTAGAGGTTTGTAGAACAGCAGCAAGTTTCCCTTAAGTGAATCATCCAAGGTTTATCGAACTCAGGGAGGTAGAGGTCAAAGATATCCCTCTCGAGCAACCCTGCAATTAAGATACAAGAAGTCTCTTGTGTCCCCAACACACCTAATACACTTGTCAGATGTATAGGTGCACTAGTTCGGCGAAGAGATAGTGAAATACAAGTAATATGGATGATTATAAGTAGTAATTGCAATCTGAAATAAAAATGGCAGCAAGCAAACATGTAGCAGAACTTGTTATAAACGGTGTTTCAATGCGTAGAAACAAGTCCTAGGGATCATACTTTCACTAGTGGACACTCTCAACAATGACAACATAATTGAATAAATAAATACTACTCTTCACTATACTACTCTGAACCACTCTCCGGTTGGATAACGAACATCATTCATTGCGTAGGGCTGCAAAAGAACACCTCAAGCCGGAGTAAACATGCGCCACAATTTCATGGAGACATCCAACTCAAATTATAACTCATGATAAGTATTTATGCAACCTTTAGCCTAAGAGCCACACACGGTGCGCACACTGTCACCTTCACACCGTGGGACAAGGTGACTCCGGAGATCACATTAATAAAACCACTTGAGTAGCATAATAGATGAAGAGTAACATTTACTTATTCAACAAGATTACAAAGCTCATGATCACATAAAGATCACACAATGGGAGAGAGATAAACCACATAGCTACCGGTAGAGCCCTCAGCCTCGGGGGAGAACTACTCCCTCCTCATCATGGGAGTCAGCAGCGGCGATGAAGATGGCAGTGGAGTTGATGGAGATGGCTCCGGGGGCAATTCCCCGTCCCGGCAGCGTGCCGGAACAGAGATTCTGTCCCCCGAAACTTGTTCTGGATGGCGGCGGAGCTACGGGTGGAATTTGGAAAATCCTTCGGGGGTTAGGGTTTTCTCCGCGGGGGCAATATATGGTCCAAAGGGCGGCGCAAGGAGACGCCCGAGGCGGCCTCCCCACACCACGGCATGGCCAGAAGATTTTCTTCTGGTCTGTGCCCTAGTCGAGTTCGGGGTCTTCTGGGCCTCTTCTGGAGCTGTCCTTTTGGCCCACGCAGCCTTTTGGCATTTTAGAATTTCTGGATTTTTTCTAGATTTTTCTGAGCACTTTCATTTTTGGACATTTTCTGCAATGCATAAACAAAATAAACAGAAACTGGCACTGTGGCATCTTGTTAATAGGTTAGTCCAATAAATGTCATAATATGATATAAAGTGCATATAAAACATGTGGCAATTGATATAAAACATGCATGGAACATCAAAAATTATAGATACGTTTGAGACGTATCAAGCATCCCCAAGCTTAGTTCCTACTCGTCCTCAAGTAGGTAAACGATAAAAACAAAATAATTTTTGAAGTGACATGCTACCACACAATCTTGATCAAATAATATTGTAAAGCATGTGAGCTGAGATCAAATCATTCAAAGCAAATGTCTATAATTGATATTCAATAAGAGATAACAAAGCAAGATAGTTAGACAAGCTAAAAGTTTTCATGAATTATTGCTTTCAAGACATGAAATCGTACAAGGTTCATTAAAGATGTTTTAAGTATCCAGTGTAGGGGTTCTATCCTTCAATTCCAAGCATCAAGTAATTTTTCACAACATAGAAGGATTCAGTCAAGTAAATATAAACATGAACGTCATGAATCAACTGTTTCGAAGTCTACTCAACCGGTGAGCATAAGCATTTGGTATTGGCACCAGGATGTTATGGCTAAAAGAACATTAATGGGGGTTTGGAAGGCCAAAGGAAGAAAGTCTCACAAAGCTATAAGTGATCATTAGACAAGAGGAAGTCTTATAATCGAAGCTATGTAAGGAGTAGTGATTGCCATGCAACGGATGCACATAGAGCTACATGTGTATGAAAGCTCTCCAATGGAACTAGTGGGGGTGCATCCAACTTGGTTGCTCATGAAGACCTAGAGCACTTTTGAGGAAGCTCATCATTGGAATATACAACCCAAGTTCTTTAGTGTAAATTCCCCACATAGTTATACTAGTAAAACATGAAAACCCTCTCACATGGAGTATAGGTGTTAAACATGAGCACAAATGATGACTATGAATATGCAGGTGCTAAAACATGAGCACAAGTGTGGATAAAGGATAGTAATGTTGCCCCCTTTTTCTTTATTCTTTTTTCTCTTTTTTTCTATTTTTTTTTTTTTTTGTTTCTCTTTTCGATGGCCTCCATGGCTCTTTTCACTTTTAGGGGCAACATCCTAATATAAAAACACACTTTTTGGTACAAATAACTCATAATGAACAAAACATGATGTATAAAACCGTATGTCTCTGCCAGTGTAGCAGGATGTGCAATGATCTAGCGTAACATGGGTAAATTGCACATCAGCTGTATAGAATCATGCAAAGCAATATATAAATGATAAATGACAACAAGTCATGTAATTTAAGATGGAAGTTGCATGGCAATATATCTCGGAACAACTATGGAAATGTTGTGGTAGGTAGGTATGGTGGCTGTTTTGAGGAAGATGAATGGGCTTATGTGTAGGAAAACAAGAGAAAGTCCTCCCACGGGTTTGGATGTACTGGCGAATGATGCATGTAAAATGCATACATGAACTTTGCATGTTATTACTAGATATTCCTACATATTTGCAACTTATATAATGTTATATTCATGTTTTATAATGATTTCGGGGATTTTCTAAACAATCCCCCCTCTTTTGGTTCTAACTCTGTTTTCCAGAAAACGTCTTTTTTAGTGTTTCGGACTTTCCGGGAGCTTCGGGACTCCAAAAAGGGCAAGGCCAAAGAGCACGGTTCAGAATTTTCGAGACGAACGCAATGGGCTGAAAATGAAGACCAGAAGCCCAACCAGCTGGAAACTAGAGGGCCCCACGCCGTCAGATTCCCTGGCCGCGTGAGGACCCCTCTTTTCCCCCTCGCGGCTCCGATACCGTCCGTTTTCGTCTCCGTGGCTTCGTCTTGACCTAAAACCGGCTATAAAAATAGTCCCCCGGGGAGTTTCGGGAGGAGGCGGCGGAGAAACACAAAACCATGAAACAAAGAGTTAGAAGGCTGCCGCCGGAGAAGATCGGAGGGGGAAACGCCACCGGAATCACCTCCGGAGGGATCCACCCCCCTCCGGCGTGTTCATCATCAACATCTACAGCAAGATCATCTCCATCTCTCCACTGTAAACTCTTGGCAAACATGATATATGATGCAATATACTATTCCCTTGATCTATTGTGTCTCCCCATCTATGTTTGAGAAGTGATTTGTTCATGGCAATAGTGAAATAGTTCGTTGATTGGTTGCATACAAGTTTTGTTATCTTTTATGATTGTCTTTATGTACAATATATGAGTGCACACATATGTTGGGGAATGCATGTAAGGTGATCACCGGTAATGTAATGGAGTGAGAGAAACTTGGGAGGACATGTAAACCTGAGACCGAGTCATGAAGTTATTTTATTGGGGGATATATATAGGGGACCTTAGAACTTAAGGTGTAACATCCTAAGTTTTTCAAGAATTTGAAAAAATCAGAAAAAATTAAAAACTTTTTGAAAACTATATGTATTTTGATTTGAAAAAAAAATCATGCATGCATTCATCATCTTCTTGCATTGTTTGCATTTGAAAATTTCAAAAGTTGGAATATTATTTCCACTTGAAAATATATTTCAGAAAATATATTAAAAGGACAATTTATGTCCTATATATATTTTTTATTTTTTTGACTCTTATGGTTTTAGTTGTTTTGCTTAAATTTGGTTGTGACTTGATTGTACCCAATTGGAAAATAAGTTATTTTCAAATGTTTACTTTTGTGGTATTTTATTTGATTTTATTAAAGTCACAAAAGATTTGTTTTAAAACCTATTTTCTTAAAATTCGACAATAAGTGTCAATTGTGCTTTTAAACATATTTTGAAAATTTGAATTTTTGAAAAGTGTGGAAAAGTTTGTTGTTTGTTTAAAATGACAGGCTTTGATTTTACAAATTTTTCAAAACTGGTTTGACTCAATTCCGAGTTCAAAATCAAAAGTTATAAAGAACACAGGAAAAAGAATAAAAAGAAAAGGAATATAAAAAAAATATTTCGGCTGAGCTAGTTGGGCCGCAGCCCAACTGCTCACACCGCACGCGCGCAGCCAGCTAAGCAGGCCGGTTTTGGCCCAGCCGCATCCCTCTCTCTTTTCTTTCTCTGTATCCTTCTTTCGTTTTTTTTTCCTGACGAAGGACTCCAGGAAGAACACGATTTCTTCTCCGTACCATACCAGACTCGCAGAAATCTCTCGATTCGCTCCGTTTCTTTTCCCCTCCGCCACGAAAACTCCTCCATAAATACCCCCGACCTCGTGCCGTTCCGTCCCCGCAAAAATCACAAACCCTAGCCTCGAAACGAGCTCGATTTCGAGCTCGGAATCCGCCGCAGCCGCCACCACCATTGCCGCTGCACCAGAGCTCTCGCCGCCGTAGATAGGAGCAAGGAGGAGGATGGCCGAGGGCATATTCGAGCTCGCCGAGATCGCCACCGCCGTTTGCCGCCGTCTCCGAGTCCGGGGAGCAGCCTAGCGTCGCCGCTGTCCACGTCCGACCCGCCGTCGCCGTTCTTCTTCATCGTTTCCGGTGAGCACCCACGATTCCCAGCTCCATCTAGTTTCGTCCTTTAGATCTGGATCCGACGGACCAGATTAGATCATTTACTGAAGAGGTACCGGCCAATCCAGAGCTGCCACGTGTTTTAATCTTTTCTGTTTTCGTTTTAAGTTTCAGAAAATTGTTAGATCTTGTAAAATTCATATCGTTTCAACAGTAACTCCGTTTTCAATATTTTTGTAGTCTATGGATTCGTATGAACGTGTAGAATACGGTAGAATAATAAAAACATATATTTTAGTCGCGCACTAACTTTTTATTTACAGAAACATGTAAAACATTATTTTATTAATAGTTATAAATCTATAAGTCCATAATTTGTAAATGAAATATTTCTGGAAAGCTTCTGACCTTTAGATTATTTTAGCATGTTAGATCTAGACCGTTAGATCTGTTGTATGACTAAGATTAGATCTGTTAAACAAATCGGTACAAGCGAATCAGAAGCGGCCACGTCAACGCCTCGTCAGCAGCTCCGTCAGCATCCTCGTCAGCGCCAAGTCAAGCCCCGTCAGCAGTCAACGCATGGTCAGCGCCCAGTCAGCGTTTTCTTTTTAAAAAATCGTTCTAACATTTCAGAAAATTGTTAAAACTTGTAAATTATCTTTCAAACCGTATGTCCAAATTTAACAAACTTTATGTCTACGGATTCAGAAAATTGTGATCTGCTCAGATCTGTTAAAATATTTAACTTTTACCGAAACTAAATTTCGGTGATTTTGAAACTCTAAGTTTGAGTATTTTTGACATAACTTTAGTTTAAAAATAGCTTTTTGAGTGAATCTAATTGCATTGGATTTGTTTAGTTGCCCTCTATCCAGAAATACTTCAGCCATATTTTTTTAGTATTTTTGTACAACAGTTGCTACGAAATTAGTGTTTATTCCCTTTTTAGGAGTTATTTTAATTATATTTAATATTAAAAATTATTATTTTTATTACATGTTCGAATCATGCATGACTTAGTGTTTTTAGAAGAGTTGAGATGGACTTAGAAACACTTAGAAAAATTTGCATCTCTTGATGGTTCTCTTTTCCTTAGAAATTTTTTGCATCTCATAATTGTCATATTTTCCTTAGAATATTTTGTCATATCATGCATGTCATATTTTCCTTAGAAATTTTGGAATGCTTGTATGTTTATTTGTGGTGTTTCTATGTGTTAGAAATTTTGGAGGGAAACGAAGGCTTTTGCAACTGCTCTCCTTGTTGCCAAGGCAAGTGGCGCACCCCATAAATTTCCTAAGTATTTTTATATGCATGACTTAGAGTATTTTTCTATAAGCATGTTTTGGATAGTACTGCTATGCAAAGACTGTTTAGAGTAGCATCCTTATTCCTATGTGTCTAGAATCCTATTATAACTTAGTAGAAATATTGATGCTTTGCAAAAAGTTGTTTTCATGGAAAACTAATTTCTACTAAGTTAAAGAACCACCTGGGTGTGTAAATGGATTTAAGCACTTCCCCATCTTTGGGAGTATAAGTTGCTAGAAGAGGGTGATTCCCCCGCAGGAGTATAGGTCATACGTGATTTTCCAGGATCGGGAGGATGAATCACACTAAGGAGAGCCACCCAGGAGCAAAGAGATTTGAAGATACTCCAAGTGAAGATTGTTCCAAGTGCAGCCAAACAAGGAAGACGACAAATGATCTCATCATGCCAACTTCAAAATAAGACTTGATAGTAAATAGCATTAGGGGCTCACCGGAGTTTGCCGGAGGTAGTCACTTGACACACTGGAGTTTGCCATGTGCTGTCATGGTTCACTGGAGTTTACCAGTGTTACCAACTTAATAGATGAAAAATATTTTCAAAGTGATAGGATAAAACTGGCTTTATGCAAATTAGCCTTTTGAACTCCACCAGCCAAATATGCATATAGGTTATTAGAGTTATTCCACTAAGTGTCCACATAGTGTCACTTGCCAGTTCCATTTTTAATGGTTCTGACCCACTCTGTTGCAAAATTTTATTTGTTGCAGATTGTTCTGACGACGAGTGAGTTTACGTTAAGGGTTTCGAGTCTGCAACCAACATGTTTTCGCCTGTGGCACATGATGATGATGGAGACTCCATGAAGAATAATTTTCCGCTGCTTTACTCTTTCAAAGCTAGCTTCGTGCTATGCAATTTGTAAAGGATATTTCCTAAGTACTGGGTCTTCGTGTAATAATTGATACAATGTTGTGATATTTCATCTTAGACTGTGTGTGTAAATGAATCGATCCAGGGGTTTGCACTATACACAGGTACCTTGCCAATTTCTAAGTGCAGGTACGCTACATAAGGCTATGGTGGGACTTTTATGTCTTAATAATTCTTGTGTGCTCATTTACTTGGCCATGAGATCCATCATAAGGGGTTTTAGTTCATTTACTTGGCTACACCTATTTATGGCTCCTTCCTAGAAGAAACAATTAAAACTGAAACATGTGCTTCACTAATTGTGACAACCACACGAATGAAATAACAATTGCTAGAACATTTGCTCCCTTGAGATATTTGCTACTTGAGATATTTGCTACTTGCTACTTTGAGAAACTTGCTCTAAGAAATTTGCGTTTGAAACTTGATTGAGAAACTTGTTACTAGATAAACCCATTCCACATCACTTGCTTTCATTAGTTAGTTCCTTTCATATTTAAACTTATTGCTTTGCACAAACGGCCATATAAGAGGGTTATAGGGCTTTAGAGAATAGATAGTTTACCTTCAGCTCCTCGTGGGTTCGACACTCAAATACTTATCGAATTGTGCTATAGTGATTCCTTGCTCTTGGGGATTATCAAGCACTTTTCTGGCGCCGTTGCCGGGGAGCGTTGTGCTAAGCTTTTATTCTTGTTTGCATTGCATACTAACATATAAATCTAAAACATTATTATAAAATGGAAAACAACCAAACAATTATAGAACTGTATAATATCTATTTTGAGTTAGGACATGAAGTGTTTGAGGAGAAAATTAAATTTTATTTGCATAACAATCATGTTTGTGGTAGTACTAATTTGTTGAACACCTTTATTGCTAATGCTAAGGAAAACCTTAAGCTTTGGGAATTTTGTTTTGATGAATATGATATTTTTAGTCCCCCAAGTTTGGAAGAGAAAATTTATTTTGATGATACTATGTCTCCCATTTATGATGATTACAATGATGTATATGATATTTTCAGTCCACCTACTATTGAGGATGAAAGTGATTTAATTGAGTTTGATGATCCATTATGCTCATTAGATGATAAGTCTTTATGTGGTGATTCTATTCAAAACTATGTGGTTATGTTTAACTTTAATGCTTGCAACTATTATGAGAGAGGAAGAGATAAGAATCCCCTTTATGTTTCTATGTTATTTAAAATGCAAGCTATTGATTATTATATGCATTGGTTACCTCAAATTTGTTGTTATTTATTCATATATAAAATTCCAACGCATAGGAAGAGAGTTAGACTTAAAAGTAAATTGTTTAGTATTCTGTGGTGTGTTCCTTATGCTTTAATTTCCTATTCGGTTTGAGCACACCCTTATATCTTTACAACATGTAAAACATCTTTACCTACTGTTTTGTGACAATTAGTTTAAGATTTTCATTTTATATAAAATTTGGGAAAGTAAATGAGAAGGATAAGTAATGGAGAAGTTGGGGTCAACCTTGAACATGTGTTGTTCATGCCAATGGAACCGTTGCAAAGTCTCTATCATTAAAACTTTTCCCAAAGCTAAAACCAAATAAAAAGAGTGTTTATGTTGTATATATTTGCTTCTCCTTTTGCTTTTTTGCTAAATCAAAAACAACAAAAATATTTTCCTTCTTCTTTGATTGTTTCTCTTGATTCTTGCTTGGTTCTTTTTGTTTCTTTTTGATTTTTATCTTCAGCTTAAGTTTTGGGTTTTTGATTTAAGGTGCTTGTTTGCTACCGTAACATCACCTTTGTATCTTATTTTTCATCTTAATGGCAAGAATAACCTCTTTTGAGAGGTAGGATTAAACAATAGTGATTTGCTGTCCAGAAAACATATGCCTGAGCTTCACTGCGAAAAATGTATAAAATCACAGACGAGGAATTTTGACCTGATATTTTACGACAGCAATATTCAGTTATTAATACACATTTCATTAGTTCAAAGTTTTCTGGTTTGAGCAACGTAAGTGCCTCTGAAAATTCACTCTTTACGGGCTGTCCATTTTTGACAGATTATGTCTTTATTTTGCATTACTCTCATTACTTGTGTTTTGTGTGGTTCTATTGATCAAAGAGCAATACACAACCATAGTAATATTAGCTAATGTGTAGAATCAACTCATGATATGCCTTTGCTGTACCTATGAGGATTTCATTTATGCAGACACTAACCCTTCTAATCAAGTTTTAAGATGAGTTTTGTGTGAAGAGAACTTTCAAGTGGAAGAGTTGAGGGTGATGAATAAAGATCACGAGGGACAAACACTAAAGCTTGGGGATGTTACCCCTAGGCTCACCCTACATATATCAAATAAGTACAAGAATTTAAGCTTGGGGATGTCAAGCCACCTCACTCCAACCATCTTGATACCAAGGATTAGAGAAGATGCACCAAGAGCTATCCAAGGATGGTGAAGACCATAAGCTTGGGGATGTGAAGACAACCCCACTGGACCAACACACTCTCGGTTTGCACACGTCTAACTTCTGTTTTTCGATCAATGCACCCTATCACATAAACTTGGAGCGTCTTTTATTTGCTTTTTATTTTGATTTTTGTTTGTCTTGAGACCACCACTATCATTTATATATGAGAAAGCTACTGGAAATTTGGGAATTAAGTTGGATGCTATTAAAAAGATTGGGAAAGGGATGTTTGAGTTGATTCAAAAAGATACTTATAGTTGCATGATTCATGTGCTTTTTAATGAGTATTAATTTGCAAGTGTTTTATCAAGAGCTATCTTTTATTCATGTTTTGATGCTGAATGTCACTTTACTTTGTTTAACATGGATTGGTTAGTTATATAGACACTTATGCATGCATTTAGACGGTCAACTTTCTCCCTTTTGCTAGCCCAAAAAATTCCAACAAGTAAAAACTTGTTTTCCAACACCTTCAACCAAAGTTTTTCCAGTGAGTCCACCATATCTACCTGTTAGCTTTATGCTATTCCAAGTATGTTTATCATGTTATATTGTATTATCTTTGCTTCCAAATTAAAATGTTTATGTTATTGATTGTTATGGGAAAAGTTGGTTAAAAAGCTCTCACGAACTTGATGCACACTTTACTTTCATTGCACTTAATAAACATGAACCATTGTGATTAAAATTATGAAGTTGTGTGCTTGAAAAGAGTCTTGGTTGGGAGTTAGCTCATATGTGCTGTCACATGGCAAGCTTTCAACAGTGCTCTTAATTATATTTAGTTGATATCATGTACTTTTGTTTATGGATGCCTAACATTGTGTGAAATAAAAGTGGAAACTTGGTAAGTTTGAGGAGTAAGTATAAATGGCTAGAGAGACTCACCGGGCGGCTAACCCAAGCCATGCATCATTCATGGTGGAAATTTACTTACATATCACGGTGGACCTTCAGTGAGGTACTTCACAATAAAAAAAAGCTATAACAATAGTAAATAAAAGAGTGCTGAGATTGTCCATTTTGTTTGTTTGTCTTGTCATTTTGACATGGGCTTCTTCCATGTCCTGGGACAAGAGGTACCCCGGGAGCAACTCTTAATGATGCTATTATTACTTGCAATGACTTTAACTTGAACTTGCTTTGTGACCCGAGTTGAGTAGCCAGTTGGAGAGGTACTTATATTCAAGGGGAATGAGGCATTCAACCCATACTTTGTCAAGCACATTACTCATATTTGCTTTCACTTTAAACTTTAACCATTCAAGATGCTATGATAGGGGTAATGAGAGCTCCACACCAATGGATACCACATTGCAAACATTAACTTAAGTAGAAGCATTTGGAAGCTAGATGAAACTTATTCATGTTTTACCTCTACATATTTATCTATCTTTCCAAAGTGTCCACCTTTTATATTCAGATTTACAAGAGTACTCTATGACCATTATAGGATGTTTTTAGTTTTCATTATGCATACATTTGGTCCATAGTACTTTCTTCTATGTTACACTTTGTGAATTATCATTGAACATCCTTTCATTGAATATTTGATATCACTTCATAATCTATCTTGTATATTGCTACTCCTTTGAGAATGAATCATTTGACTTTATGTAGCAATAGTAATCATCTTTGATATCCATTGATAGTATTAAAATGCAAAGTCCATGTTAGTTTTATCACCTTCATACTCGAGGACGAGTATAGGTTAAGCTTGGGGATGTTGATGCATGTAAAATGCATACATGAACTTTGCATGTTATTACTAGATATTCCTACATATTTGCAACTTATACGATGTTATATTCATGTTTTATAATGATTTCGGGGATTTTCTAAACAATCCCCCCTCTTTTGGTTCTAACTCAGTTTTCCAGAAAACGTCTTTTTTAGTGTTTCGGACTTTCCGGGAGCTTCGGGACTCCAAAAAGGGCAAGGCCAAAGAGCACGGTTCAGAATTTTCGAGACGAACGCAATGGGATGAAAAATAAGACCAGAAGCCCAACCAGCTGGAAACTAGAGGGCCCCACGCGGTCAGATTCCCTGGCCGCGTGAGAACCCCTCTTTTCCCCCTCGTGGCTCCGATACCGTCCGTTTTCATCTCCGTGGTTTCATCTTGACCTAAAACCGGCTATAAAAATAGTCCCCCGGGGAGTTTCGGGAGGAGGCGGCGGAGAAACACAAAACCACGAAACAAAGAGTTAGAAGGCTGCCGCCGGAGAAGATCGGAGGGGTGAAACGCCGCCGGAATCACCTCCGGAGGGCTCCACCCCCCTCCGGCGTGTTCATCATCAACATCTACAACAAGATCATCTCCATCTCTCCACTGTAAACTCTTGGCAAACATGATATATGATGCAATATACTATTCCCTTGATCTATTGTGTCTCCCCATCTATGTTTGAGAAGTGATTTGTTCATGGCAATAGTGAAATAGTTCGTTGATTGGTTGCATACAAGTTTTGTTATCTTTTATGATTGTCTTTATGTACAATATATGAGTGCACACATATGTTGGGGAATGCATGTAAGGTGATCACCGGTAATGTAATGGAGTGAGGGAGACTTGGGAGGACATGTAAACCTGAGACCGAGTCATGAAGTTATTTTATTGGGGGATATATATAGGGGACCTTAGAACTTAAGGCTATGGTGGGACTTTTATGTCTTAATAATTCTTGTCTGCTCATTTACTTGGCCATGAGATCCATCATAAGGGGTTTTAGTTCATTTACTTGGCTACACCTATTTATGGCTCCTTCCTAGAAAAAACAATTAAGACTGAAACATGTGCTTCACTAATTGTGACAACCACACGAATGAAATAACAATTGCTAGAACATTTGCTCCCTTGAGATATTTGCTACTTGAGATATTTGCTACTTGCTACTTTGAGAAACTTGCTCTAAGAAACTTGCGTTTGAAACTTGATTGAGAAACTTGTTACTAGATAAACCCATTCCACATCACTTGCTTTCATTAGTTAGTTCGTTTCATATTTAAACTTATTGCTTTGCACAAACTGCCATATAAGAGGGTTATAGGGCTTTAGAGAATAGATAGTTTACCTTCAGCTCCTCGTGGGTTCGACACTCAAATACTTATTGAATTGTGCTACAGTGATTCCTTGCTCTTGGGGATTATCAGTGAAGTATGCACAAATCGCAATGTGAGCAGAAGGCAATGCACAACACCGAAGAGGCTAGCAAATTTGGATGGTGGAAGTGCCAAAAACCGTAGCTTAACATTAGTCAAAAAGAACTCACAAGCTTATTGCAAACAACTAGCAGGTTCAACATTAAGAGCATGATTAAAATTCACTCCAAGAAGGGCCGTTCACGGCGGCACAAGTACACCGCTAGATCCCTCGACCTTCAGCACAACTAAGTTATTACGAATTACCTTTAGACATGGAAAGCTATCAAGTCCAACTACACCTTCAACAATTTTAGTAGAGTTTATAGTACGGTACAAGCTTAAAGACAACAATCCACTAATGATTTTAACTTAATTAACCAGCAAGCTTTACCATCTAAATATCTCAAAACGTTTGCAAAGAATCAGGTTATCAAAGTTCAATGATCTACAAGATTATGCAAGTTATTACTATACCACTACCACATGCAACATTTTCTGAACCAACACATCAATCAAGCAACTCTCCAAGTAATTTACAAATGAAACAAGAGAGTACTACTCCACAAGAATTAACAGCTCTAAAAGAGATGCATGAAAAACAGGAGCTAAAAGCATAGCAGTAGCTAGATAAGAATACTCAAAAGATATAAGTGAAGAATATGAGTATTCACATGAAAAAGCGGAGCGTGTCTCTCTCCCACACAAGAATGCTAGGATCCAACTTATTCAGAAAATAAAAACAACAAAGAAAAAATAAAAGCACACAGACGCTTGTCGTGGGGTCACTCTTCGACTACCCACGGTGGGGATACCTGGGTCACGCCAAGCCTATCAGCCTTATGACGAAGGCCCAAGGAAGGCCCAAGGAGGACGACGTGCGGCCCAAGATAGTCGACGTTAGGTCATGTGACCCCAGCCATGCTTGTAAGCGCCATCGGCACCGTTCACCTGAGACCTAGCCTACCATATAAAGGCTAGGAGGGTCCTTCGTCTAGGGTACGCTCATAGCCGCCACCACGGACCCTAGCGAAATTGCCATCTCGCCATTGTAGCCACAACTCGCCATTCAATACCAGACAAGCAGGAAGTAGGGTGTTATCCTCCGGGAGCCTGAACCTGGGTAAACGCCTTGCTTGTCAGCCATCGTGATCACCAGCGCTCATCTCTCTCTCCCCTTCAATCAACCCGGGGTGCACAACTCAGGGATTTGCCGAGTCCACGCCTCGTCAATTGACGCCGTCTGTGGGAAAGAACGAGCGCTGGAACCATGGTCGCACCGGCTCCATCGACTTTGAAGACCGACGTCTGCATCACCAAGGAGCCAATCTGCTTCGGCTCCTTCGAGTACACCTTCCACCCGCCGGCCCACCGCTCGGTGTACGCCGATCTGCACGTAGGTATGTGCCTCACCTTCGGTACCATGCACTACTTCGTAGACAGCTGTGGAGTACTCAGATCCACGGTGATCGCACCGCGCGCGGTGGTGGCACCCGCATCTCCGCGACTGCCCCAACCACGCTCCCACCTGCTGCGGAGATCGCATCTGCTGCGACTCCGGCGACAGCATCTTCGACTGCTGAGAAGGTCGCATCCGCGTCGACTACACCGACCGCCTCCGCTGCGGCAAAGATCGCGCCCAATACGGCCACGCCACCAGCGTCTCCGGCTGTCACGGAGATCGCATCGGCTACGACTGCATCGACCACCTCATCGACCACCGCGCGGATCGAGTCTACTTCGACTACCTCGATCGCGTCGCTGGCAATGCCAAGATCTACGTCAACTTCGACTACGTCGACCACACCTTTGCGCGCGACGGGGGTCGCGTCGTTCTACACCGCGCCACTCGCGTCTCCGTCGACTTACAAGATCGTCAGCAAGCCAATCGCGCCTGCGTCGATGACGGCGACATCACTCCTCGTGTCAGCGGCGGGGATCGCGGGACTCCAGGGAAGGAGCCTTGGCAGCGACTGTGGTACCCACCATGTTGCGTCCATTTTCGGCTCCGAGCACGGCTCGGACGAAGGAAGCAGCAGCGGCAGCACCCGACCCACTCCCCAGACATACCCCGCGCAAGTCTTCATGATCGGCCCGACACAGGGCAACGGCGACGAACCCGCATACCCACTGGAGGTGCTCATGCCGGACCAGGTGACGCGGCTCACCATCACCCGAGAGATAGCAATCAGAGCCCTGAAGCACGTCGAGGACGGCACGTACCCCCACACAGACGCACCCCGGGAGGACCTTATGGCGGTCCAGTACCTGCTACGGAAGGAAGGCGAACGACTCCGCGCAGAGAAGGCCGAGCTCCTCCGACGCAAGGAGGAGGCTGACGCGTCGAGCGCCAGGAGGGCCGCTTACTCGTTCACTGCCTCAACAGAGGTCTCACAAGGAGCAAGGCGCCACAGAGCACGCGTGCCCCTGATGACGGAGGCCGACCGCGCTAAAGTCACCCGCAACCTCGAATCATCATACATGAGCGAAGACGCAGACGGGATACCCGTCCCCAAAACGCCCGGAGCCGCGCTCATGGCAGTCGAAACGTACCTGCGGCTGACGCAGCCACCCGAGGGCGACTCGCGCGCTCTCCTCCACAAGCAGCAGATCATGTCTATCAAGGCAGTCGAAGAAGCTCTGATGAACAAGGCGCCGACAGAAAAGGTGCGAGAAGATCGAGGCCACCGCGACCGCGAGCCCGCAGCGCTCGCAGGCCCGGCCGCAAGACCACTGCGACAACCGTAGCCAGGCGAAGACCTGCGCAACGTCATCACACAGAGGACGGTTGACCGCAGCCGCAGCCATCGGGCGGTCAGCACGCCCAATCCTGACGACCGCAATGATGGCGACTACGAGCCGTGCGGCGCCGCCTGCTTCAGCTTCAACATCCGCGACACAAGAATGCCCAAAGGCTTCAAGCTCACGGCAGAAGCAGTCAAGTACGACGGGAAGCAAGACCCGAGACTCTGGCTCGAAGATTACCTCATAGCCTGCAGCTGCCAGGGCGGTACTTCGACTACGGCCATGCAGTACATCCAGTGATGCTCACGGGCTCTGCACGCGGGTGGCTAAACACTCAACCCAAGAACGCCTTCAGGACGTGGGACGAGTTCGAAGAGGCCTTCGTTAAGAGCTTCCTGGGGACATATCGAGACCGACGACTTTCATCGAGCTACAAGCATGCAAGCAAGGACGAGACGAGCCGCTCCGGTCGTACATCCAGCGTTGGACCTGCTCCGCAACACCATGGAGACCGCCTCAGAGGACCGAGTGATGGATGCCTTCATGCACGGTCTCCCGCAGCGACCTCCGCGAGGAGTTTGGTAGGCTCCGGCCGAAAAACATGATCGAGGTCATGAAGATATCAAACCAGTGGGCAGACGGAGAGGACTCGGTCCGCGATAGTTCACACTACTCCCCGAAGGACGAAGCCGGACCAAGCAACTGGCGAGAAGGACGCCACAAGAAGAAGCCGCGTTACAACGGCAACGACTCAATCGAGCTAGTAGCGGCGGGATTCCAAACCCCCCGTGAGGATGAAGCGCGCGACAGCAGTCGCCAATACAGCCATGCACAGTACAGTCGAAGCGGCGGTGACCAGAGTCGCCAATACAGCCAGGGGCAGTACAACCGAAGCGGCGGCAGCAGCTACCGCAGCGACGGAGGCCATAAACGCGAGTGGCAGAAACGCACACTAAGCCCAGCGAAGAGCTGGAACAACCCTGCAGGCACCACATGTTCAGGAACCCGGAAACGGGCAAGTGGGGATCCAACCACCTATTGAAGGACTGTCGAAAGGCACGCAAAATATACGAAGCCATGCAGAAGATAGTCACTCCAGCACCCGCAGCGCAGCCAGCCGCGCAGCTGGCCATCCAGGCAGCACCCGCCCGCAGTCGCTAATCCAGCACAGGCGGCGGAGCCTTTCTGCAGCAGCAGCACAGCCGCAGCAAGATGCCCCACCGGTGATCCAGGACGCATATCCAGCGGCACGCGGACAACTCAACATGATACAGAAGGGCGCCCCTCAAACAGGACCCAGAAGATCATCACTCGCCAAGTTTTCCAGGCCATCACCTGTCCACCTGCAGTACCCGACTACCTGAGAGGGCAGAGACACCAATCACGTTCTCCAGAGCAGATCACCCGCCTACAGTACCACGACCCGGGCACGCCGCTCTGGTAGTCGAAGCTCTGATCGGAGATTACACCCTGAAAAAGGTGTTCATGGACGGAGGCAGCGGCATCAACATCATCTTTGCCGACACCCTCAGAAGGATAAACAGGCCAACGACAAACTTGGCGGCATCAGAGACCACCTTCCATGGCATAGTACCAGGGCAAGCAGTCACGCCCATGGGAACGATCACACTCGACGTCATCTTCGGCACACCCGAAAACTTCAAGAGGGAGTCGATCGACTTCGAGGTAGTCGACTGGAAGTCGCAGTACCACGCGATACTCGGGCGCAAACCTTTGCCAGATTCATGGCGGTACCTCACTACGCCTACCTCATGCTCAAGATGCCTGGCCCAAGGGCGTCATCACGGTGCACGGCGACTTCGACCGCTCCAACAGCTGCGACCGCGAGTTCAGCAAGATCTCCGAGTTCTTCGGAATGGAAGAGCACTTCGAGGCATGGCAGTCGACAACGACAAAACCATCTTCCCGCCACGCAAGAAGCAAGCCAAGGACGCCGCCTTTAACACGACTGACGACACGACAACTCATCAGGTCCACCCGACGGACGCAAACAAGACAGTCAAAGTGTCGTCGAGCTTGCCTATCGCATAGAAAGCGCGCTCGTCGAGTTTCTACGTGAGAACTGGGAGATCTTCGCCTGGCAACCTTCTGACATGCCAGGAATACCCAGGAACCTCGCCGAGCACTCTTTACGCGTCCACAAGGACGCCAAACCCGTCAAGCAGACCATGCGACGCTTCTCAGGACCCAACGAGACGAAATAAGCAAGGAGATCGATCGACTGCTCCACGCTAAATTCATCCAGAGATCAAGGACTCGGACTGGGTAGCGAACCCGTCCTGGTGGAGAAGAAGAAGACGAAGAAACTCCGCATGTGCGTCGACTTCACCGCCCTCAACAAATGTGCCCCAAGGACCATTTCCCTTCCGCGGATAGATCAGATCATCGACTCGACTGCAGGCTGCGCACGCCTATCCTTCCTGGACGCCTACTCAGGGTACCAGCGATCAGGATGAACGTCGACGATGAAGAGAAGACTGCATTCACACACCCCATGGCGTCTTCTGCTACCAGACGATGCCCTTCGGGTTGAAGAACGCTGGAGCCACATACCAGCGCACAATGCAAGCCTGCCTAAAGGGCTAATCGGAGAGATCGTCCAAGTATACGTCGACGACATAGTCGGCACCACTCGAACGAGGACACTCTCATCGCCGACCTCCACAAGGTCTTCGCCGCCCTCAACGAGTATCAGATCAAGCTGAACCCGGACAAGTGTGTCTTCGGCGTGCCAGCCGGAGAACTGCTCGGTACCTCGTCTCACAAGAGGAATCGAAGCCAACCCGAGAAGGTGCAAAACATACTCGCAATGCCAGCACCGACCAAGCTTCATGAGGTGCAACGCCTAGCCGGCCGAGTCGCAGCTCTCAGCCGTTCATAAGTAAGTTGGGAGAAAAGGCCCTGCCTTTCTACCAACTGATGAAAAAGACAGACAAGTTCGAATGGACGAAGAAGCGCAAGTCGCGTTCGACCAACTCAAGAAAACACTCACGACTTCCCCAGTACTGTGGCGCCACTGGAGAACGAGCCGCTATACCTCTATGTGTCAGCCACGAACAGGGTGGTCACACGGTACTCGTATCGAACGAGAAGAAGAAGGACACATTTACCCCTGTTCAGCGACCCGTCTACTACCTCAGTGAGGTGCTAACCTTGTCCAAGCAGCGGTACCCGCACTAACCAGAAGCTAGCATACAGTCAAACATCAAGGAAGCGTCCACTAACTTTCCGAGCACTCCATCACGTAGTAAGCTCCTCCGGCTCTCCGACATCCTCACCAACCAAGCCGCGACGGGCGAGTCGCCAAGTGGGTTGTTGAGCTAGGGCCCGGGGCTGAAGTACGCGCACCCGAAGTCAATCAAGGCCCAGTGCTTCCAGAGTTCACCACCGGGGGATAGAGCCCAGCTACCAGACGTACCCGACCTGTCCAACGCATGGACAATGTACTTTGACGGCTCCAAGAAGTTCAGATCAGCAGGGGCGGAGTCGTCCTCATCTCACCT